>PVHX01000178.1:0-386882 GCA_004024805.1 Geosciurus inauris | reverse complement strand
ATCTGAAGTCAGGTAATGTGATGCCTCCTGCTTCACTCTTCTTGCTAAGGATTGCTTTGGCTATTCTAGGTTTCTTATTCTTCCAAATGAATTTCATGATTGCCTTTTCTATTTCTATAAGGAATGACATTGGGATTCTAATTGGTATTGCATTGAACCTATATATCGCTTTGGGAAGTATGGCCATTTTGACAATATTAGGCAAAGATTTGCTACAGTGAGGAGCAATTTTTACACCCCTTCTACAATGCTTCTAAAATCATTGGTTTTGTCTAAGCTATGACCACTTATTTCCAGGAGGAAAATCATATGTGGAAGTGTTTTTATGTTATCTTGGTTTCCACTATGCTTTTTCACATCTAAGAAGAAAAGAAGGAATTGGAGGCCTTAAATTTGATGTAATTGTTTTTCATTTAGTCCCCCACAATAAAAAGCACAATGGAGATTAATCCCTTTGGGGAGATTTCTTAACACATTTGATTAAAAAAACAATAACAACTATGGTTGAGCATGAAGAAGTATAAATAGGAAAGGAAAAAATGATAAAATTAAGGAAAAAATTAAAATGAAGTAATAGAATAAACAAGATAAGCCAAAGTCTCAAAATCTGAACTCTTTTCATTTCATAAAAGGCATATGAAATGCATGAGAAATCAGCCACTAAGGTTGGAAAATTTTAGGTTAACTAAGGCTAGAATTATTCTTTCAGCTTTCTTAAATGATTAATGGGAAAAATTGCTTTTGCAAATACACTAAGCCTAAAAAAAAATGATGGCTGTTTTTCACCCTGAAAATATTTATTTCTGAACTTCTCCTCACTTTCTCTCCATAGGGCTCATTTTGTCATATCTACCTCATAATTTTAGATGTGGAAGATAAAAGGGAATGATCTAGAATGTGGGACCAGCTCAACCACAGTATTTCCTATTTGGCTATGGGAAAGTGGATTGAACCATTCTAAGCCTCAGTTTCTCAATGGAAAAAAAAAAAAAGAGTCTGTATCAGACCATCAGGAATCCAGGGCGGAAAAACTGAATGAAAAATCCATTATAAGTCATAAACAGCTACAATAAATCTAGCAATGACTGTGCTCTTGAAAAGCTACATGCAAGTCAGGTGTTTGGAAACATGTCATATTTGAGATGAGCTAGAAGACTACAGAAGACTGGTTCTTCTTTTGTACATTGGAGAAGAGGTCCTTAGTGTTCTTATTATAAAAATCTGAGGATTTAAAAATGAAATTTATTTGTAATCAAGTTTAAGCTAATTGTCCATCTCTAAGTCCTAATAAGAAGCTATTTTATCAGTGGATTCTACCAACCACGGGTAGAAAATTGCATCAAAAATGAACACGTACATATATTTCCCTTGTCATTATTCCCTGAACAACTATTTGCAGTGCGAATACACATTCCATAGCAAACTGTGAGACTATTCAAGGAGGTAAAGGCAGTGTAATAACTATTTACATAGAATATACAATGTCTTAGGTATTGTAAGTAATTGAATGATGATTTGAAATATACAGGAGGATCTGCTAGATTACATGCCAATAATACATCATTTTATATGAGGGATTTGAGCATCTGCAAATTTTGGTATCTTTGGAGGTCTTGGAATCCATTCCCTGTGAGTTCAGTGAGCCCTTTGTACTTCTGTTCTTCAGATGATCCATCTTCCTATTCTTGCTGCCTAGGTTCATTGTGGTCTGTGGAAACATCACTGTAGACAGCGTGACTGCTTTCCTGAGGAATTTTCTACGTCACAAGTCAGGGGAAATCAACACTGAGATTGTTTTTCTGGGAGAGTAAGTGTATCTGTAAGGTTCATGGGTTCTAAATTAATACTTTTGAAATATGTACACATATTTTAATGGAAGAAAGATACCTTTGAAATAGTAATAGAAATTTTAGGAAATAGTAATAAACAAGAAAGAAAAAGAAAAGCAATATCATGCCCAGAGATAACCTGTGCAAATATTTTGGAATCTATCTTACCAGATGCTTTCCTAAATGTATTTTAATATTAATTAAGTGGCTCTATTAGCTGGCATTTAGGTTATTGTACACGTGCTACCATCATACATGACCGTAATTTTGTGCACAAATTTGACACGTTTTCTTATTATTAATTTATCTGTTAATTCCCAGAGTGGGAAGTGGGAGGTTCAAACAGAAGCAGAAAGAATTGTCCCGGATGGTGTTTTTGTTCTATGCAGTTCAACTATCTGCCAGCAGAGTTCAAATCAAAGAGTTTGTCAAACACTGGGGAATACATATTTAATACAGAGAAATTTTGAAAGTATAGTTGAAGTGTATGAAATGAATTCTTATTGTTATATTTTACAATTTTCAATTTTGGTTCCTAGTAAAATTGAATAATTTTGTGTGTTTTAACTCTTTTCCTTCCTTTTTGAAATTTGTATATCTTTTATGGTCTCCTATCAGAGGAGTCATCTATTGGTTTGACTTTTAAACACTCAATATATTTTGATATTAGCTCTTTTGTGTCTTTGTTATATATACGTGTTCCACCATCTTCTGCCTTTTAATTGTGTTTGTGCTTTTAATACAAAAGCATTTAATTTACATATGTTCTAATCTGACAACTCATTATATTGGCTCTTTGCTTTTCTGACCTTCTTAGGCCTCTCTGTTACAGAATTAAGTGAATATTTTTGTAGGGTTCTTGTGTTTTCATAATATATTTTTTAATATTCAAGCTCTCTGGAATTGATTGTATGCGATGTGCAGAGAGCTAAAGAACATCATTATGTTTCTCCAGTGATTAATCAATTGTTCAAACATCATTCACTAAATAAGTTAGCCAGGTTTGAAATGGCATTTTGATCTTACACAGGATTGTATATGGGATTGCCTTGACCTTCGTGCATTTGATAATTGAGCACTCTGCACAATCCACCATGATTTTGGATCATCACATACATGATGTACAATAACATTTTCTACTACTTTATGGTACTGTAGATGGACAGTTGTAGTTTTATATCGTGCCTCATGGGTCTGCTCGACGAGTTGGGGCCCCGTGGGATGAAAGTACCGAGGGGGTCCACAGGAAGGACAGAATGGGATCCCCCCGCAGGGTGAGGTTGGGGGGTGACGGTCTGCAGAGTCACTTCACCCAGACTCTGGGGGCTGGTAAGACTGCTCCCCCGGAGGGAGATGCAGAGCTCATTTATTTCAGGAAGTACAACAGTTTACATATGGTCCTCGGACTAATCATGGTCCCAAAGTTACAAACAATGGGGTACCACTGTCAGGCAGTGCAGTCCATCAGCATAGAATGGGGAAAGAGGGAAGGGAGGGGTCAGAGGTCTGAGAGTGCTCCTACAGACAGCAGTTCTGTTTCCACATCATTGAAGAAATGGATAACTGATACAAAAAGAAATCGATACTGGAAGTGGAATATTGTCTTTCCAGGAGCCAAAATATGGCCCTTCCCAAAGTAGGCAGAGGCTGGAAAGGTTTCCTGGAGACTGTTGTCAGGGCTGGAAAGACCATGAGGAAATTGCTACCAGGTGGCAGAGCACAACCAATGTGTCATTGTAGAATTTCTGTAATTCTTTCTCTGGCAATAGCATGAATGATAGAAAATGTACCTCATGAAACTGTGAAGTTGCCCAAGATTTCACCAAAGAATACTAAGTCTTGGGGCTGGGATTGTGGCTCAGTGGTAGAACGCTTGCCTCACATGCGTGAGGTACTTGGTTCGATCCTCAGCACCACATAAAAATAAATAAAGATATTGTGTCCATCTACAACTAAAAAAATAAAAATAAAAATTTTTAAAAAAGAATACTCTCTCACTTATTTTAGTTTAATCATGTATAGTATTATAAGGAATTTGTTTTAAATGAGAAATTCTTGAGTTTTCAATCAGAACTGAGGAAGTAAAAAGTCCAAGGACAGTCTCTCCAACTAGCCAAAAATATATCACAGGAAAAATGACTCCAAAGGAAAAGAAATTCAAGTCCAATGTGCACCCTTATAACATCTGGTCTCAGGGTCAATCTCCAATCAAGATTGTGACTATCAGATTCTTTAGACTTCATAAAGATATACAGTAATGACCTATAGTTGCTCTCAGTCAGGTCAAAGGTCTTCAAGAAGCTGAGACATTCTTCCAGAAAGCCTGACATTCTTTAAGAAAACCCTGTCTTCAAGGAATTATAAATATGATTTTGGGGGCATGACATAAATCTGGATGAGGTTTATAGAAAATTTTCAAGTCTTAAATTTTACTAGTAATAGTCCTGACAGTTTGGAGTAAAATAGACAGAGAGAGTGCATGAGAAAAAGCATGCCTCTGAGCTCTTAATCTACCGCAAGCAGAAATCAGGCAGTAGCAAGTACTCAAGTGAAAACAGAGGCCATTTATTAGGGAAAGGAAAGGTAAGGATTTAGAGGCAAGTATCAAGGAAAAATGGATTAGCTCATGAGGACAAATCTGAGCAACTAGACCATAATCAAAACAAAACAAAACAAAACAAGCAAACAAATGAAAAAAAAAATTCTCTGCCTAAGAGTAAGTTATCCCAATAATATGTGCTCAGATAGATTTCAGAATTTCAGAGAGGTAGATTTCAGATTTCTATGTGCCCTCCATTACCACTCCATCTCAGATTTCTATGTGCCCTCCATTACCACCCACACCCTTTTTGATTGGGAGTGTCCATCACAGTTTGCCTGTCTCTACATCATCATGGTATATCAGCTGATGATGTAAGAACCCATTCAGTTCACAGTTCACCAGTCTTGATATTAGGTGGAGCTATGCCTGAGAAGATCCATGCAGATCTGGATCGGATTTAGGTAAGAAGATCCAGGACTTTGAGCTGATACCGTGAAGATATAGGACTGTGGGGAAAGAAAGTGAGAATATTTTTTACAACGTAAGGGTATGAATTCTTGTGGCCAGACTAAGGGCAGACTGTGGTGGATTATTTTTAAAGAAGGTTATTCTTTCCAAATACTTACACATAATCCTTCCCTCCTACTAAAAGTGGAGTCTTGTACTCCCCTTTGTTAAATCTAGGATGGCCTTTTGATTTAAATCTGCTCTGGCTTTTGACTCCTTTATCTAATACAATGTACACAAGTGACAGTGTGTCCATTACAGCCAGCCACCCTTGAAGAGGTCTGATAGCTTTGGCTGTCTGCAATCATCCATTCAGATGAAGAAGCCCATCCAGCTGCCAGCTGTTCCAGATAGCACCATTGAGTCAACAGACATGTAAATGATGTCATCTCAGTCACTGTAGCCCACAAAAGCTCTCAGCCACATGCAAATATATAAGTCGCTCCAACAAAACCACATGGAAGGCTGGGATTGTGGCTCAGTGGTAGAATGCTTGCCTCGTATGCGTGAGGCACTGGGTTCGATCCTCAGCACCACATAAGAATAAACCAAATAAAGATCCTGTGTCCATTTACAACTAAAAAAAAATTAAAAAAAAAAAAAACACATGGAGCAGAAGTATCACCCAAGTGAGCCCCATCGAACCCAAGAATGGAAACAAGTCATATTCACGATTCTTCCTTGAAGACATATTTCTGTTCACTTCATTGAAGCCCCTTGGCCTGACTGAGAAAATCTTCAGGTCACCACCTGACATCTTCCTGAGCTCTGAAGAATCTTAGAGTTATATTATTGATTGGATGGAGTTTGATCCGAGATCAGATGTTATAAGTGTGTACACTGAACTTGATTTTTCCTCCTGAGGTCATTTTCCCTTTGACATTTCTTCTTGCTATTTTAAGTCACAAAGATTCTGCAAGAATTTATGCAAAAATGAATAACTCATACAGAAATGAACACATTTCTTTCTTTGGTAACAAAGTTACCCCCAAAAAAATCTAAGTATGCTTTGAAATTTCATATAGGTAAATTACTAACTTATATTTTTATAATTCAAGATACTAATTATATGCAACAAAAAACTATGGCTAAATTAAGCAAAATACATAAATTGAAATCATGCAGATTTCAAAACCTCTGAAGGAGCCAGATAACTAGAGGTAGAGATGACACAATAAGGAACAAAGATGATACAATGCTTCTATCCTTGAGTAATTTTTATTATTATGGTGCATGAGGGGGTACATGAATGTACACTTTATTATCATTTCTCATATCCAATGAATATGTATTATAAACTTTTATATGTGCTATTTTTCATGATACAATTTGAAAGATGAGAACTTCCTATGGTTGAAAAAGATGTCAGATCTCAGACTGGAAACATTTAATAATGGTGATAAAGATAGATGAAAATCATGTACACATACACCTACTTAAAATGTGGAAATCAAAACAGGGCAAAGAGAGGCAAGCATGTGATTGCTGTTGTCAGGTAGAAGGGACCCCTAGTTCAACACTGTTAGGACATGGGACAGATTGAGGTGGTCATCCAGGAGAAAGTTACCAGTTGAGACAATAATATATATCCATAGTTTACACATCAAAGAGCAAAATATTCATCATGAAACTCACACTTTTCTCTTCCCCCAGCTCAATCCTACTGCTCAGAGATAACCACCCTAGATCTTTCAGATTTCATATTTCTTCTAACTTTAGATCCATGTTTGACTATTATTTCAACTTCTCAGTTGTAAGTAGGATTGATTAACCAGCAGAGGTTGCAAATGAGCATTGCCCAGCTCCACACAACTACCTCCTTTCATCATTCAAAGATAGTTATCTCAGAATTTGCAGTTATAGGAGCAGTGTTTCTATCATTACAGGAAAATATTTATATCATTATGACTAATAAATATTGTTCCTTGCAGATTCAAGTAGCATATTATGATATACTGTTCTGTAATGTTCATCTCCTCAAATTATTTTTCAATTCTTAAAAGATTACTTCTCTTTCTATCTATACTATTTATTATATCACAGAGGATATATCCAGATGATGTATCACCGGTGTAGCATGACATTTTCTTTAACTATTTACTTTTAAATCACACTTACTTTTAAATCACAAGGAAATAGTTAAGTACCATGTTTAAAACTTTTTATCTTTTTTGGTTATCCAAAATTTATTTTATTGGTTCTTTTTAGTGATACATGACAGTTGGATCCATTTTGATGTAATTATAAAAGCAAGGAATACATTTTATTCTAATTAGGACCCCAGTAGTTCTCCCTCCCCTTGCCTTTCCCCACCCCCTATTCTCTTCCCTCTGTTGATCTTCTGCCATTTACCAACAGTTATTTTTATGTATTTTTTACATTAATTTCTTGTGGATATACTCAAGGATGAGATTCACTGAGGTATATTCATGTAAGTACACAGGAAAGGTATGCCAGATTCATTCCACTGTCTTTTCTTCTCCTATCTCCCCTCCTTTCCCTCCATTCTCCTTTGTCTAATCCACTGAACTTTTATTTTCCCCTTCTTTCTCAACCTCTACTAGCACTTATTATGGATTAGCTCCCACATATTAGAAAAAATGTTTGACCTTGTTCTGGGAGGGATTGGCATGTTTTACTTACCATGCTAGTCTCCAGATCTAGGCATTTACCCTCAAATATCATAGTCATTCTTTAAACCTGAGTAATACTCCATTGTGTATATATACCACATTTTCTTTATCTATTCACCTGTGGAAGGGCACCTAGGTTGGCTCCATAGCTTAGCTATTATAAACAATGATGAAGCTGCATCAATGTAATATGCTAATTTTAAATCCTTCAATTATATATTAAGGAGTGGGATAACTGGGTCAAATGGTCGATCCATTCCTAGTTTTTTTCTTTTTGAGGAATATCCATACTGCTTTCCAGAGTGTTTGCACCAATTTGCAGTCCTACCAACAATGTAGGAGTGTACCTTTTTCTTCACATCCTCGCCAACATTTATTGTTACTTGTATTTTTGATAATTGCCATTTTGGAGTGAGATAAAAACTTTCATGTAATGTTTTTCTTTTCTTTTTTCTTTTCTTTCTTTCCTTCTTTCTTTCTTTTTTCGCATTTCTCCAATTGCTAGAGATGATAAACATTTTTTCAAATATTTGTTGACTGTTCATATTTCTTCTTTTGAGCAGTGTCTGTTTAGTTCTCTTTGTCCATTTATTGATTGGTTTATTTGGTTTTTTAATGTTAATATTTTTTTTGAGTTCTTTGTATATCCTGGAAATTAACACCCTACTGGAGGTGCAGGTGACAAAGATTTTCTCCCATTCTAAAGTGCCTCTCTCTCTCTTGTCATGCTCTTAATTCTTTGCTGTGAAGATCTTTAGTTTGATGTCATCCGATTTATTGATTTTTTTAAAATTTTACTTCTTGTGCTTTAGGAATCTTGTTATAGAAGTCAGTTCCTAAGATGACATGATGGAGTGTTGGACTTACATTTTCTCCTAATAGGTGCAGGGTTTCCGGTAAAATTCCTAGGTCTTCAATCCACTTTGACTTGAGTTTTGTGCAGGGTGAGAGATAGGGGTTAAATTTCATTCTACTATATTTCTTAAATGACTTTATTTTTAATTCACAACCTAATCCTATCAGAGACATGAGGTCTCTGGGGAATCTTCAGTGAGAAACTGGTAGGCTATCTGGAAGGAAAACTGTGGAACTATGAGGGTTTCCCTAAGTGTACAGGACCCCAAGGTTTCCTTAATCTCAAGTTAGCCCTTATTCTGTCTCCAGCCATTCTTCAAGATAATATATACCAGTTGACAGCTCTCGCAGTACCTTGTTGGGTTCAAGAAATGTAATTTGATTTTCAGTAGTTTTTGTTACTGTAAGGATAAGATTGATGACTTTTGATTACTCAACATACCAAAGATGAAACATGAAGTCAGTTTCTTAATTTTAAAACAATGTTTAAAAACTTGTTTAATTTATTCATTCTTTTCATTTCTTTACTCTTTTTTCCTTCTCTGATTTTCTTTCCATTTTACCATCCATTTTATTTGGGAAATGCTTTTGTTGAATACAGAAAACCAATGTGACTAATTCTATTTCATGTTTTTAATCTTATTCCTACATCTTCTGTAGACTGTTTTTAATTTCTTTATATAGAATAATTTATATAATTTTTATATATTGAATAGTTCTATATATTGAATAGTTTATAGTTTATCAGAACTACATTGTGTCATTTCTACTCATTCTTTGTTAAACAATACACATAGATTCTATTGGATAATTAAAAATTAATAAATAAATTTTAAAAAGATCAGAGATCATAATATGTATAATTTTTGCAGTATATTGAAGTGTTTGTATCATGTTTTATTGAAGTGCTTATTATCATTTTCATAAGCATTTATGTGCCCTTGAAAACAATAAAATTTTCTATATTTTGATTATATAATTAATAAATATAAAATTTATGTGTTCAAAATACTTGATGATATTTTTTCCTGCTTAATCTGTCAAAAAATGAGAGAGACTTATTGAAATTTCTCATGACATTGGCAGATATAATCTCTCCCTCTGACTTTGTCCATTTTTGCTTTATATATTTAGAAACCATTATATGAAATCCACATTTGTTTTAAAAAGTTATATCTTTTGAATAATTGAGTTTTTAGGTTACCTAGCAAACTTTTCATACTTTGTAATATCTTTATTCTTTTTATGGCTCTACTCTGATTTGTATTTTCTCATATCACTGATTGTTAGGCTTGAGCTACTGACTTGTCCCTGGAATTAGTTTGTGTCAACATCACCTAACCACATGGATTAATAATGAAAGATGGATGCGTTCCAAGGGGGCAAACAAGGGGTTCTAGTAAATGCACTAACTAAGAACAACAACCTCTAAAACTAAGCCAGTCATCTTTTCCCCATCTTTGTTGTCACATTGTTTTACCCAGGGTCTCTCCCTCTTTGGAATTGGAAACTATATTAAAATGCAACGTGGCCTATACAACTTTTATCTCTGGATCTGCACTGAAGTGGGAGGATCTGAGGCGAGTTGCGGTAAGATTTTTGTCCTTTTCATCCTAGTTTCCCTAAATCACAACATTTAAGATGGTAAGTGTACGCTGCTACTGCAACAGCTATTATTCTAGATGCTTTCATTTAAATTATTTCACCTAGTTCTTTATGATAGTTTTATCAGTCTCAGAGATCTGAAAAAGTATGAACAGCAAAAGTGTTCTATCTTACCACCCGAGGAGGGTTATTACCAGGAGACAGATTAGTAAAGGTTGAATGTTTTATCTGATATGAAGAAGCTAATCCAAAATAAGCTGTGGGGGATCAAAAAAAAAAGAATAGAAGAAATATCAGTGGAGTAGACAAGGAGGAATGAAGGAAAGGGAGGAGGGATGGGATGAGGAAAGACGGTTGAATGAATCTGACCTAATTTTCCTATGCATGTATATGAATATATCACAGTGAATGTCACCATCATGTACATACATGCACAGAACACTAATTATAAAAAAAAACTATAAGTAAGTAAATGTCAGAAACATCAGTAGAGTAGAGGGAAGGGAACAGAGGGAGGGAGGAAAGAAGAGGAAGTGCTGGAGACTGAATTAGAACAAATTATATTCCATGCTTTTATAATTATGTCAAAATGAATCCTACTGATTGTTATGTATAACTACAAAGAACCAATAAAGAAAACAAAATAATCCATCAGCTTTAACAAACTTCACTAAACACCCTAATACACTTTCTGATAGAAGCATGAAGGAAAACAGTAGAAATCCCATTAAGATAGGGACTATAAATAAGGAGCAATAGCTGACCCTTTAATGCAGTTTGGTTTTAGATAAAAGCCAGCTTCCTGACACGTTCTAAGTTTCATAGAAGCAATAAACCAACACATTTCAGTTTAAAGCAAAGCAAATATAAACACTTGAATCAGAAAAACGACGGATACAGTGTAACCTTGATCTCTCTTACCATTTGATATTATAAGCACCATTTTCAATCATTTCCTAGAACCTTAAGATTCAGAATCCAGAGTATTGAATGGCTGCTTATTTTGGGCCAAGCATTCCTTCAATCTCTGCTGTCCTAAAAGGCAAATAAATATATGAGCAGTTGCTGGAAAAGGTCTTACTACCCATCACAAGACATAAAACAATGGTGATGATGGCAGGAAAAACACAGCTTTGTATTTAACCCATTTTAAAGCAATCTTACATCTACATCGGAGACTGGGATCTGGTCCATCCACTGCAGTCCCCTTAGCCCAGAAGGATTTGCATGATCCTGATATAAAGGCAAACTTACCACAACTCTTTCTCAAGTGTGTTCTCTTTCTTGTTGGCAATGTTATGGTTACACTGTGAAAAGGTGGGGAGGGGCAACAGTAGAGTATTTCCCATATAATTAACAAGACAGTTGCTGTTTAATCTTGAAGAGTAGGTGGAGTCTGCAGAAGCATGCCTGATTATCGCCAACCCCTTGTGCAATGATTCACACGCTGAAGACACTTCAAACATTATGAGGTAAGAAGCTAGCATTGCTTTTTTTTTTTTTTTTTATATACCAATGCTGACATTTGTTCTACCTCTATTAAAACAAAGTCCAGGGCACAGGACTAAACAGGAAATATATATCAGGGATTGACCTACAGGGGCACTTGACAACTGAATCACATCCCCAGCCCCTTTTTGCTTTATTTTATTTTATTTTTATTTAGATACAGGGTTTCACTAAGTTGCTAAGGGGCCTCCCTAAGTTGCTGAGGCTGGCCTTGAATTCTTGATCCTCCTGCTTCAGCCTCCTAAGTGCTGGGATTATAGTCAGGTGCCTGGCATTTCACATGGATATTAGCTATCTGAATTAAAAAGCAAGCATACAAATAATTAATTGATATCTGTTTAGACAGCACCATTATGATATAGAGCCTCTACTCCTCAAAAGCAAAGATTCCCATTTGTGAATACTATGAATACACTTTATTTATTAGGACTTTTTTTTCAGTTCAGTGTGATGTGCCTGTGAATATTGACAAGTATTTTTAGGATGCATAGAGTTAGTATTTCCATCTTTTCACTGTGAGCTTGTATGAAGAGGAACTTGACTTGTGCTGGCAGAGATTTAACTGATTGTGATGGCAATGGTATTGTGCCTAATCCACGTACACTTCCAGTCCCCAGAGCAAAATAAATATACACAGCTGAAGATGACTCTGCACATAGCAATAAACAGCTGAGAATTTTCACCATGCATAATATATTGCATATAAAATAGATTTTAGTTTCCTAATTCATAAAACGAGAAAGTTGAATTAGACGTTCTATGAGCTACTTCAAACTGTAAATAGCAATTAAATCTGTTTTTTTCTTGTGATTACTATGTTTGGGTTTAAAGGCTAAAGCATGTATTTATTTTCTACCAAGAACTTGTTCCAAAAGAGCACAGTCTTCTCTTCCCAAGCACTGACCTTTTCATAGATTTGGTTTACTTAGCCACCCAAACGATGGCACTCTTCTATGCATGCTATTAAATAGGACATTTTTAGGGAACAATAAAATACTGAATTTTATAACATGCTAAGTTTTCCTAAACTTACCCACATGCCATTTTAACTGATTTGCATTATAATTCAAAGTTAATATGACAGGTCACTAATGAGGGCATTGTGGCTTTTGCAGGGTGCTCTCTATCAAGAACTATCACCCGAGGACTAGAGTCATCATACAAATTCTTCAGTCCCATAACAAGGTAGAGTGACCTCCCCACATTCCCAACCTCTTGCTAGGTCTGTGGAGCTATGTGAACCTTATTACTATCTAATGGATCTACAAATTAGAAAAGATTTGCCAATCATAGTTGAAATTTGGAGTATAATTAAGATTGTTGATTACTTAAAGATGTCAATGGGGATCAGAATTAGAGACCTTAAGCCATCTGACCTGATTTTGCAACTCCAGCTATTTTTGTTTTAAAAAGTAGGAGCAATTGAACACTAACTGCTTTCAAATGTGGAATTTGTTCTTATCATTCCATTGACCTGGGCACCACATTTATTCCCAAGAATGAAGAGTAAACAATTTCAAGGTAAATTAAATAAAATCTACCAAGAGCTTTATTGAGGTATGTGTGTATTCTTAATGCTTGGCCTACTTTATATCATGAAACAGGTTTTCCTGCCAAAGATTCCCAGCTGGAACTGGAGTACTGGAGACAACATCATCTGTTTTGCTGAATTAAAACTTGGATTTATGGCCCAAGGCTGTCTGGTGCCAGGCTTGTGTACCTTTCTAACGTCTTTATTTGTTGAGCAAAACAAAAAGGTAACTTTGTAAACTGATGTTGAATCTTGATTCCTTTCTCATGTCCCACATATTAGAATTACAAATAGAAAAAAAAAATTGAGGAAAGCAAGAAGTCCCCAAGAAATGAGATTTGATTTCTGCTTGGGCTAAGAAAAGATTGAGAGATCTAGACTGAAGTTCCAGGTTCTTCTTTGGTCTTAAAGAAGTTACTTTCTTATTTCTGCAGCATTTATCTGCAACCAGAAATCATAATTCTGCTTATTCCCTACATATCAGGATGTTATAAATGGAAATACATTCAAAAATTTGGAAGCACTTTGAGTTACTGAAAGTAGAAATGTAAATAGAGATTATAATTCTAATAGAGAAATCATATATTTAAAGGTAAACAAAATACAATATAATATAATAATGATGTCAATAAAATAGATGATATAAATGATAACTAAAATATGATTTTCCAGATTATTTGGGGAAAGTTTCTGCTGTAGTAATCATAGTAATCACTGATTGAGTACTTACTGTGTGTATTGTTTCCCCTCAGTGATATGTTAAGGTAGAAACCCAGTAGCGGGTTGTGAAGCTAAGTTGATTGTATAGTTAGTGAAGAGAGACCAAGAATTGCCAGATCCACAATCTTGTCACTATGCCCTGTGCCTCTATCTGCCATGGTCCCCCACATCATACCTTTGATATCTTTTCGTGGGATAAATGGCCTATAAAGGGACTGTTGGGATGAACTTCTACAGCTCAAAGTGTTGTCATCTGTTATAGTTTAGATATGAAGTATCCCCCCAAAACTCATGTTTGACAATGCAAGAATATTCAGAAGTGAAATGATTCGATTATGATAGTTGTGAACTAATCAGTGGGTTACTCCACTAATATGTCTTAACTGGCAGGTAGGTTACTAGGGGTCGTGCCTTTGGGGTTTGGTGCCCTAGTGATTGAAGCCCTCTCTCTCTTTGCTTCCTGGTTTCCATGTCCTGAGTAGCTACCCTCCACCATGCCCTTTTGCCAAGATGTTCTGCCTCACCTTAGACCCTGAGCAATGGAGTCAGTGCACCATGAACTCAACCTCTGAAACCATGAGCCAAAATAAACTTTTCCTCCTCTAAGCTGTTCTTGTCATACTTTTGGTCACTGTGATGAAAAGCTGCCTAAAACATCATCCAAATGCCTTTTTGATACAATGCTCCAGGAAAGTTCAAACCCTTGGCTGGGCCTGGTATTCCAAAAACCCTCCTGAGAGTGGCATTCTGTCACTTAATTCAGAGTTCACATTTGCTATTTTGTATACTCCATTTCCCTCTTGGCCTCCTTTTGGGATTTATTTCCTTTGTTAAATACAGGTTTTTACATTTTTTCCTGTTCCTTCCCTAGTGCTATTAAGGAAAAGCAAACCAGGTGAAAGATCCCATAGCCAGAAAAATGCTAACTGAATCAGATTCTGTAATTCCTTCTATGAATGTAAAAAAAAAAAATGTAATAATACAGATAAAAAGAGATAACCACCTGGCAAAGTGGCACAAACCTGTAATCCCAGAAACTCAAGAGGCTAAGGCAGGAAGATCACAAGTTTAAGGACAACCTCATCTATTTTTGAGGCTCTCAACAACTTAGTAATACCCTTTCAAAATTTACAAATAAATAAACAAACAAACAAATAAGTGGTAGATGTGATTCAGTGATAAAGAACCTTGGGTTCAATCCCCAGTACTATTTAATAAAAGTGAGAGGAGATGCCCATTAGAAGAGAGATGCCCATCAGGCAGTAAGGAACAGACTTTGATGCTATGATAAACATGAATATATACATATTTATGTGTGTGTGTGTGTACATGTGTGTATAAAAATTTTTTTTAATGAAGTCTGAAACTCTTTCAGAAATCCTAAACTGAAAAGGATCATGGCAAGATTTAAAGCTATATTCTCTACTCTGGTGCTTTTGTCTGTAACAACCCATCAACTTTGGTTTGGTTAACAGGATTCCAAAGTTTTATGTCCCATTTTTCTCAAATTAAGTATATACTTTCCCTGACCCTCAGTTTTTCCATCAATAAAATGAGAATCATTAATCTCATAACCTGAGTTTTCCAAATATAGAATTAATGTTTATAAAACTTGTGAGTACTCAGATTAGAAAATATTAAACCAACCTCATGTGTTTTCATTATATTTGTAACATTGTGAGAAATTTTAGTCTGAAGACTGTTTCCAGTTGGTTGTAGATTCAGAGCCTTGAACTCGTGGATTCTTCTGTCCAAGATCCATGTTCTCATATTGCTTTTCACTCTGATCTCTTAACTCAGGAAGTTTTCTCCATCTCCACGATTAGTATGTTTACCTTCTTTCAAAAAATGGAAACATGTAAATTGGAAGCACTAAGCCAACATCGTTAGTACATTAGACTTAAATGATGGTATGAACCTCCAAGTATGGGAAGCCTTCCTTATGAGAGGAATTTAAGAGATTAGGAAATGAAAAGATTCAGCTGGACCTTTGTGTGAAGGAAGTGGGCCAGGGCAAGGTGCTGAATTATCTGAAATAAGTACTCCTTCTTAGCAGGCCAGTTTTAAAACCACAAGATGACCATCTGAGGAGAATTTCTGAAGTGGATATTACTCTCCACAGTGAGAATACTCCACTGTTCTTCACTGATCTTTTTTCTATTTCAATGGAGCTCATCCTGCCCCACCCATGCTTTGCCTTTCTCAAATTAATCTGACCTAACTTTCTTATGTACATATAAGAATGTACCACAAAAAAAAAGAATGTACCACAGTTAATCTCACCATCATGTATATCCACAAGACACTAATTAAGAAATATATATATATATATATATATATGTAGATAGCAGAAAGATCAGGAGAGCCGAGGGAAGGAAACACGGAGAGGGACGAGAGTAGGGTAAAGGGAAGTACTGGTGACTGAATTAGAGTAAGGTATAGTTCATGCTTTTATAATTATGTCAAAATGAATCCTAATGTTATGTAACTAAAAAGAATCAATTTAAAAAATTGAGAAAGTGCTCCAGAGGTTATATAAAATTCAGATTTTCATCTGAGACTCTGGACTGTAAGGAACTTATTTTGCTGTATCCATTAGGGCAGGGTGGTGGCAGTTCTCATGTCAGCAAGTGGAAAGGGTCTTACACCAAAGCCAGGAAGTTACTCAACAACTTGGTCTGCATTCAGCCTTTATTAAGACATACCTTCCCTTTCACATCTTCCAATTCTCTAGAAGTCTATTGCTGTCTTTAATTTTTACATTATTATTGCCATTCATCAAATTGGATTTTTGAACTCATCTAAATCAATAAAAGATTCTTATTCTGGGTAGAAAGAATGAATATTTTTCTTTGTAGTGTATGGTTCATAAGCAGAAAACCAAGATGTTTCAAAACTCATCATAAACAATCACATCCAGAGAGACATAACTTAGATTCCATGTATTTGCTGACATCTAAATGTTGTGACAGACTCAAAAACACAGTCCACTGTGCTGAAATTAGGAGTGGACAAGAAAGAAGAATTCTAATCCTCAACCAGAGGCTGAGATGCTGTTTTAGGTAGATTTGTTTGTTTGTTTGTTTTCTTAGAGGATGAAAAGTTTATTTGGGGTTCACAGTTTCAGAAGTCTCAGTTCATTGATGGCCAGCTCCATTACTCTGGGTCTAAGGTAAGGCAGCACATTATAGGGGGATGGGCCCAGCAGAACAAAACTGCTCAGCTCATGGAGGGGTCAGGAAGAAAATGGGTGGGCGTGGAGTCACAGAAAAGATGCACCCTTCCAGGGCACACCCCCAGTGACCCATCTCTTCTAGTCATGCCCCACTTGCTTACAGTTACCAGCCAGTCATTCAAATTAAGATGTACTGATTAGGTTATAGCTCCCATGATCTAGTCATTTCACCTCTGAGTATTCTTGCATTAACAAAAGCTTTGAGGGTGTACTTCTCATATCCAAACCATAACAGACACCTTCTGGGAAGGAACTTAGTCATGATGTGTCTACTTCATTCTGAACATTTTAGTGAAATTTTTTTTCAGTTCTTTCTCTAACATTTGTCCAGTTATACTTTACAATAAATCTCCTTTTTGTGTCTAAACGCAATGGAAACTGATTTGCTGCTTAGTAATATATTCAGTTTGTATACACAACTTCCATGGAGCATGATTGTGTATTCCAGATTTCTCCTAAACAGACCTGGCAAAAATATTTCTTGAGTGGTCTAAAGAACAAAATCCTGACTCAACGTCTGTCTGATGACTTTGCTGGAATGAGTTTTCCTGAGGTTTCTCGGTAAGTTAAATGAAATGCTATTCCACACTCTTTACCCAACAGCATTCTTTCAACACTGTTCATGGAGGGTTCACTGTAGGTCAAAGTCCATGACAAACCCTAAAAATGTAAGAATGAATAACTTGGAGTCCCTGCAACAATACAATGTATGAGGGGCAGTTTTGTGTCAGTCCCAGTTAGCACACTGGCTCAGTGTGACTTCAGGAGGATTCACTAATAAGTGGAAATTCCATAGTTGGGATGCTGCTTTTCTCCCCAGCATGACACAGGGTTAGTCATAGTCTTGTAAACTGGCACCTTGCTTATCTGTCTCTCTCCTCACAACTCCTTGTTTTCCTTCCCAGGCTGTGCTTTGTGAAGATGAACCTTATGTTGATAGCCATCGAATACAAGTACCTCTTTCGGAGTGGTTACTGGTACCAATAAGCCTTCTTCAGTTTTTTTTATTTGTTGTTTGTTTGTTTGAGGAAAAGCTTTATGATTAAGACTTTTCTAAAGATAGAGACATAACTAAGCCTTTGACCATTTGTGAAAAGCCAGTCTCTTGGACACTCAGGCTCCCAATGCTATGATGTTCTTGGTGCTACCTTGAATGACACATTAGAATGGCTTTCCCAGTAGCTAAACATTTTGTTTTGTTCCTAGAGCCCTGTCCTAGTTATGCCTCATGAGCAGGAGAGAGTAGAAATGGTCAACTCTCAGAGTTGTTCCTCTTAATGACATTATAAGATCTTGGAAGTCTTGACCATAAATCAATACCATGAAATAGTATTATTTGGGAAAAAAAAAATACTCCCATGAACTCTAGCCGTAGAAAATAAGGTGGAACATCTCACAAAATGGGAACTTGACTTTTCTACTGAATCAAGTCTGTTGTTGATAAGGTAAATGAAAGAACAAGGTGATATCACCAGACCATTAGCAATTTATTGAGAACATGTAAGTGGATAATATGAAAAGTCATCATGTAATAAAAAATAAAATCCAGGATGAACCAAAGTATATTAATGTAAATGAGAGAAGAGGGAAAGCAAATCAACTATAGTAATATGGAGATTTTTTTAAATGCTAAAAAGTAAACAGTAGTGACTAAACGGGATGAGGAGCAAGAAATGCTATTATGTTAGTTCATGTGTGTTTTTAAATAGAGAACTAAATCAAGCCAAATTGAAATCAAAACACTAAATTAAGACTTGTTAGCCCTGTGGCCTTTGAGAAGTGTTCATCTTTGTAGAATGAAGAAAGCAAATCAATTAATCTCTAATACCCCTATCAGCTCCAAAATTGGTATTACAGAGAATCCTAGAATTATATGAAATATTTGAAATTGAATAATTTTGAATATTTATCAGATACACTATGAAGAAGTGATTTTACATGGAAGTTTTGAAAGAAGAAAAGAACTCTGAATAGGGAAGTTGCAGAAGGTACCTGGGCCAATCAGTGGGGTACCATTGGTTGGAAATCACTAGGAAGAGAATAACCAATGGTATTGTTTGACTGGCTAAACCTATTTAACAGTTTTGCCATGCTCAAGAAAAATCTCACAATTTCAAGAAAATGTCACGATTTCAAGAAAATTTCACTATTTAAACCTGTGTATCTAAACATCTGCAGAGGTAGACTTTCTACCAGGAACAAGTCATCATTAAAAGGACACTCTCATAATAATCAACTATGCTGTTTGGGTTTCAGATTAGCGAAAACAATCAAGTTCTGGTAACATCCTTGACATTCAAGAACCTGAGCAATGCATCAAAATTATTTTCAAAATTAGAAAGACATAGAGATTCAAAAAATCCCTTATCTGACTTGGCAAAATCAAAATCTTCAGGAGTGGTGCCTTAGAATTTTTTTTTTGAGTCTCTATAATTTCTCAAGTTTATTCACCAGCATCTGGAAATTGGCATTTGGACCACATGCTGTTCAGATCATTTCCAACTCTAACATTGTAGGTTCCTGTAAGCTTTATTAAAATAACTGTTAGGACATTACAGAGCAGGAATATGAATATTTCCTAGGCAGCCAATGTCCACATGGATTAAAGAGGTCCTGATGCTTTTTTACTTCCACTACACATCTACCCTAATGAAAAAAGGACCTGCTCCAACAGATTTAATTTTAGTGTCTCATTGAAAAGTCGGGTGAATCAAAAGGATTTAATCCTGGCTTGGGGAATATATTGATTATAGCAATCTCTCACATGGCTGCTGCTTCATGACTATAGGCATTTTATATACATTCATTTTTATGTCCTCCACCTGTGCTATATGATGGGTACAATTATTAGCTCCATTTTTATTGTTGTTGTTCAGAAAGATTAACTTTTCCAAGCTCACACAATTCCCAAGTGGCAAAGGACCTGAATACAGATAATCTGGTTCCAGTGACTATGCTTTCTAATGCTGTACTAAATCCACCACACTCACGATTTGGTAGAAAGAAGACCAGACATCTCAATAGCTGGGCCTTAGGCCAGTGTATTGAAATACTGAGGAAAATCTATCTTTTATCCATATTTATTTTCTCTTCTAATTGATTCACTTGAATATGCTTTAAAACTTGCATGCCCTAGATTATCATAAGGTATTGTCTTAGGAAATACTTTGTCCTCTGCTAAGAGACTGTTTAATCTGACCCTAGGCAATGTAATGAGTTTGTTCCAGTGGCAAACAGTCTCTAATAGAGCAACTGGCCATGACTCTGGTTTGGAAAAGTTCAAAGAAGTTTACCTTTTAAAATATGGGTAACTCAAAAAGCTATCATGAAATACTGTGGCAAGCAATGTCATGGATACAAATTTATAAGACAGAATTTCCATATTAATGATAAGAAAATAGAAAATCAAAATGTCCAAGTAATGTAGAAATAGGCATACTTCATCATATGGTTCCTGCTCTCAAAAATCTTGCAAACAAAATAGAAAAAAAAATGAAGTAAAAAAAACTGTGCAACTTCAAAAGCTGCATGGGTAAATAAAATGAACTTTTGAAACCAGTTGGTTAATTAGATATAATTTAATTTTAAAGATGTGAGGCCTAAGGATGAAAATCACTAGCATGACCATAAGATTAGCAGCCGTGAGGTCCTGATTTATTTGCAATTTGACAGCCAAGTCAACAAATCTTCAAGTGTCTGAATGGGTTGGACCATCTTAGATCATGAGGAACCCAGGAGGAACTTCCCTTCAATGTGGCTATGTATGTGGCTTAATAGTCAGGTTGTTGCATAGTCCCATCAGAATATTTAGCAGCAATCAAACAAAGGATTACCTGTAGTCAAATTCACATTTTCCACTATGTTTGGGGGAAAAAGAAGATTGAATCCTATTAACTCAGCAACTAAGCGAGTCCCTTGGTAATGACACAATGAAATGCCACAGAAAACCAGCCTCAGAAATCAGAGGGAAAAGTTATTTTATTTGTGCTTTTTCATTTTTAGTGGTCTGATACTAAATCCACCTGCACAAATTAAGCTACGGAAGAACACATTAGGGTTCTTTATTGCTGAATCTGCAAAAGAAGTCAGAAGGTAATTTTTTCTTACTTTACTTGGTCAGGGGCACTAAAGCAAATACAACTTAATGGCAGGCAGGCTGAGTCAGTACACCATACCCCCCGCTAGGCTGACGCCTCACATAAGTCATTCTTTTTTTGCTTTCATTGTCCAGAGCCTATTTTTACTGTGCCACCTGTCACAGTGATGTGTATAATCCTGAGCTAATTGAAAAATGTGACTGCAGAAGTAAGAGCCGACATCACCTCTCAGGTAATCAAACTTTTCATCTAGCTGCCTTTAGCCCAGCTTCTAAGGTTCTGACCAAGGAAAGAGAAGAGGGTTCCATCACCTAAAAGACAATTTCCATTTGAATTTGGCCAAAATGAGTCATACTAGATGTCCCACTAGGTGTCCAAAACCTGAGACTCAGTCTAACTCAACTGCTTTACAGACCAGGCAAATGAGTTCCGAAAGACATCAAGTAATGTCCAAAGTCACATAACTAGTTAGTGGCATCACCAAACTCAATTCCAGGAATGCTGACTTTGAATCCATGCTTTTTCATTCATTCACTCTGGTTTTTCCCATTTGGCCTGATAATTCAGCCTGTGTTTAGCTGTTGTCTTGGTCATGAGGATGTCACCTCCTGACTGTTCCTTGTGTACTCTGTTTTCATGACAGATGGTAGGCAGTTTAAAGTTTATTCATTTTGACGCAGTGGCAAGGAAATGTAACTTTCTCTATTTTCTCTAACTGACCTCAGGGGCTTACCAACAACCATTTCTACTTAAATACAGGAAAAGAAAAATTAATCTTAAGTAGTTATGATAGCTTAATCTCTTCTGGTTTAAAAGTTAGTTTCTTCCAGGTGCATTCAGATTCTTTGGGTAAAACCTCAGCATGTCAGAATTTAAACTCAGTCAACTCAAAATGTGAATTTCCTAACAGGGCTATTCTTATTTCTCAGATTCTTATTCTCTACTTATCCACAGAATGCTACTTAAATGCAGAAGTAAACTTGCTTAGCATCATGATTGTTCCTATAGCAGACAGCAAATACAAATCCCCCCTGAGGCATGCAATTCCTTGTCTCCTTTGGTCACCCTTTGTGACCATCACATTAGCAATCAATAAACCTGTACCTTTTAGTTTGCAATCATTTATTCTAGAAATCCATTGTCCTTGTCATAGTCTCTAGTTTTGAGGTCTGTGAAACCTTTCTTTTCAGTAATTCCAATCTTCATATTCTTTATGTTACTTTGGTCCCTCTGCCGTTTGGGATTTTTCAATCTCCCCATGTGTGTGAGCTTTCCGTCACTGTGACAATGCACCTGAGAAAAATAACTTAAAGGAAGAAAAGATTCATTTTGGATCACAGTTGCAGGGGTTTTAGTCCATAGTTACTTGGCCCCATCCCTGTGGGCTTGGGATGAGGCAGAACACCATGGCAGGGCGTGTGGGGTAGAGCGAAGCTGCTCACCTCAGGGTGACAGAGGAAGCAGAGAGAAAGAGAGAAGGGGACCAGATATCCCATTCAGAGACTTTCCTCCAGTGGCTTATTTTTTTCAACTGTTCCACCTCCTAAAGTTTTTACTGCCTCCCAATAGGGCCATCATCTGGGGATTAAGTCTTCACCACATGAGCCATTGGGTGTCATTCCAGGTCTAAACCACAACAGCCTGTATGTATGTCTGACAGGATGCGTGAGCCTAGGTGGCTGCTTTCCTGGGATTTCCCCCTGCTTGCACACCCATGCTGCCCTGTGTGGTCTTTGTTACTTCACATGTTTCCCAAGGTAGTCTACCAAGAGGCCAATGAAAGGGAAGCTCCTCTCTCGTACTTTCTCCTGCCCATCACAAAACTCTGAATGTCTTCCTTTTTGGTTCCTGTCTTTCACCAGCCTGAAGATGTATATAGTGTATATGTGTAAGGGTGGGGGACTTAGTCATTTCTCAGGGATCTAGGATCTTTCTTGTTTAATTATAGATTAAATAACATAAAATAAGTACCATATCCAATTAAAGTATACGATTCAATCGAGTTCAGCAGATGAACGGGGTTGTGCAATTGTCACAACAATCAATTTAGAACATTTTTCTCTCCCCAGAAAGAAACTCCACAGCGGATAATAGTCACTTCAAATTCTCCCCTACCTACATCCTTGGAAATCACTAGTCTGTTTTCTGTCTCTATAGCTTTGCCCATTCTGTTTATTTAATAACAAGGGAATCATACACAAATATAATATATACATTTATACAATATATCTCATATTGTATCTGACTCCTTTCACTCAGCCACACTCTAGCATGTATCAATACCTCACTCCTTTTTATGAACAAATAATGTTCTGTTGTATGCAAATACCTTGTTTTGTTTACCCACTAACTTGTTCATGACTAGTAGGTCTCTTTGGAACTTTGGAATATTGCATATAATACTGCTATGAACATTGATATACAGATATTGTTCAAGTTCCTGCTTTTGATTTTTTCTGTATATATATACTCAGAAGTAGGATGGCTAAGTCAAATGTTAATTGTATTTTTTAATCTTGAGGAACCACAATACTGTTTTCACAACAGCTACACTATTTTACCTTCATACCAGCAATGCACAAGGGTTTCTATTTCTCCACATTCTCATCAACACTTTTTAACTTCCATATTTTTGCTTTGTTCTTTAGTTATAGTCATCTTAATGGATGATGTGAAGTGATGTCTCAGTATGGTTTTGATTTGAATTTTCCTGATAGTGATGTTAAGCATCTTTTGTTGGTTATCTTATTGACGATTTTTATATCTTCTTTGAAGAAATAGTATTCAGACCCTATTTTAATTAGGTTATCATCTTTCTATTATTAAGTTGTAGAAAGTCCTTAGATAATCTAAGAACCCATCCCTTATCAGATATATGATTGGAAAATATTTCATTTTGTGACTTGTATTTTCATTTTCTTCAAATACTTTGAAGCACATTTTTAATTTTGATGAAGTTCAATGATGTATTTTTTTATTTGTTACTTGTGTTTTCATGCAATAACTAAGAAGCTTTTGACCAACCTAAGGTCATAAATATTTGCACTGAGAATTTTGAATTTTGGGCTCTAACAATTTTGAGTTGACTTTTGTGTATAATGTAAGGAAAGGATCCAACTTCATTCTTTTCAATATGGATATTCACATATCCCAGAACCATTTGTTAAAATGATTATTCTTTTTGCATTGAACTGTTGATGGCACTCTTTTAAAAATATATAATAATAATTAACAAAAATATGTAGGTTTATGTCTGAAGTCTAAATTTTATTCCATTAATCTATGTCTAGCCTTATAATAGTACTGTCTTGATTATTATAGTTTTGAAGTAAGTTTTGATATTGGGAAATATGAATTCTCCAACTTTGTTGCTCTTTATCAAGGTTATTTTGGTTATTCTGGATTTCTGCATTTCTGTATGCATTTTAGGATTTGTGTGTCAATTTCTGTAAGGAAGCCAGATGGAATTTTGACTATGATTGTGTTGAGTCTGTAAATTGATTTTGGAAATATTGATATCTTACTTATATTAAGTAATCCAATCTATAAACATATTTTATATCTGTTTAGTTTTTTTAATTTATTTCAACAATGTTTTTTTAGTTTTCAGATCTCAGGTCTTATATTACTTTTGTTAAATTGTGAAGTGTTTTATGTTTTTTGTTATTGTAAATGACATTGTTTTCTTAGTTTCATTTTAGAGATATAATTCATTATTAGCATATAGACATACAATTGACTTTTGTATGTTGAATTTTTATTCTGTAATCTTGCTGATACCAATTTGATTTGATTACCTTCCATTTAATTTCTTGCCTAGTTCTCTGGCAGAACCCCTAGTAGAACAATGTTGAATAGAAGCAGCGAGATCCCACATCCTTACTTCATTCCTACCTTAGGGGGAAAGTATTCAGTCTTCCACTACCAGATATGATGTCAGCTATGAATTTTTCATAGATAGCTTTTATTTGGTTGAGGAAGTTCTCCTCTATTTCTAAATGATTAATATGTTTCTCTCGTGAAAGGTTTTAACTTGATTTTTTCCCTTTTGTTTCCTTTATTGAGATAATCATGTTTTTTTCTTTTACTCGGCTGATACGGTGCATTACATTAATTGATTTTCAGATGCTAAACTAACCTTGTGTCCTGAGATAAATCCCACTTGATCATAGTGTGAAATCATTTTTATACATTGCTAGATTTTGTTTGCTACATTGTATTGAAGAATTTCACACCTAAAATCAGTGATGTTGGTCTATAGTTTCTTTTCTTATGATGTCTTTGTTTGCTTTTGCTATCAGGGAAAAACGCTTTATAGCTTGAGTCAGAAAGTGTTTCGCCTCCTTTATGTTTTGGAAGAGCTTGAGAATTAGTGTTAATTCATTGAACATTCAGTAAAATTTTAGCTGTGAGACAATCTGGAGCTAACATTGCTTTTTTTGATTATTAGTTCACTATCTTCCCTTATTCTTAGTTATGTAGGTTTTCTAATTCTTGAGAACTATTTGATAATTTGACTTTCTAGAACTTTGTTAAACTGACTCATCAAGTATTGTAAACATAAGTATTATCTTGTATCCCTTTTTATTTTTGTCAGGTCAGTATAATATTGACTATTTCATCTCTGATTTTAGTAGTGTGAATGTCACCTTTTTTGTGTGGCCAGGCTTGCCAAAATGTTTGTCAATATTGTTGATCTTTTCAAACAAATTATTTTTGTTTTAATTTATCTTGCTCTAGTGGTTTCTAATCCTTTAATTGATTTATGACCACTCTAATATTTATTATTTCCTTCTTCCTGCTTGGCTTTTATTAACTTCTCCAGTTTTGTTTGTTTGTTTGTTTTTTCAGTGTCTGAGATGAAAGGTTAAGTTAAACCATTGTTTTCAGGTCTTTCTTCTTAAAAAAAAAAAAAAAAAAAATAGGCGAGCCAGACATGGTGGCACACTCCTGTAATCCCAGCACTTTGGGAGGCTGAGACAGGAGAATCGCTAGTTCAAACCCAGCCTCAGCAACAGCGAGGCACTAAGCAACTCAGTGAGATCCTGTCTCTACATAAAATACAAAATAGGGATGGGGATGTGGCTCCATGGTCAAATACCCCTGAGTTCAATCCCTAGTACCAAAAAAAAAAAAAAAGGCAACTACTTATATAACTTTTCTCCAGCACTCATGAAGAGCATGCCATATTTTTTACATATTGTGCATTTATTTTCATTCATATAGAAGTATTTTGTAATTTGCCTTGTGATTTAATTTTTTCCCATTGATTACTTAGATATTGGTTGTTCTAATTTCTACCTACTTAGAAATTTATATGATTTTCTCATTTTGTTGCTTTAGTTCATTTTATTGTAGTTGGAAAACATACTTCTTATTATTTAAATTCTTTTAAATTTATTAAAACTTTCTTTGTGGCTTAATATATGGTCTATCCTGACGAGCTTTCAAAGTACACTTGAAAAGAATTGTACATTCTTGGCTTCTCAGGCAGAGTATCTGTACACATCTGTTGAGTCTATGTCTTTATCAGGGCGTTTACACCTTTTGTTTCCTTTCTGATCTTTCTAGTTGTTCTAGCTACTATTGAAAGTGAAATGCCTATGTCCTTAGTTATTATAGTTGTTGAATTGTCTATTACTCCCTTTAAACCTGTTGGTTTGAAACATACACATATTTTCTTTATATTTTCCTATGTAAATATTTCATTATAAATTTTCTTTACTTCTTCATGAGGATTTGAGTTAGTGTCAAACATTCCTTCCTTTCAACCTCAGGGACTCCAATTAGTATTCATTCTAGGGCTTATGTACTGTGTAAGCAATAAACTAAGTTTTTATCAATCTTAAAATGTTTTAATTTATTCATCACTTTTACTGGGTAGTTTTGCCACATAGAGAATTCTTTATAAGCAGTTTTTTTCATTCAGCACTTTATTTCAGCTCACTTCTTTCTGGTCTCCATTCTTCTTGATGAAAAATCAGCTCTCAAAGTTTTGGGGAAGGTTTCTTTGTAAATAAAGAATCATTTTTCTCTTGCTGATCTGACAAACTTTTTTTTGTCTTTGGGTTTCAACACTTTGATTATGAAGGGTCTAGCTATGTAGATATTTTGGAATTTATACAACTTCAAGTTTACTGAACTTCTTAGTTGTGTAGATTAATGTTTTATATCTAATTTAAGAAATTTCTTGTCATTATTTCTTCAAATATTCTTTCTATCCCTTTCTTTTTTTTCCTTTCCTGTAACTTTCATTAAATATATGTTAGTACTGAATGATATCTCAAAGGTCTCTTAAACTCTGTTCAGTATTCTTTATTCATTTTTCCTCTGTCTCCCAGACTGGATAATCTCCATTGATCTATTTTTGAGTTCATTAATTCTTTATTTCGCATGCTAAAATTTGACCTTGAGCTCCTCTTGCAAATTTTTCAGTTCAGTTATTATAATTTTCAACTCCAGGATTTCTACTTTGTTCCTTTATACAATTCATAACTATTTATTGACATTGTGCATTTTGTAAGTTATCATGCTCAAATATTTTAGTTATTAATATATGATTTTCTTTAGGTTTTTAAATATGTTCAAAAGAGCAGACTTAAAGTCTTTGACTAGTAAGTACAATTTTGAATCTTTTTACAGGCAGTTTCTATTAATAGCTTTTCACCCTGGGCATGGGTTATACTTTATTGTTTCTTCCATGTCTTAAAACAATTTGTTGAAAACTAGACATTGAAATGATTATAATTTGGCAGTTATGGAAATCAGATTCTCCTACCCCCTTTCTCAGTGTTTTTTGCTGTCACTCATAGTCGTCATAATTTGCTTAGTGACTTTTCTAACCTAATTCTGTGAAGTTTGTATTTCTGCCATTTGTAGCACATATTTTCTTTATGTAGCCACTGAAGATTCTGTTAGTTTAGTGGTCATCTTATAATTGGACTGATTTTGTTAAATGCATGGAACCAATATTTCTATACCAGTGTTTATCAAAGGATTTTGTATTTGCATTGGCTCCAGTATTCAGCTAGATAGTTGACTACTTTGCTTTACCTTCACTTGCTGTTTGCACAGAAACTCAAAATCAGTTGAAGATGACAGCTCAGGGCCTTCCTGAGCATAGGCACAACTGTGCATAGTGCTAGCCATATGCATTATTATTTGGGTTTGCAGGAATATTCCAGAGCTTCCCAAAGTACCTATGCACATCTCATTCTTTGGTCTTCCCTTCAGGATATAGTGTAGTCTGTTGTTTCCCTAAACACTATGTATTTCCTCAGGCACCTATGATATCAAAACACTTGATAAAACTCCCTGGGGAGAGACTTTTAGCACTAGGTAATTTCAAGTGAGGTTGAAGGAAAAAATGCATTCAAGTAGTTCATCTAGGGAGCTAACAGACAAGTCAAATAATGACTCTTCCTTGGAAATGAGACTTTGAAAGAACTGCAGTTCTGCTTTCCTTCTCTATGGCATTAATTTTTCAAGGCTACCAATAAGCTGAGGAGCTATGGGGAATTGGTGTAAATTAAAAATCACAACTTTTTAAAAAATTTTTTTTTGTTATTTTTAGTTATACATGACAGTAGAATGTATTTTGACATATCATACATACATGGAGTATCACATGCCATTTTGTGATTGTACATGTTGTGGAGTTATGCTAGTCATGCATTCATATATGCACATAGAAAAGTTATGTCTGATTCATTTTATAATCTTTCCTATTCCCATCACTCCTCTCTTCCCTTCATTTTCTTTTGTCTAATCTGATGAACTTCTATTCTTTGCTCTGCTCCCCCTCACCCTGCTTATTGTGAGTTAACATCCACATCAGAGAGAATATGCAGCCTTTGGTTTTGGGGGATTGGCTTATTTCACTTAGCAGGCAGTCTCCAGTTCCATCTGTTTACCAGCAAATGCCATAATTTCATTCTTCTTTATGGCTGAGTAATATTCCATTGTGTATATATACCACATTTTTTTATCCATTTATTTGTTGATGGGCATCTAGGTTGGTTCCATAGCTTAGTTATTGTGAATTGAGCTCCTATAAACATTTATATGGCTGCATCACTGTAGTATGCTGATTTGCTGATTTGAAGTGCTTTGGGTATATGCTGAGAAGTGGGTAACTGAGTCAAATGGAAAACACCACAATTTTTGCTGTTCTTACTAAGATGTATTTATTTCTTTGACTATTTCCTGGTTTGCTGGTGGTTAATTTTCAATTATGTGAAAAAAAGGTGACAGTTTTTGCCAGTTTATTCTGCGTGTTCTGGAGGGGCAATGTTCTGAGATCCTTATTCCACCATATTTTTCCTGGTATCTTATCTTTAGGTTTTAAAGATAGTTTTGCTGGACATAGAATTATTAATTGACAGTTTACTTCAGCACTTTGCATGTGTCATATATGTATACATATATATGTATATATCACTGCCTTTTGTTTTCATTCTTGCTGATGAGAAGTGAGCCGTAAATTCTATTGGTTTTCCTTGTAAATCACTTTTCATCTTTCTCTTGTCCTCTTCTCGTCTTTGGCTTTCAACAGTGTCACTAAGAAGTAACTGTCTGGATATTTTCCTGTTTATCCTACCTAAAGTTCACTGAGATCTTCAGATATGTAATGTAGTAGTCTGAATAATGCCCCCTGAAGATATCCTGCAATCTGTGAATGTCCTCTCATATGGCAAAATGAACTTTGCAGATGGGGTTAAATTAAGGATCTAGATATAGGGAAATTACCTTGGATTTTTCAGGTGGAACCTAAATGTACTAAGAAAGGTCCTCATAAAAGAGAAGCAGAGGGAGATTTAAGTACATAGAGAAGAAAAAGTTTCTTCTGCCTGCCTGTTCCACATTTAATGGACTTTTGTGATTACATAAGGCCTACTTAGATAATCCAGGAAAATCTTTTCATGTTACAGTTAGCTGATTAGCAGCTTTAATTCCATCTACACACTTTAGTCCCTCTTGTCACATAACATATTTGCAGGTCCTAGGGACCTAGTATCATTTGTTTGTTTATTTATTTATTTGTCAAGGGATAGGTGAGACATTTTTCTGCCTACTGTGTACTCCTTAATTCATTTATAAAGGTTATCATAACAAATTACTAAAAACTTGGTGGTTTGAAATAATAAAACTTTATTCTCTCACAATTCTAGAGGCCATCGAGCCCCAAATCAAGGTACTAGCAGTGTCACACTTCTTCTGAAGGAGTTAAGGATTTGCTTGCCTTTTCCAACTCTGGTGTGTTTTATCATTCTTTGACTTATGGTAGTATAACTCCAATCTCTTCTTCAATCTTCATATGTTCATCTTCCTTGATTTCTTCTTCTTTTAAGGGCATCAATCATAGGATTTAGAGTTCATCCAGAACTCCAGGATATTTTCATTTAGAGATTCTGGACTGATGCAACTTCAAAGACATTATTTTCTTATTTTCTTTTTTATTGGTACATTACAAGTATAACTAATAATGAATTAATTATTCCCTTTTTGTACATGCACATAATTTGATCAATTTAATTCCCTTTCCCTTCCTTTCTTCTTCCCCCAGATCCCCTTGCTACACTCTACTGATCTCTCTTCTATCATCATCATCATCATCATCACCATCATCATTATTGTTTTAATTAGTGCATTATGATTATATATAAAGATAGGGTGCATTGTGGTATATTTGTATATGGACATAGCGAAATTTGGTAGATTAAGTTCTCCAGAAATTCCCCATGCCCTTTCCTCCTCCCTCTCTCTCAATCTCCTTTCTATACTCTGTTGGTCTCCCTTATATTTTCATAAATCCCTTTTTCATTCCTGTTTGTTTCCTCTATGTCCAACTTTGACATATGAGAAAAAATCATTCAACGCTAGACTTTCTGAGTCTGCTTTATTTCACTTAACATGATGTTTTCCAATCCCATCCTCTTATATTATATTATAAAATAATATAATTTCATTCTTCTTCATAGTTGAATAAAATTCCATTGATATATGCCTATATTTTCTTTATCCTTTTGTCTGTTGTTTAACACCTACAGTGGTTCTATGACTTGGATATTTTGAGTTGTGCTGCTGTAAATACTGGTATTAATGTTTCCCTATAGTATGCTGATTTTTGTTCTTTTAGATAAATATCAAGTGGTGAGATAGCTGAGTCCTATGGTGATTCCATTCCTAGTCTTTTGAGGATCCCCATACTGCTTTTCAGAGTGGTTTCATTCCTACCAACAATGTGTACCCACCCCACATCTTCACCAAGGATTGTCATTTGTATTCTTGATGACTGCCATTCCAACTCAAGAGAGATGAAATCTCAGTGTAGTTTTGATTTGCATTTCCCTTGTTGCTAAGGATGCTGAACATTTCTTTCATATATTTGTCAGCAATTTGTATTTCTTCTTTTGATAAATATCTGTTTACATTATTTGGCCAATTATTGGTTGGGTTATTTGTTTTGCTGTTGTTACATATTCTGAGTTCTTTATGTATTCTGAATATTAATCCCCTGTTGGAAACGTAGGTGACAAATATTTTTCTCCCATTTTGTATGCTCTTTCTTCATGCACTTGTTTCCTTTACTGTGCAGAAACTTTTTAATTTGATACAATCCCATGTATTGATTCTTGTTTTTATTTCTTAAGCTTTGGGAGTCTTGCTGTGTTTCACTACAGAATTGTCACTACCATATAACGGTTACACCCTGTTATTTCAGTTCTAAAATTGGTTTGTAATGTTTCATTATGTAATTGTCACATAGTGTAATTCTGTTCATCACACAACTTAAAAAGTAAACAGAGTAGTAATATATTCACTAGGGACATATGGATGCACATTTGCCCAAGATTGCTCTTATTGCTCAGAATGGCTCTGGCTCCTCAGGGTCTTATTCCTGTATATGAATTTTAGGATTCTTTTTTCTAGTTCTGTGAAAAATGTCAAAGACTATATTTTCATATAATGTTCATGTATTAATCAACATGGTATGACACAATAAAATACCATAGATTGGTTGGTTCAAATAACATAGATTAATTTTCTTGTAGTTCTGGAGTCAGGTAGTTCAAGATCAAAGTGCCAGTTTGGTTCCTGGTGAAATCCCTCTTCGTAGCTTGCAGACAGTTGTCTTCTCACTGTCTTTTCACCTGGGAGGGAGGGAGAGAGAGGAAAATACGTGTGCTAGTCTCCCTTTTCTTATGAGAATGCTAATGCTGTCAGATCAGAGCTCTGCCCTATGATTTCATAGCCTTTATTTTTGTACAGATTCTGTCTCCAAATACAGTCACATTGGTGTTAAGGCTTTAACATATGAATTTGGGAGGGAGGCACAATCCTGTCCATGGTGACCACATTTTGAGATTCTGGGAGGACATGAATTTTGTGGGACACTATGAAGTTCATTAACCCTTGTAGTGAATAATCAGCTTCAGTTAGTGTACCTGTCAACACAGAACCTTCCACTTGATTCTTTTTGAAATTTCTGTTATTGATAATGTCTCTTTGAAGAAGTGTTGTCATCTTGCTTTTCTTTACTTATTTAATCACAATTCTCTTCAGCCCTTTGAACATATTTAAAATAGCTTCTATGAAGACTTTGCTTTATTCTGACATCTTGACTCTTGCACAAGCAGAGTTTCTTTGCCAGTTATTTTCCTCCTATGCATGGGTCATGCTTTCCTATTTCTTTGCATGTCTCATATTTTTTGTTGTTGCTGAAAAGTGGACAGTTTAGATTATATATTGTAGCAACTCTGGACATCATGGCTGCTTGTTGTCATTGCTTGTTGATTAGTTGGTTAGTGATTTGGCTGAACTATTTCATTGAAATCTATTTCCCTACATTGTGAAGTCTATGATGTTGCTCATCAGAGGTGCAGACTTGGGCTGCAGTGTTTGTGACAGTCACTGGGTTGACAGTGGTCTTAGCTGGACTCTTTGTAACTGTTCCTTCCCTGCTCTCACTGGGAAGCTAATTGCTTCTATAAGTATCACATCTAGCTCTTAGGATCCACCAATTATCTGCTGATTATTATTTTTGACAGTGCTCCTAGGCATATATTGCTCTATTCTAGTATCCTTTCAAATCTGGGTCTTTTGCAGGAGCAGTTTTTTGAGACTAGTATTTAAAGTTTGTTCTGACCATGAGAGGGCACTTATTAGCATCTCTTTTCCTGGTTCACCACAGTAAGCTCTGAGTTTTCACTTAATTGTTTACCACTCAAATCAGCACTTACCATCAAGAGTATCCTTGGGCCTAATCTCCATACTCTTAAACAGAGCTTCATAGTTCCTTGTTCTTATGTCCTGACTCTCCCACTGGGAAAAACCTCTGAACCTCTGCTCCAGAGCTGGGAGGAAGGGTGTTGGAACAGTGGTCTGCTTCTTGTGAAGTGGCATATCCACTTTATGACTAGAGAATGGGCAGTGATGGCTACCTCTAGCCTTGTTTGTTTGCCTCTTCTTCTAGGAGCCTACTGGAACCTAGGGTATAGTTTCTTAAATAAGTGTTCATTTATTTTCTATATTTTCTTTTTTTCCACATTTTTAATGGTGCATTATAGTTGGCCATACTGATGGGACTTGTTACGTACTCATACATGCACACAATATAACAATATAACTTAGACAATATCATTCTCGAGCACTTTTCTCCACCCTCCCTACCTCCTACCCCTTGGTCCTTTTTTTCTACTGACCTCCCTTTTATTTGGGGGAGGTAAAATCCACCCCCACTTTTGTTTTCTTTTTCCTCTCTGGCTTCCACATATGTGAGAAAACATATAACCTTTAAACTTCTGAGTGTGATATACTTTGCTTAACAAGATGGTGATTTAAATGGTTGTGTGCATATGTGGTTGAATAATTTTCAGAAATCAAACTTTTTTCAAATAAATTATTGTGCACATACACATACACTACCATCAGTCATTCATCAATACAAAAAATGCCTTATTAAAATGAATATCCATCCCTTCTTTTAACTGACTTTTAAGTGTGGCTTTATTACAAATAAATATTTTAAATGAGGAAGTTATTCTAGCATTTAGATGCTGTATAAAGATTTCTGTATAAAAATAAGCTTTGCCTTCATATTTGTAGAGACTCCTAATTCTGCCCACTTCTATGACATGTGTTTTATAGTATCTAGCAAATAGATCTGTAGAACTTTCACTTTGTAATCTAATTTCTTAGCTTCAATGTAGTCATAATATTCCTTAGAGTCTTTCATTCCTATCAGAATAGAATCATTTCTTCCTGTCACCTGCTGAACCTGGATCACCACTACTGTGGATCCTAGCAAACTACATCCAGGAGAGCTCTTTATCTACTACTGAGATTTTTAAATAGCAGACATCTGTCAACTGTTGTTGACTTAAATTTGCCAGATGATGGCAGCAGAGCACCATGAGATGGTCAGAGATCCTACAGCTAGCATGTGGACTGCTCTGCAGATTTACATCTGGCGAGCTAATTCTACCCAAAATTCACCAAAAGGCAAATCATTTTAGAAGGAAGCTGCTTGGCCTCATAGGTCTAAAAGTCATGATATCTGGAAATCCTCCTAGAAAATTAGCTTTCAAAAAGGGTTTAGGAACCTTTCAAAACATGATGAACTAGAAAAGTTATTGTGTACTAGCACAAATTTTGGGATGGAACATTTCGTGGTTTCAGAACCAGATCAAGGGTATCCCCAGTCTACTCTCTTTAAATAATTATCTCTTTATTTAGTTCATTAGATTTTCTTGTTCCTGCCAGTTTCTTCTCCCTTCATATACTCTATGAGAATTCAGAAGACTTGAATTATGAACACAGCTCAGTGTAATCATCTCCAGAAAAGGAAGTCCTCATCATCTCTGTGGCCCTTTCCAGCTCCAATGTTCTCTAATTTCCAATCCCTCTTTCTTTTATTACTCCCACTTTATTCTAGAATTCTAGAGAAGTAGCATGGTGTGGTGGTTAAGAATATGGATTCTAGTTTTGTCAGTTCTTAGGTGTATAACTTTGTCCCAGTGACTTAAGTTCTCAGTATGCTTCATATTTCTTTGAAATGTTAATAGTATTACATATCTTAGAGGGCTGAGAATATTCGTACATAAAGGGTATCCAAATAGATTAGTGCCTGGAAAATAATGTTATACATACATGTTAATCATCATATTTCCCATGGAAATCTATATTCATAAAGAATCTTTGATTGCTTTTCCCATGAATGAAATCCAGATAAAATTGGAAGAGATGTGCTAGCAGTTTATACTTATTTGAGCCCATTCTCTGATGTCTTTTGGGCTCAGAGTGTAAATACTAGGAGGACAATCTTCAGAGTAGAAGTAATTGTCTTTTTGCTCTTCTACTTAATGAAATTAGAAAAGTTGTTGAACTTCCCCAGTCCAAATTGTACCATTCACAAGTAATTGTAGTTCCTTTTATTTTTATTTTTATTTATTTCTTTGATGCTGAACACAAGGTTACCACTGAGCTATATCCTTACCCCTTTTCATTTTCGATTTTGAGACAGGGTCTTGCTAAGTTGCTGAAGCTGGCCTTGAACTTGCAATCCTCCTGCTTCAACCTCCCAAGTTTCTGAAATTATAGGTCTGCACCACTGCACTAAGAACATGATTGCAGTTTCTTTTGACTACAGCTTTAGAATAGTGGTCCTCAACTGAGTCAGGGAGGAACTCATAAGCATCTTTGTGTATGATAGAGGAGAGAGAGTGGGCAATTTGAAAATGGTTGTTAGGAAAGGTATGTCCAATTCCTCTAATCCTTGCCACTTGTGAAGTGTTTTAGAGTCCTTATTAAAATGCTAATGTTAGGATTGGAGGTGTAGCTCAGAGATAGAGCACCGTAGGAGGTCCTGGGTTCATATCCCAATTTTGATTAAAAAAAGAATAATTTTAAGTAAAATGAAATGCTAATATTCTGTTGTGATGGAGTTATACCTAAAGGATAGCAAGATTATAAAAAGGAGATTGGAAACAGGATATGAGAAAAGTTAGGCACAGAAAAAATAAAGTAATAAGAAATGGTTTGAGTGGGTGGTCTGAACTCTGTTGGATTTATTTATGGATTTATCCTACTACACTTTTTTCTGCTTTGACCTGAGGTCACTTTTTTCATAAACATACAAGACTAATATTTAGAAAAGAATCACCCCAGTCAATGTCCCCTAGACAGGAGAATTCCAGACCCAGAAGTTTGAAATATATAAGTACCCTAATGAGTCTCCCAGCTCATCTCTCCAGCTTGGCTTACCAATGAAGTACAGCCAGAGTCCTCATCTCCCAGTGGCTTTAGGTAAGACAGAGACTAGGTGTCCTCACATAATACTTTTTCTTTGTAAAGAAGGGTTCAGGTACCACATTTCAACTTATTTCCAATTCATAGGAAAGTAACTTGGTAGTAAGTCCACAAAGACTGTACACAAGGATTAGTACTCCTGTATTTGTGACAGTTGCAAGTAATCTCCTAAAGCCACCATTGACGATGGCCCTCCTATTTTTTCTAGTCCTTAGCACTATCTCCACCATGGCTCAGACCCGTGATTCCGTCTCATTTTTGTGACAATCCATGCTTTTTTATAGCCATAATATATATAGCTATAATAATTTTCATGAAGTCCTGATGGTGATTGTAAATATAGAATAGGTAGATAAATGCCACCCCTGCTTTTTGGCGTAGTCCGTTGCATTGCAGCTCTTCAGCTCTGAAGAATGGTGGTTCTTATCCAGAATGTGTGATGACATTTTTAAGGTGTGTCATAGTGATTGGCAAAGTATTAAATTTTGTAAATAATTTCAACAATTTAGCTATTTTAGTAAATTGAAGCAGATTCGGGATTATCTAAATAATATAGGCATTGTTTTCACTCATCTGATTAAATTTCTTGAGTGAGACAGAAAGAAGTGGATATTTTTCTCCCCATATGGAAAACATATATGAGGTATGCCTTACCATGCAATCCTGTCATGTAAATTCTTGTTGATTTTTTTTTTAAAGTCATTTCTTAAAAAAGAAAGAAAGATTCTCAGAAGGTTGGCCAAGCGCAGAGGGACTTTGATTCAATCATTCATAGGTCTCAGATGTATACCATTTGGGGTGTCTAAAGCTTTATCTAGAATTTTTCTTTAGGTTATCCATAGGGAAGTTACGATAAACAATGGCATGATGTTAACAGTCTATCTAATGTAAAGCAAAAGTTCATTCCAATTTTTCTGGCCTAAATTATGAGAAAATAATTACTTGCACACTTTCAGCTATAGACAGATAAAAATATAAATTAATAAAATGATCAGATGTCTCAGAATGATATCAAAGACTCTTCAGAGCTGGGCGTGGTGGCTCAAGCCTGTAATCCCAGCACTTAGGGAGGCTGAGACAGGAGAATCACGAGTTCAAAGCCAGCCTCAGCAACGGCGAGGTGCTAAGCAACTCAGTGAGATCCTGTCTCTACATAAAACACAAAATAGGGCTGGGGATGTGGCTCAGTGGTCGAGTGCCCCTGAGTTCAATCCCCAGTACTGAAAAAAAAAAAAAAAAAAGACTCTTCAGTTGCTTTCCTACCATCTTGAGGAAGGGATTTTGTCTTCCTATTTATTTTTTACTCCCTCCACCCCAAGTATTGGAAGTGAAACGAGGGCAACGATGGTCTACTGCAACTTCTTTATCCTTTTCAGCATTCTTGTAGAGAAAACACTGCTAGACTTCCTTTTTGAAGGTCGTTAGAAGGAAAAATTTTCAGGTGAAAGGATATCAAAAGAGCTCATTGGGGTCAGTATATTCTTGACCTTTAGATAGTGAACACTTAGCCAGAAACTTCACTAATCCTGGCACAGTCTGCTCTTTCCAACACATTCCACATATATGTACATATTTCCATAATTATGAAAGCTTCTAACATTACAAAAAAAAAAACAATGTTTTTAGAAGAGATTTTAGTAAGAATGACGCAAGGAAAGAGTCAAATCTTTGGCAAAAATTTTGAGAGATGCATACAAGAGCTTGTCTTGCCCACCTTTCCTCCCCTTAGGTTGCCCCCCATTACTTTAATAGCTGGTAGATGTTGTTGGCTAGAGAGTTAGGATTTGAGAAAAGCAGTGATTTTTTGAAAGTTCTATTGTTCCTAAGCCGGTTTGGGCATGTTGTTTTTTACATTCCAGAACAGCTTTTATCACGTGTACTACTAAACTGGCTGGCCTTTAAAGACTATGGGTTGGTAACAAAGCTAGTGTCCTCTCAGATTTTACTTCAGATATCCCCTTCTTAAGCCATTCCTTTAGGGCAAAAGGTAACTGCCAAATAAGGAAACATCAGTCAACCTGAAAATTCAGTCAAGCTTCCATAGATAGACAGGAGAAGGTTTCTGGGGATTACAGGTAGAGAACAATATTATTCCAAATCTGGCTATTGTATCACACCAGTGTGGTGCAATTATCACTGATTTAAGCCGACAAATCACTTATTTGAAGGATGTCTTTCTTCCAGCAGTGTTTTGTTACTTGGTTAATTTTTTTATGGATTAGAATGGTTCAGAAAGAATTACATCAAAAGAATGAGGAGGGATACCGAGGTGTTTCTGTGGCTCTTTCTGACTGCCATTGTTCAAAATAAGTTGATACGTGAGTTTAAAGGCTGGTCCCATATGAATTGCCCATTTAAACTACCCTAAGTTCAGAAATAAAATGATGCTTAAGTTGAGGTAGATGGAAATAATGGTGTCTCCTTTCTCCACTTGGGTGGACAGGGGAAGGGAAATAGTAGAGATGAATGTACCTTGACTCTCCCTCCAGCAACCAGGTTCAGGCAAACAGGTAATTCAGGGGCTTTAAAGAGTGGATGATAAATATCTAACTTCCAAAACATTGTTTAGAATGTGATATTTTTAAATCACAATACTGAGTGCCCGTTCTTATTGACCTACACTGGCTCCCTAACTCAGAGTGTTGAAAAAAATCCCTGGATTGAATCAGGATTTCAGGAGGAAAATGACAAGATTGTGTTCCAACATGTAGATACAGGAAGAAGTAATGGTTCATGTCACTTTGTTTTCATGTTAAAGCAGCTTCATATTTTTGTCTTTAATCTACTAATTTCAAAAATTCTTTCATGTATCCATATAATCACCCTTCAAAGTCATGGTATTATCCCCATTTTTCAGCAGAGAAAATTATTTGTTTTTGTGTTATTTCAAGATTCGGAAATTCCCAAAGGTTTTGATAATATCCCCTGTAAGATCTAGATTTTTCAAAAGTCAAAATTAATAATGAAGGTAGCTTGAAGGAAAGATAAAGTATAAGCTGATGATATTCAAGGAGAATGAATTGCAACATGACCAGAATTTGCAGAAAGGAGAGGGAACTTGTATAGTGAAGCTTTCTTGGAGTCCTAAGGTATCTCCAGACCCTGTCTGTGGCAGTAAGTTTTCTTAAATCCTGCTCCCTTGGATGAGATGGGAAGGGTGATAGGTTAGCAATGTGTGGAAGTAACTCAATAGGTATTTTTTTTTTTACATGACACAGGGATTTGAAATCCTCACACTCTAATTCTAAAGAAAGGAATCCAAGAATTTGCTATAATTCATCCTTTTAGAAGTAGTCTATAGCTAAGGATTCCCAACCTCTCTCTAGTCAAGAACCTGTAAATGTCTCAGCCAATGGGAATGATCCAAAAATCTCTTGTAAAAGATATTATGCTAGCTTACTAAGGTTGCTATGCTATTGCAGGGGCAGCAATAATGGTAATGAAAAACGTCAAGAAGTCATTCTGTGGCACAGTGGCATCAGATCCTTTTCCAAGACCTCACAGAAGCACAATTAGCTTTGCAAGTATGGCAACCAAGTAAGTGCCTCAGAGAACCCTGGGACCCTCTGGTTTACTGTAAATCACTAAGCAACAAAAGTGTGACTTATATGAGAATATTTGCTTTATCAGCTTTTAATACAGACCAATGGAATTGTTTTTCACCAAAATAAATTCATCTCTACTTCCCTGATATCATTAAGTTAAGCAATTACATCTCTTCTATCATTCCTATTGATGATAACTCAAGATCAACTATAACCCTAAAAACAAAGGCTATGTACACAGTTTTCTTTCAGATCACATTTCAGGTACCCTAGAAATGAAAATTGTGGTCAAATTTTAGCTGTTTCCAAATGGCTTTTCTATTATTAGTCCATCCCTTATTTCTAATAAATTGGTGTTAAGATTACCTAACACCAATATGCATTTGCAAAATAATAATATGCATTTTCAAAATAGGGTAATAATAATCCTTCATCCTCTGCTGTTTTTTCCCTATAACTCTTCAGTGCATTAAAACTTCTACTCACCAAAAAGCAAGGTTGTACGTGAAGGGTGATTTACTTAGCTGACTTTAAATAAGGATCAGTCCAAAATTTTATCACTCCAAATTTCAGTAAAAACAACTCTGTAACATGTTGGGAACATTTCTATTTAGGAGGTATAATACACTAGGAAAAGCTTTAGTGATTAAAAATTGTGATCATCTAAAGGTAAATATTATATTATCAGTAAAGCATAACCATTATACTCTGACATTATATAAAGTTATGAATATTTTTGCAGAAATTTTGAAATAATTGAATGACATTAAGTATTTAAAGTATTTTTCTAGTATAGTCATTATGCAAAATAGTATGAAAATTCTTCAAAAATTAAAATAGGACACATATAATCCAGCAATCCAATTTTTGAGTATTTATTCAAAAGAAATGAAGTATCTCCAAGAGGTTTCTGCACTCCCAAGTTCATTGCAGCATTATTCACAATAGCCAAATATGAATTCGCCTAAGTGTCTGTTAAAAGGTAAAAGGATAAAGAAAATGTAACAGTACATACACACACATGCAATGAAATACTATTCACTCTTTAAAAGGAAGGAAATCCTGCCATTTGCAACAAAATGGATGCATCTGGAAGGCATTATGCTAAGTGAAAAAAACCATACCCAGAAAGACAAACACTGCATGATTTTACTTACATGTGGAATCTAAAGTAGAACTCAGAAGTACAGAAAAGGAAGGCAATTGGAAGAGTTTGAGATATGGAGAAGGCAGAGAAATGTTAGCCAAAGGGCAACAACAACAGCAGCAGTAGCAGCAGCAGCAAAAACACTTTGATTTTTGTCTGTTTCTAAGTGCTCCTTATATATTCCTTGTTATTGTAATAATTCATTTTTGTATATAGGAAAGTGTATGAAATTGGGCTGAGTATGTAATAAGTAGAGTCTTCCAAGACTATAGATTTTGAAATGTGTATTACGTGATCTTGTTTTTGATTTAATTTTCCTCTTTCTTTTAATGCATGAAGATTCACATTTCTGTTAGAGGATTTTGGACTTGTGGGCCTGGTTATCACGGCTTTTACTGTACCATTCCTCCAAGTGGGGCAGGCATTAAGTCTGAGCCTACTAAGGTGGCCTCACTTCTTGGGTACACTTTCTGTGGGGAAAATAAAACTTCTGGGACTTAACCATGTCTGCCCCTTCTAGCAAGTTCTATTCCAGAATTTTTAAAAACTAGTTGCAGCAATCTGTGAGAAAAGACTAAGAATTAGTTGAAAGGAAGGTGCTAGGGAATTTCAGTAATTCAGAATTAGCCTCACTAATCCCAACAACCAAACAGCTACAGACCACATTGGGATTTGCATTTTTTTCTCCTTTGAAAATAGTCATTAAATAGGTATTTATTGAGTACTCCAACTGCCAAGTAGGAATTGTGCCTGATGCTTTCACAGATAAAGAAATCATATTTTGACTTCATGCAATCTTGTTGGATAAACAAGATAATTCATATAAAATAAATCAGAGGCCAAATAAAGCAACATTTCTTCAAGCCTCACATTGATGGTTCTGGCAAGAAGGTGAGAGGAAAAGGTCAGTGCTGGATAGATTTTTCCAAAAAGATTCCTGTGGGAGGTAGAATTTGGAAAGGTGGGAAATAGTGGGAATTTCAACTCTAGTGAACAGTGCAACCCAGGTAAGGCATGGGGGAAATGTGTTGCCTCCCAAATACCAGCTAGCCAGCCTGACAAAAGTGTCATGAGAAACAGCATCTCAAGTTCCTCAAGAACACATTCTTGGCTATTGGTATTGTTCATGCATGTGTATGTCTGTGTACATTATGTTTATGTTAATGCAAAGTTGTTACAAAAACACAATTCAAATTTGAAAGTTGTTTTGAGGCTATGAAGACAACATATGTAACAACACACAAATGCTCCAATCATATCTGTGCCTTCATGTATTCTTTTCCATGTCTTCTCTATGATAATAAATGATTGGCTAGCCATGGATAATCAAGAGCCACTGAAAATCCATCAATTTCACTGGCTTTTCTCATTATTCTTTAATGCAGCTATGAAAACAAACTAATTGAACTTACTGATATTTTCCTCATTGTCTTTAATTCCCCTACTGTCTACAATAAACAAAGAAATGGTCCAAAGTAGATATCTGAGAGGGGAATTGGTGCACATGGCCTGGTCCATCTGTAGTTCTGATCCCTCACTCATCTATATCTGGTTGGAGATCCCTGAATATGCTTTGAAAAACCCCAGAGAGGGTCCAGAGGCCCAGTGATCTTCAAAGCTTATTTTTAATTCACTTGCATTTCTTAATTCAAAAGCAAGATATGTTCATATGAACTACAGATCTTTAAAAAGATAATTAATGACACATTGTTGAATCTCTTACAGTAATAGTATAGTGGTTCCCCTTATCTATGGTTTTTCTTCCCATGGTTTTAATTAACTACAGTAAACCATGATCTAAAAATATTCAATGCAAAATTCTAGAAATGGACAATTCATAAGTTTTAACTAACTTTTATTACAGTATGTTGCTGTAACTGTTCTACTTTGTTATTGTTAATCTCTTACTGTGTGTAATTTATAAATTAAACTTTATCATATATATGTATGTATAGGAAAAAAACATCACATATACAAGGTTTGGTACTGTCTATGGTTTCAGGTATCCACTGTGGGTCTCAATGTATCTCCCATGGATAAAGATAAAGGAGGACTACTGCAGACACTTCAATAGATAGGTGTCACTTGAAAGTGAATTTCTGTGATATTTCATAAGTGGAGTTGGTTAGCTCAGGGGATTCAAGTGCAGTGTTCATGGGTGAATGGCCAATCTTGCTCACACTTTGTACTACAGAATAGAATTTTTGTTTGGTTTGTTTGCTTGTTTGTTTTGGTTTTGTTTGTTTCATTTGCAGGGCAAGGATAATTCCCCCTAGCAAATTGTCAAGCATATGTCCTTGGTAACAACGAGTAGTAAAATAGACTGGCTGGCTTAATAGAGACAAGTAAGCATTCTTGAAAAAACATGTAAAGTATGTGTATGTGCTATTCGTGATCCATTTTTGAGTATTGCATTCACATAGCAAAACCGCATAATATTTTATAGTTTTGCTGACGATGGACTTGATACTCTTAGAGTTGTAATCTACAAGCCACCATTGAGCTCTCCAGTAAGTTCAGAATGTTAACAGCTTTAACTTAAATACAAGTTACAGTCCAATTTCTCATTGTGTCTGTGCTTTCTTTTCCCATAGAATAAGCAATGTTATAAATAGATATTAGGCTTTCAGACAAGCACACAGAAGACTATTTAACAGATGGCAGTTAAATATATATTTATTGATGAATGAATAAATAAACAAACAGTAGCTCTATTCAGTTTGAGGTCTGTGTCCTTAAATCGAGGGATCATGTAATATGAGAGAGAAAGTAAGTACTTTTCTTCTGGGGAGATAAAGTAAGAGCTATTCAAAATTTTATGATGAATAAAAATGCATCACAGGCACTTCTGGATCCCTTTGCTCTAGCTTCCTTTCTTTTTTTTTTTTTTTTCCACTATGGTCACCCAACTTGGGGCAAACTTAAGAAAATTCTGCCCATTCTAATTCCTCATCAATTATTTACTATATTCCGCCTCTTCTTGATCAAAACTCACTTCTTCATTAAAAATGATTATAATCAGATAATAGAAAGAAAAAAATTAGATACAACTAAGTCCACATTGTGTTGTGATAGACAAATAACCCCATAACCACACGTGGGGTCAATCAGACTCCATTTCATTCTTTTTTTTGTAGGGTCAGGTACCAGGGATTAAGCTCAGGGGCACTCAACCACTGAGCCACATCCCCAGCCCTATTTTGTATTTTATTTAGAGACAGGGTCTCACTGAGTTGCTTAGTGCCTTGCTTTTGCTGAGGCTGACTTTGAACTTGAGATCCTCCTGCCTCAGCCTCCTGAGGGGCTGGGATTACTGGCATGCGCACCTAAACCAGGCTCTATTACATTCTTCATGGAAGTTTACAAACAGCATATGATAGACTTGGGTCAGCAGATGAAACCATTTTTAATAGAAAGAGTTTTCTTCTTTGATCATTATCAGTCTTTCCCTGGAACTCCTCCTTTTGTGTCTGCATAATTCAACTCTTATAGACCATACTTAAATCTAAACACTTTCTCATATAACTTCCTCTCCCATGAGGTCTTAATGACACCTAAAACTGAAATCATATTTATAATGTCACTTCATTTTAATGTTCTCCATGCCCTTTTAGAGGGAGCACAGAGCACATATCGTATTTTTTTCTCTCTCTTCTAATGCCTAACCCAGCCTCAGTTCTTTCAAGTTCAAGTGGTCCACAAATACCAAGCACAAGCCGAGCTCCTAGGGAAGACACCCTCTCTAGCCTTTAAGCTTCATTTTCATCGTCTGTGAAATGGAAGTAATATTAAAGCCTGAATAATTGAAATGTTGTGAGGATTGTGCAAAATAAGACAGGTAACTTTTTATATAGTATCTAATACTTAGTAAAAATATAGCAAGTGAAAAATGGTTCCTGTTGAGTTGATTTTGCAGCATTCGCCATCCCACTTTGCCACTGTTCCTCTGGCTCTTAGATTCTCATGATTTTGCAATCAGTTTTGTTTACACTTGTGGGAAGGGGTATGTGAAGGTTTCACTCACTTCTGCTACTGTCATGCACAATGCATTAACCCAGTGGATCACATCAACAGGCCTTTCAGTAAAGATCTACAGTACTATAGCTCCCACTGGGTGCGATTGCTGTACCACATCCAAGTCTGCCTAAGGCTTGCTGTTCTCCTCCAGAACATTCTTTTCCATGGAAACTCCAGCTCCTTCCTTGTCTACTCCCTGGGCCTTCCAGTAGCACTGAAGCCATGGCTGTCTTTAGTTTCTGAAAAAACAGGAGTCCATCACAAAAGAGTGCCAGGAAAGCTTCTGCCAGGTCAAAACTTGTCATTAGTAGTGTACTGTCCACAAAGACACAGAGCAATTCCTCCCACCAGGGCAAATCTTTTGTTTCTCTTCTGACACACATGTCTTACCTTACCTAATTTTTGCCGGGCATGACTCATAAGGCATCTGTCCCCATATCCTCTCACTCTCATGCCCCTGCCACCACAGTGACATACACTGTTCTCTCAGAAAAGGAAGTTGAGTATTTCCTCCCTTTTCCCTCTCAGTTCCGCACACTTTTTGGAAATCGGTGCTCCAGATGAGCCAAGCAAGAAAATCACCATCATCACCCTCTATAATGTCTGAACTTGTACTGAGGACCAGCTTCCAGTGTCCATCCAGGTGCAGAAGATTAGATACAAATCATCACTATACATTGCTCTTCTTTTTGCATTCATTTCTGAGCTTTTTATAGAAACTGATCATATGAGACTACCTGAGCAGTTACTTTATCCCTCCCTTTTTCCATATTAAACTTTAAAACCACTTTCCCTCTAGATAAGCCCAGGCTTTTCTATTTGAGTGTCATCTAGCTAAATCAAAAGCATTCATTGGTTCTGTCTTTCATGTATGCTTATTGAGTATGCCATCGTTGTAGCATTTCAAGCCATGTTCTAGAAATCCACATTCACCTAATTAATACTGCATAGCCAGCATTTCATTTTCCAGAGGCACCTTCTCCAGGAATCCCAACAGCACTTATGTTCCCAGTCCCAACATTCCAGAAACTCTGAAGATATTTTCCTTGTTTTATTGGCACTATCACTCGCAGGAGTATGTGTGTACTATGAAGTCTAATCAGTATCTCCATCAACTCTCAATACCAAGACCGAAAAAAAAAAAAAAATCAAAATGAGTCCATATAGAGTTATAGGGATAGGATAGGGGAGAGAAACATACACATTCAGAAATAAGTTTGAATCACAGTTTGCCTGGGCCCCACAGACAGATGAGTTAGAGTGGCAGGGAATTTAAGAATAAGAATTTGGAAAGAATAAGAAGGTATTTTCCAACTGGGTGCGGTGGCGCACGTCTGTAATCCCAGCACTTTGGGAGGCTGAGACAGGAGAATCACGAGTTCAAAGCCAGCCTCAGCAATGGTGAGGTGCTAAGCAACTCAGTGAGACTCTGTCTCTACATAAAACACAAAATAGGGCTAGGGATGTGGCTCAGTGGTCGAGTACCCCTGAATTCAATCCCTGGTACCAAAAACAAAAATAAGAAGGTATTTTCCTTTTAACTCTCCAAATACCATTTTTCTTGTTCTTTTTTCTTTTTTTCTTTTTGTTTCTATAAACAAACATCAGATTTCTGAGAAATGCCACAACCCTAGCAAAGTACCACAGACCATAATAATTCATTAAGTAGGGAATGAATGAATTCTTGAGATTAACAAAATTGTATCACTGTTGCTTAAAAATAGCAGATAAAATAGCTCTAAGCTTCATGGAAGTATCAGAGCTGTACCATAGAAAATTCACCACAGCTCTTCCATTCCTCGTCTCCTTCACTCCTTCCAGCCTAACAGGCTGTAATAAAGGAGAGAGAAAGGCACTTCTTAGACTTCAGTATGAATCCGTAGGCAGACCTTAAGAAAAATGGAATCAAAACCTCCTAGAAGTTGTGGATATGGAAATTTCCATTCTTTTTCCTGGGTGGTAAGATGAGGAAGTGGTCCTCAAAGCATGGGAATAAAAATTAAAGTGAATGAGTGATCATTTACCGAGTTTATGTATTTATTTGCATTGAGTAATTAGTCTTTGCATGCTTTCATTCTTCATCTCATTTATAATCTCCTAAAAGGCAGGTATGAGACTTTGTCTTTTTAGGTCATATAAAAAGTTGATAAAAGACCAACTTGATAAGACAAGGTGAAAATTATGGGTGGCTTAGTCACTCTAAGTAAAACTCCATTCAAGCCTTGGGGGTACAACTTGCATAGCTTCTGGGAGGGAAATGCAAACTAGGCAAAGGAACTTTTTTCTGTGTCCTTTGCCTCCATGTGACACCTCATTGTCATCTTTCTCAAGGGCTTTCAGGCCCAGGTACTTACTTTCCCTGCTAACATCTACTATTTGAATGTTCATTTGCAAAAGCAGAAATAAAACATGTTAACCTTTCCAGGGCTAGCTTTACTCTCATCATGGATCAAGGGCTTCAGCTAAGGAATGAAGTCCTAAGTGAGGAATTTCAAGCATCAAGCAAAAAGCTGGACATGATTTTCAGCAATATTCAGTCAGGGCCTCTTTTGCATTCCTAAAACAACATCTCGAAGTCTATTGTGTAATACGGTATGTGCTTTCAGTTTTCAGAAAGATTGATATAAGAGGAAGCCACCAAGCCCTAAAGCTATGGCGGGAGCTCCAAACATAAACCATCCAGGGTCAGATCTCAGCTCAGTAGCTTTCATACTGTGTGACCATGAGTAAGTCACTTACTGTCCTATGGCTCAGATCCCTCATCTATAAAACAAATCATACTAATCTCCTAACAGTGGTGAGGGAGTTAAATCTAAGACATTTAGAAAGGCTCCTTGACGTAGAGTAAGCACTCGATAGGTATGAACAATTGTCTCTACCCAAAAGATGGAGTTGTCCCACAAAATTACAGAACCCATGGTCTTGGGAAGCCACCTTCAAGCAGCTTTCTACCCCAATTATATTAAAATTCTCCATTTATACTAACGCCAATGGTTTGAGTAGGAAAGACAATTTGGAAATAGATGTCATGTCAGTTTAAATCAGGGGAATGACAAAGCTGCAGCATAACTCACCTGTAGTAGCAAGAGAGGTAGGCTCAGATCCAGTTCCCCAAGAGGCAATATGATCTTTGCCTGTTAGGAATGATTTGTTTTTCTTAGTCCTTTCTCTGTGGACATGAGAAGTTAAGAATTCTCATCCTGGGGGCTGGGATTATGGCGCAGTGGTAGCGTGCTCGCCTAGCACGCATAAGGCACTGGGTTCGATCCTCAGCACCACATAAAAATAAAATAAAGATATTCTGTCACCTACAACTAAAAAATAAACATTAAAAAAAAAAAAAGAATTATCCTGGGCTGGAGTTGTGGTGCAGCGGTGGAGCGCTTGCTTAGCATGTGTGAGACGCTGGGTTCGATCCTTAGCATCACATAAAAATAAAATAAAAATGGAGGTCTTGTGTCCATCTACAACTAAAACAAATATTTTAAAAAAGTTAAAAAGAAGAATTCTCATCGTATGTTAGATTCATATTTGTTTCCTAAACACTATAATGGTTTCAATAATAAAAGTCAAGGACAGGACCATAACTGGCTTTTCCAACTCAGTATCAAATATAACAGGTGTTTACCCAATACATCATTGGCTTTCATGCAATCATGTAGAACTTTTCTTCATACACACACCAAGAACAAGTGAATTTTGAATCTATAATGGCCCCCCAGTAGTTGGGGATAATCCTTCTTACCAAGAGAGTGTTAAAAAACACACCTTTAATAAACTCTTCTTCCATTCCCCATTCCCTCCCCACCACCTAGCCCGTTCCACAGCTGGTTTGTGAATACAAGGCAGGCAAAACTTTAGGGTCAATGAGTGGCTTCACAACTTAGCAGATGTCTTCAACACATGTGCAGTATCAGGACAATAAAATATTGTTCCTTGCTTCTATCCCACAACCAATTAGGTCAGCTGTAAATATTGGAGTTGCTTGGTAAACATGCTGGAGGATTGTGCTGACTTGTTAATACAAGTGAAAATGTAATTAGATTTATAACACTTTTTTTTCCAAACCATAATTTACAACAACAGAAAAAAAAAAAAACTCGTGCAACCTGCTGAAATATCATTATTAAAATGCACATGAAAAGTCAATTGTGCCAGAGGGAGGTATTTAAGAGAAGTGAGTTTTCATACCCTGGGATTATACCATGGGGATTACATATTTCTTATTTATTTATTTTTCCCTGAGATCTCTGCTGTTGCCAAATAAAAAGGAACAGATATTTTACTTATTTCACTCTGAAATATTGCTTAAGATAGTGCTAAGAAGTAAACTAAATAACCTGGCTCCCTGGAAACCTACTTTGTTCTCCTCAAAGCCCCAGGAAAAGCTGAGAACAGTAGTCACCATTCTTTTTTATTTACAAGCCTGTCTCTCTTTAAGCAATAGTCATATTCCTTAACACATGCAGAAATCAAATATTTTTCTGTGCTAAATGCTGTTCTGTAGTAAAGTCAAAAAGAGGAGATCATCATATGGAATTCTGTGGGGACCATCCTTAGGTAAGGATAAGAAGTAATCCTCATTTTCATTTTAAAATCTGGGATTCTCTCTGCTCCCAGGATCTTAGTTGGAACATAACTTGACCTTCAGACAAGGACAGCACAGGGTGATGGGACATCCATGTGGCTAAAGATGCAGGTACCTCCATGGGCCCCTGTGATGGCTGCACTGCCCCAGCAGAGGAACCTGAGTGTCTGGCAACACTCATCACTGCTTTCTGAGGCTTCAGTTGGTTCTAATCCTAGTTCCAACTCTCACCCAGCCAAGTTGCTGTTGTCTATGCTTCCTGGTTTCCCCCTAATGAATGCAGGTATTATTACATCTCATCAGAGTGTAAGGTACCAGTGGGGGAAGAGCTAGTTACATATAAATCATAAAGCAGTTTATAAGTGGAAGAGAAGCCACCCTTTTCTGTCTCAAACTTCTCCTAAAATGTTTGGTTTAAATAATGAAGGAAATTTTTCATACACATTTTTTAGAATTGCTGGTATCTATATTGCAGATAGATTACTCCTTAGGGAAAGATTTTGGTGGCATCATATAGGAATCAGTCAGCAAAGCAAATCATATACATACATACATGTCATTTGCTTTCTACATGTATTCTCTACCCACACCAACTCACACATATTTTATAGCTATACCTACGTACAAGAAATTCGATAAAAGCCAAGACCAGGGAGTGGCCAAGTTTCAGACATTAATTCATAGTGTCATATTACAGCTGCATGGCCTTGTCATTGAAAACAGTGGGAATGAGCTTCCCACATAAAAATGCCTAGTTTTTATTTATTTATGAAATATCATCATTATGATTAATGCCTCATATTCCATTCTATTAAGAGCACATTAAAATTTCTAATTTGTGGGTTAAGGGTATAGCTCGATGGTAGAGCATGTGCCTGGAAAAAATGTAAGGACTTCGGTTCAATCCCCAGGACTGCCAAGAAGAAAAAAGAAAAAAGTAAAAAATTCTAGCTCATAAAATAATATTTCACGAAGCATAAATTTTCATACAGATTAGCTAGATTTGCTTCAACTGAAACATTCTGTTTGATTTTACAATCAAGCAAATCTGGTGCCTGCATTTTACACTGTTTGGGTGTAAATCTGGAATATTCTGGGATCTTCCTAAATATTCCTGGTTTCAGCTTTTTCCCACAGCCTAGGTATTCAGCTGCCAGGGTAAATTGTTATCTTTCTCTCATTTGAATTTCATTTTACTTCTTTGAGAAACTCTTTATGGACCAGCACTGGAGGCCAGTTTTAAGAGGCTGAAGTAAAAGGTGACTGGAAGGCTTGGCAGGGCCAACTCCACTTCTGCTCAGCTTGGAAATTGTCTTCCAGGAAAAGTGAGCATCTCCTTGCTCACAGCAAGCGAGATCGCACCCAAAGTCATTGATTTCCATCCTACATCCCTTAAGCCCACTCAGGACAAGGTCTGAGGTAGGCAAAAGCAAATAAATAAAAAGCAATAAACCCAGCAGTGTTAGGTTCTGACCCCTCTAGGCAGATTCTATCTGCAAAATTTTACAACTAATCTGTAAAGGTTTGGGTGAACATATTTAAAAAGAAAACAGGAATAATCCTGAGTGACTTTTACATTCACCTGTTTTTCAAAGTCAAAGATCCATTTTAGAAAGCCCAAAATCTGTAGGGTTATTCAGGACCAGGAAGAAGAATATAGAAAAAAAATGCATTTATAATCAATGAGCAGATCATCTCTGTCAACCCTGATTATGTCCTTCCTCCCAAGGGGCTTTGGGCATCTCTCTTCCTATCCAGAATTCTTGCTTCACTTGGGGATGTGATCAGGGTAAAGGAAACCCATCTCTAATGAAGGGCTCTTCCACCAGATATTCTCCTCTCCACCCCAGGTCTGTGGGGCTCCCTCAAGTTCTCTTCCTCCTTCGCCTTTGTCCTCCTGTCCTCTCCCTTACTTTACTATTAGAGCCATGGATCTAGCCATGGTCTTTTTCCAGGCCGAGAAATAATAGAAGGGTAGTGAAGAACCAAACTGTACCTCCCTAGGCAGGAGGGTGTGCATATAGGTATGGAGACCAAAACTTCAGAAGACCACACCCTTCTATACAAGTTCTATTTTGGGGGGTGGGGGTGAGTACCAAGGATTGAACTCAGAGGCACTCAACCATTGAGCCACATCCCCAGCCCTATATTTTATATTTTATTTAGACACAGTGTCTCACTGAGTTGCTTAGTGCCTCGCTTCTGCTGAGGCTGCCTTTGAACTTGAAATCCTCCTGCCTCAGCCTCCCGAACTGCTGTGAGTACAGGCGTGTGCCACTGTGATCGGCTCAAGCTCTATTTTGACCCCTAACCTCATACAGTCCTTGGCTCTCTTGTTTCCCACTGGGCCTTGCAGTACATACGGCTAGATGTAGATGGGGGGATAGTGAAGTAGAAAGAAAGTGAGGAAGGACTGAAGAACTGGGGAAATGGGAAGAGTAACCTGATATGGAACAACTTCCCTATACCGAATTAAGGGAAAAGTAACAACATTAAAACTGTTCCCAAGTACCTGATTCTTATCTTATCTACCTCTATTAACTGCACTCAGAAACACACACTAAAGTAGGCAAAAACAAAGGGTAAGAAAAAAACAGTAGGAAAACAGTGAAGCCAGCGGGGTCTGTGAAGTACTAACCACTGAGCTAGGAGTCTGATCAAAGAATCAAGTGAAGAATCTATGAGAGAAAATTTGCTCCTAACTTCAATCAATCCTTATGCTTCCTCTGTTCTACCCCTAAGCATCTCTTACCCCTAAGAATCTCTTGGCAATCTCTTAACGATTTCCATCTTCAGTTCTAATCCAAGGCAAGCCTCAGCAATTCAGCAAAACCCTGTCTGAAAATTAAAAATAAAAAGAACATGGGATGCAACTCAGTGGTAAATCATCCCTGGGTTCAATCCCTAGCACCAGCCCCTTCCCAAAAAAGTAACTCTAGAAATTCCAGAAAACCAAGATGCAAAAGACTTTGTGTTTTAGTGACATCCAAAAAATTATCCAGCTTCTCATTATGAGGAACTAGCTCCTTCCAAACAAACAAACAAACAAAAATTGTTGTCTCTTGTGTGGTCTTTCATAAAAGATTTAGTGTTTAAATATAAATATTTTAATTAATGCCCACTTAGTGGCAAGTAAGAAAAAGTCTTCTAAAGGAAAGACAAGAAAATTTCTAACAAGGAATTACAAGTCAGAAAAATTCAGAAAGGTGACGCTGATCTTCAGGTTAGACTGGATCCAGGAGGAAATCAATCTGGCCCAGGTGTCCACTGGCTCAGCCTTACTGTGCCATGGGGTCCTATATGCAGTAGTCTTGGCTTCACTTCTAAACTAAGGCATCTTTTTACCTCTGTGCCATGGAAGATGACTGCACAGATGTAAAGTCACATCTGAAGTTATGTACAAACTCATGCTAGAGGACTAGCTTCCCAATGTCCTGATTTTTCATTACAGGAAATGAGTGAGTGATTCAGTGTAATTTAGATTTCCCCGATTTGCCTGATCCCCAGAGGCAGAATCTTCCATTGGGTGGGGGATGCAGCCAATCTCAAAGAAGTAAAATACAAAGCTGAGCTTGGTAAACACCCCAAAGGATTTACTTCAAATAAATGTAAGAATCACAGTCATAAGATATACTCTTAAGTATTACCATGTGAATTAGGATATACACATAGATATAAGCATCATAGGGTACACACAGTGGTGTAGGGAACACAGGAGGTGTCCATTAAACAGTAAATGGGACCTCAAGAGCCACATGTCTAAAATGCAAGAAAAATGGTCAGCAATTTAATTGTGGAGTAGATCAAATATGGCAATGCAGTGTGTATTTCTATCTAGTATTTGGTGAGTGCCTTTGTTGTGCATTGTGTTTTCATAGATTCATTAATTAGAAAATTGTGCTGAGGGCTGGATTAGGTATTGTGCTGGAGATTAGAAAATTAATAAGGAAGGCTTCCTGCAGGAGGCAGATCTTTTTGAAATGCCAAATGCTTCAACAGCTGGCATGCCATGATCTTCAGGGAAGAAAAAATATATATAATACAAAGCAAGCCTGATTGAAAGGAAATACAGATTGGCTTTCCCACAGATGAAATTCACCTGGAAACTAGTAAATCATCAGGATTTCACTCAAGTCACTCTCTCAGGTCCTCTGGAAAGCCCACCTGGAGTGGGCACAGTAAAGATTGGTTTATGGCTGGGATGTTTGTTACATTTTAATAAGGCTTGGAAACTTAGATGTTATTCAGTGCAGCCGCCAATCAAGTACCTGTATAAAAGCAAGACAAACATAACAGTAAATGCTAAGCGCTCCAGTGTTCAGCAACTCTGGCAGGATGCGCTGCAGGCTTTATGAATGTGTGAGAGTGAATATACAGAAGCTTGGGAAAAGGTCATTGGTATTTTTGGAGCAATAAATCAAGTATGGAAAGATTTGCATTTTGGCTGTATAACATGCAGGGCTGGATTAGAGGGAGAGAATACTTTGAAGTAATATTTCTCTGCTGACTTGTTTTATTAGCTTCCTTTAAACATGTTACATTATTGCTTATAGAATTTCATTTACTCGGATTGGCAGCTTGATAAATACGTCTATTGGCGATGATTTGGATTGCTCTGGGCATTAATATTATTAAAACCTGTCACAAGGAAATGTCTGAAAGATGACTTACTGTAAAGATTGCAGCATGAAATAAATCATCCAGTGGTATTTGTTACCATTTATGGCCTCTTGGAGCTGAGTCAATCCCTTTTTATGTTGCATTATTTTTCAAGTTTTTATAGCTTTACATTATATATTGCTGTCAGAAATGAACAGATGGGGTGTCGAACATGAGCCTTCTGAATAATTCCCACCCTCCAGTTATTGGTATGAAGGACAAGTGCAAAACTGTGTGTTCTCAAGCAAAAAGAGAGAGAGAAAGAGGTGGGGAAGCTGCTGTTGAGGAAAGGGATCCCTTTTGTCAGATTGTTTAGGCCAATTTCACCAGCTGGTTGGAATCCCTGACTGGCAGTCACCCTGTTTGGGTTTCGAGCAAGAGATGAGGTGGCTGTATTTGGCTCCAGAGAACCAACAAATGTGGTTTTTGAATGCATTTTCTCTGAGTGCCTCTTGCTGAGACACCTCCACATTTGGGGATGAATGTATCATATTTCCAAAAAGCTGAGAAATTTTAAAAGAATATTTTTTTTTAAAAAAAGCAAGAGAACAAGAAGGATTTAGTATTCTTTGAGTCAGTGACAAATATGCAAGCATTTTTGTGGGGGATGAGACACAAAGGATTGTTTCTCAGAGCTCTTGGAATCTGTAAAAGGGACCCAGAAAGTTCTCAGCATCTTGTGGAGGAAGCAGGAACAGAGGGAGCTCTCCAAGGCCTTATGCTCCCTCTCTGAAGAGCAGTGTAGCCTTGGGAGTTCCAAGCTGTCCTTTGCTCATGGGGGTAGGCAGCTGCCTACTCATCACACAAGCCCTTCTGCAGGGTCCTGAGGTTTGGCAATGAAGGACAGAATTAACCCACTAAAACGCCAGCCAACTTTTCATGGTGGCAAGGGAGGAATCATGTGAGAATTCTCCTCATATACCTTCCCTGCCTACTACTTCATATATCTGAGCAGTGCTACACATTACCAGCATATCACAGAGGAATAGTTGATAAGCATGAAGTTTGGGTGTCAGAAATCCAATGCATTGCTTATCATCTTGGGACCCTAAATGAGTCACTGAATCTCTCGTTATCATAAAACGTGCATGAGATTTATTTTTTCCTGGTGTTGTTTTCAAGAGTCAAACCACACAACAACAACACACACATACACATATGCGCGCATGCACTGAAAGTTCAAACACCTCTGCATTTGTCAGCAATGGGTGGTTGGATAGTCACGCTGCAAGCAGATTCTTGCCTTCTCTCCTATGAAGCTCGCATTTTCAGTCTCTGATATTTACCTGCTCATCCTCAGATCCTTCAATGTTGAGTCCTTTCTCCAGCATCTCTGAAAAGTGTTCCCACTAAAGGAGTGATTTGCCGATGAGCTTCAGCAGCTCCTTTCCCCCAAGGGTAGACCATTCTTCCCTTCTGCATCTCTGACTCCCTTGCCCCCCTTAGATTGTGTCCAAGAGGACCTTCCATCTGATTTGTCTATTTGTCACTCCCACGTGAGAACCATCTGGATAAGCTCATATGAATGTTGATGTCACACCCGAAATATGAAGGACACTTGGGGATGGGTGGCTTTCATCTGAGATCCTGCTGTCTAGTAGTACAGACAATTTCTGTTCTATCCCAAAGAAGGAGTACAAAGAGTGAATTTCAGATAGCTGATTAGTTGATAAAGGTGGTGTATGCAGAACAGGAATTTCTGAACTCTAGTGAGAGGTACCTCTTCTTGAGGCTGTTGCTTTTGTTCCCACATTGCCTTGCTAAAGGAACATTTGCATTAACTCCAACTTCTGCATTCACATTTGCATTAGCCCCAACAACTGCATTAATTTAGGGCCTCCCTAAATTGCTGAGGCTGGCTTTGAATTCACAATCCTCCTGCCTCAGCCCCAGGCACTGGGATTATAGGAATGTTCCACCATGCCAGATTTAGCCTCTTTTGAAAAAGCATCCTGGTTTGTTTACATATAGCAGTTCTCTCCTGTGTGGATACAATTCACCAAACTAAGCAATCAGTGAATTGCCTTCTCTATCCTCAGGGCACTTAGTGTGAACCTGCCATACCATTCTCTTACCCAGGCCAGTGTTGAAAAAGATGATACTCACCAAAGTCCCATCATTCTGTGTCCTAGCACACCTCTGAAGAGAAGCATGGCCCCAAGGTTGAAACCTGGCTCTCTTATTAACTGGCAGCCACATACTTCCCCTAGGCTAAATCCCTTGTCTGTTACATCAGAGAAGAGATGATACATGAGTATCTAAAGCACCTTGGAGCTTGAAGTTACCACTTGCATCTGTTCCAACACCATATTATGAGACAACCTCAGTCCAACTGTTTTCCCCTGGTGGGTGCTTTGACTTTTCTGGAGGCAAAGGATTCTGCTGTTGATAATCATTACCAAATGTTTCTCTGACCAGTTCCAAGATAATTCCTCAAGCAGAATTTATAAATCCTCCTCCTCTTTATATTGATTCCTATTTAAAAACATATCCCAAATTCACTAAAACTATCAAGCCATTCTTTTATGTTAAAGGTGGAGGGGTGTGTATGTGTGTGTGTGTGTGTGTGTGTGTGGTGTGTTGAGTGTGGGGTCAAGAAGAGATGCAAGTTTGACCCAGAGTGACCTGACATCATAAAGTCTCATAGTAATGTCTAATTACTACTATCCACCTCTTTATTATCAATTTCACAATTCTAGCACATAAAATAACTTAATCATTTTCTCAGAATTTGCATGACTAATGGAGTGAGTTCTGATAGAATAAGTTTCATAATTAGGTTTGGCCAGGAACTTGTGGAAACCAGTCTATTTATAATTTGGTCAGCTTCTGATTTTTAATGAGGACACTGAGAGAGACTGAAGCCTCTGGCAGCATTCACTGCAAATTTTAATTACCCACAGTAATTCTGACAATTACACACATGTCATAAATCACATCATAATGACCCACGAAGAAAGTGTATTTAATTACTGAAAGAAGAGTTCTTGGGTTAAACAGGTAGATGGAAAGTGCTGAGATGTGAACCGCATTTGAAAACCGGAGCTGCCTAATTTTGTGGAATAGAAGAGCTGGCCTCTAAAACCTATGTCACAGCAAATATAAGGAAAAAGTCATTGTCAAATTTCTGACTCTGTCTCCAGCATGTAAACAGTTTTGAGTCATCACTTCTGTCCTTGTAATGAGAGAAAGCTGAACAAATCAAAATGTAAAGACTTTTCTGGGCCCATTAGAGAATTAAGGCTGCAGGGAGAACTGTCACCCTAAACTCGAGAGAGAGTCATGGCCAAGAGTTGCTTACTGGAGAGCAAGGCACTGGAGGTATAAACTGGTAAGGACACTCTAATCCTAATCTTGATGAATTACTGGAGGCTGAGCGTGGGCTAAGTAAAGCACCAGAAGCTCCTGGGGCTGCAGCCTTAGCAGTCTCCCCACACTTCCTTATTTTTTATTAGAGCATTATAGTTATACATAGTAGTTAGGTTCATCATGGCAAAATCATATATGCAAGGTATCTGATTTCAATCCCCATTTCTCCTACTTTCTCTCCCTCCTATTTCTTTCTATTCTTTACTCATCTTCCATTGGCTCCTTTATTTATTTATTTTTGATTGGTACTTGCTACGTATACATAAATGGTGAAATTTCCTTCGGTACATTTATATATGCATATACGTGATTTTGTAAATTTATTCTGTATTTCCTCTACTTTTCCCATTTTTCTTCCCTCCCTCTCGATGCCGCCTTCTACTCCATTGATCTTCCCTGTATGTTTATGATATACACTTCCCCCCACACTGCCTTCTTTCCCTTAATTTTCTCTAGCTTCCACAAATCAAAGAGAACATTTGATCCTTGCTTTTCTAAGTCTTATTTCACTTAGTGTGGTATTCTCCATTTCCATCCATTCACCAGCAAATGCCATTATTCTATTATTTTTTTATGGCTGAGTAAAACTCCATTGTGTGTGTGTGTGTGTGTGTGTGTGTGTGTGTGTGTGTGTATTACATTTTCTAGATCCATTCATCTATTGATGGGCATCCAGGCTGATTCCATCATTTGGTTATTGTGAATTATGCTGCAATAAACATTGAAGTAGCTGTATCATTATAGTATGCTGATTTCACTTCTCTTGGATAAATACCAAAAGGTGGGATAATGGGGTCATATGGTGGTTTTTGAGGAATTCTATACACTTTCCAGAGTGTTCCAGAGTGGCTGTACTAGTCTGCAGTGCCACCAACAATGGCCTTTTCCCTCACATCCTCACCAGCATTTTTTATTGCTTGTATTCTATATCATTGCCATTCTGACTGGAGTGAGATGAAATAGTGTCGTTTTGATTTGCATTTCCCTAATTGCTAGAGATGTTGAACATTTTTTTTCATATATTTGTTGGCCACTTGTGTTTCTTCTTTTGAGATGTTTCTCTTCAGTCGTTTTGACCATTATTGATTGGGTTTTGTTTTTGTTTGTGTGTGTTAAATTTTTTGAGTTCTTTTTATATTCTGGATATTAATACTGTATACCAGGAGGAGATAGCTAAGATTTTCTCCCATTCTATAGGCTCTCTTCACACATTTAATCATTTCCTTTGCTGTGCAGAAGCTTTTTAGTTTGATGGCATCCTACTTATTGATTCTTGATTTTATTTCTTGTGGTTTAGGGTCTTGTTAAGGAAGTAGGGACCAGCAATTTCATAATGGAGTGTTGATGTTATGTTTTCTTCTAGCCTATGTAAAGCTTCTGGTCTAATTCCTAAGTCTTTGATCCATTTCAATTTGAGTTTTGTGCAGGTTGAGTGATAGGAGACTAGTTTCGTTTTTCTATATAGTTATTCAGTTATCCCAGCACAATTTGTTAAAAAGGTTGTCTTTTCTCTAAGATATATTTTTTCCACCTTTGTCAAATATTGCACGGCTATAGTTGTATGGGTTTGTCTCTATGTCTTCTATCCTTTTCCATTGGTCTTTCTATTTTGATGCCAATACTGTGCTGTTTTTGTTACTATAGCTCTGTAGTATAATTTGAAATCAGGAATCACTCTTCTTGCTTGGAATGTCTTTGGGTATTCTGGGTCTCTTGTTCTTCTACATGAATTTAAGGGCTGGTTTTTTCTAGTTCTTTGAAGAATGTCCTTGGTATTTTGATGGGGATTGCATTTAATTTGTATATTGCTTTTGTAGGTGTGGCCATTTTGAAAACATTAATTCTGCCCATCCAAGAACATGGGAGATCTTTTCATCTTCTAAGTTCTTCTTCAATTTTTTCCTTCAGTGGTCTACATTTTTCATTGTAGAGATCTTTCACCTTGGTTAGATTAACTCCTAGATATTTTTTTCTTCTTTCTTTCTTTTTTTTTTTCCTTTGAGTTTATTGTGAAAAGCTGATTTTCCTTGTTTCTTTCTCAACAGAATCATGGCAGGAGTATAAGAAAGCTATTTATTTATGAATGTTGATCTTATATCCTGGTACTTTTCTCAATTGACCTATCAACTCTAGAAGTCTTCTAGAAGGATTTCTTGGGTTTCCTAGATATCATCAGCAAAAAGATAATTTGACTTCTTTTCCTATGTATATTCCTTTAACATCCTTCTTTTGCCTGATTGTTCTTACTAGAGTTTCAAGAACTATATTGCATAGATGAGAGGGGACATCATGGTCCTACTCCTAATTTTAGAAGACATGTTTTTGGTTTTCTCCATTCAGTGTAATGTCATTTTTCGGGTTTATCATACATAGCCTTTATAATGAGATTAAGTTCCTTCTATTCCTAGTTTCTCTAGTGTTTTTAACATAAATTAGTGCTGTATTTTATCAAAGGCTTTTTATGCACCTATTGAGATGATCATGTGATTCTTGTTCTTAATTCTATTTAAATAGTAAATTACATTTATTGATTTGCATATGTTGAGCCAATCTTGCATCCCTGGGATAAAGCCCACTTGATCATGGTGTTTTATCTTCGTGATGTATTGTTAAATGTAATTTGCTAATATTAATGATTTTTGCATGTTTTCATCAGGGATATTAGTCTATTATTTTCTTTCCTTAATATGTCTTTGATTTGGGTATCAGGGTTTTCCTGGCTTCATAGTATTTGGGAGTATTCCCCTCTCTTTCAGTTTCACAGAATAATTTGAGAAAGACTGCTGTTAGTATTTCTTTAAAGGTCTGATAGAACTCAGCTGAGAATCCATCTGGTCTCAGGTTTTTCTTTGTTGGTAGGCTTTTAATTGTTGTTTCAATTGTATTATTTGATATTGGTCTGTTTAGATTTTCTCAACTATCCTGATCCAATTTGGATAGTTCACATATGTCTAGAAATTTGTCAGTGTCTGGTAGATTTTCCAATTTATTGGAGCATAAATTTTCAAAATAGTTTCTAATTATCTTCTGGATTTCAGAAATGTCTATGATGGTATTTCCTTTTGCATCTCCCATTTTGTTTATCTGGGTCTTCTCTCTCTGTTTTGGTTAGTTTGGCTAAGGGTTTGTCAATGTTTATCTTTACCAACTGTTTGTTGAATTAATTATGTGTATTTTTTTTGTTCTCCGTTTTATTAATTTCTGCTCTAATCTTTATTATTTCCTGTCTTCTGCTAATTTGGGGACTAGTCCCCGCCCCCAGGCCTTAAGGTGGAGCATAAATTCATTTATTTGGAATCTCTCTATTTTTTAATGTAGGCACTCAATGCTATATTTTTTCTCTTAGAACTGCTTTCATACTGTCCCAGAGATTTTGATATCTTGCATTCCTGTTCTTATTTGTTTCTAAGAATTTCTTGATTTCTTCTTTGATCCATTCTTCGTTTAAAAGAATATTGTTCAATCTTCATGCATTTATGTGTTTCTATTATTTTTCTTGCTGTTGATTTCTAATTTCCTTCTATTATGATCCAATAGGATGCACATGATTATACTGATATTTTTTGTATATGCTAAGACTTATATTGGTGATATAGAATATGGTCTATTTTGGAAAAAGTTCCATAAGTTGCTGAGAAGATAAATTCTGCTGTTTGGGGGTGAAATGTTTGGTCAATGGCTATTAGATCCATTTGAGTTATAGTACTATTTAGGTTGGAAATATCTTTAATCATTTTATGCTTTAATGACCTGTCTGCTGGTGATAAGGGTGTATTGAAATCACACAGTGTTTCAGTTAGCTTTTTCACCACTATGATCAAAAGACCTGACAAGAACAATTTTAGAGGTGAAAAATTTTATTTGGTACTCAAAATTTCAGAAGTCTCAGTCCATAGACAATGGGCTCCATTGCTCTGGGTCCAAGGTGAGGCAGAACATCATGGCAGAAGGTTGTGGTAGATGAAAGCAGCTCAGTACATTGACACTAGGAAGAGAGAAGAGAGATAACTCTTCTCTCCAGAGACAAAACATATACCCCAAAGGCCCATCCTCAATGACCTACCTCCTCCAGCAGGTAGGAGGTAGGTGGTAAGCTGCCCGCAGTTATCACCAGTTAATCCATTGATTAAGTTAAGACACTCATAATCCAATCATTTCACCTCTAATCCTTCTTGCATTGTCTCACATAGGAGCTTTTGGAGGACATGTGATATCTAATCCATCATACCTATTATTATTATATTGGGGTTCATCTGAGATTTAATATCAAGGACTATTTTTTGTTTCATGTAATTTGTGCACTGACATTTGGGGCATAAATATTTACAATAATTGTATCCTTTTTTTGGATTTTTCCCTTTACCCAGATGAAGTGGCTGTCTTTACCTCTTCTGGTCAATTTTTGCTAGAAATTATATCCCCGCATTGTACGTAGATGGTTTTACTTTTAAAAATCCTACCATATTCTTCCATTTAAGAGCCAAAAGAAATTCCCTCAGAAACTCTGACAGGGTGAGAAGAGTCACCATTGTGAAATGCACCCAGAGTATTTTTCATTACAACAGCCTACTCTCCAAGAGGACAGACTTCAATGCCTGGTCTGGCCTGAGGGATTAAATGGCTTATCTTTGAATCTAGCCCCTCTATGTTTCTATTTTACCTGATCTGAAAGAAGGGGATCTGGGAAGGAAGGTTATAGTAAGTTTTTGAAGGTTGCAGCCCTAAGATACAGGACCACTAAAAATCTGAAACTTAATCATAAAAGTATGTAATCTTCCCTTATTCCACATATTACCACCACACCAGAAGGGCTCCCTATAACACAAATTAATTACAGTTGAAATAACTGTAAGGTTCAGACTATACAGAAAGGAGTTCTTATGGAAACCCATTGACATTAGAGGAGATGAAAATAATGATATTAGAGGATTTTGGAGCCTCTGAAAACTATGGCTACACCAAGAAAATACAATGCAACTCTTAAATTAATATAAAACTTCTAGCTAAAGTCCTCCGTACCTTAGCAATGTCATAAGAGATGGGAGAAGGTGATTGGGAATACTCTGTTATAAGCTATCTGTACTACACATGAAGTGATGTAGTCTTAATCTACAGTGGACTTAGTTTAAGTAAAAAATAAATAAGTATTGAAGATTCCAGGGCAAATCCTAAGTTTTTTAAAAAGAATAAATAATATGCAGAAGACAAAATACAATCATACAGAATGCTCAATTAAAACTGGAGAAGGAGCCAGGCAGGGTGGCACATGCCTGTAATCCCAGCACCTTGGGAGGCTCAGACAGGATAATCCTGAATTCAAAGCCAGCCTCATCAATGGCGAGGCGCTAAGCAACTCAGTGAGACCCTGTCTCTAAGTAAAACACAAAATAGGGCTGGGGATGTGGCTCAAGGGTCAAGTATCACTGAGTTCATTCCCTGGTGCAAAAAAAACCAAAAAACAAAAAACAAAAAAAACTGGTGAAAGTAGGAAAAAGAAAGAAAAAGAAGAAATGAAGAACAAATGCAATAAATAGGAAACCAATTACAAACATGGTAGACATTAATCCAACTATATAAACAATCACTTTCAATATGAATGGTATAAACATAACAAATAAAAGTTATTATCAGTAGATAAGAAGCAGAACTCAATTATATGCTTTCACAAGAAAGTCACCATAATATGAAGATTTAAATAGATTAAAATATAATTATGATGGAAAAATAAACCATGCTAACACTAATTGTAAAGATAGCTTGAGTATCTACATTAATTTTAGCCGAATACAATTTAGGACAAGAAAATTGTCATAGATATAAAAGGGCATAACATAATGATAACAGGGTCAATTCTCCAAAAAGACATAGCAATTATATTCATATAAAAGAATACAAAAATGAATGTATTGTGTGTGTGTGTGTGTATCTTTCAGATTTTCCTATATAATTACTTTTATTGACACTCCTTATTTCTTCATGGGGTTTCAAGGTAATGTTTCTTGTTCTTTCATTTTGGCCTGAAAGACTCTTTAGAATTACTTGTAGTAGAGGTATACCAGCAACAATTCAGACACTTTTTGTTTATCTGAGAGGTTTTTATTCTTCCATCATTTAAAAATATTTTGCTAAATTCTTGGCAATATTTTTCTTCCTTCAGAACTGTTTGCATTCCTTCTGGATTCTGGATTGTATGGTTTCTGATGAGAAGTTAGCCACTAATCTCCTCACAGATCTCTTATAGATGATGAGTTGCTTTCTACTTGCTGATTTTAAGGTTCTTTAATTCTCATTCAGCCATTTGATTATGATGTGCCCAGGTGTGAGTTCGTGTAAGATTACAGAGCTTGAAGTTTTTTTTTAAGTTTCTGAGACATAGATTAAGGTTCTCATTAAATTTTTGAAGTTGTTGGCCACTGTCTCTTCAAGTTTTTTGCTTTTTTTTTTCTGTCTCCTTTCTCTTCTGTCTTTTGGAACTCCCGTTATATGTATGTTGGTACACTGGATGATATTCCACAGTTTTTCAAAGCTGTTCATTTCTTCAGTTTTTACCCTCTCTATTTCTTAGACTGGATTCTTTCTTTCAATCTGTTATTTAGCCCCTCTAGTAAAATTTTCTTTTTGGTTATTGTATTTTGAACTCCATAATTCCAATTTTTTTCTTATATTCTATTTACTGACATTCTATATTTGGTAAGACATATTATTCTCACAGTTTTATTTAGTTCTTTAGACATATTTTTCTTAAGTTATTTAAACATATTTATAATACCCATTTAAAAATCTTTGTCTAAGAAGCCCAGTGTCTGGGTTTTCATTGAGACAGTTTTATTAACTTTTTTCTATGTATGGATCCTTTGTCTTTTTAATGATTTTATTAGTGCATTAGAGTTACACATAATACTGGGGGCCATTTCAACTAATCATGCAAGTATGGAATAAAATTTGTTCCACATCAGTTCCCATTACTTCCCCTTTCCCTTCCCTTCTCCCTCTCCTGTTCCCTTTCCTCTTCTTTACTGTATTTTTTGTCTCATAATTTCTTGTTGGAAGTCAGACATTTTTAAAAATGTAATATAGTATTCTAGAAATTACTCCCCTCTTTCATCCCAGAGTTTATTGTTGCTATGTTATTCCTACCGTTTAGTAACTTTCTTGAAATGATTCTCTAAAGTCTATATTCTTTGTTATGTGTTCATATTTAAGTCTCTACTCACTCGGTTTTGTGATTGCACTGAGATTTCCTTGAAAATTTTGAACCAATAAGTTTCTTTGCCTCTGCCATTGGATTCTGTGTGCATGCTAGGGATTTCTGTCACCATTCTAGTGGTTTACATCTTTGCCATAGCCTTTATTTATTGTTGGTGAAGAATTCCAAGGGCAGCCAGAGGTAAGGAATTAGGGCTATCTTAGATCTTTCTTGGGCATATTTACTCTATAGATGCACACTTTAAAAAAAAAAAGATATCTACAATAAGGATTTCAAAAGTTTTCCAACTATCCTTAGGCTTCTTATTTTCCTTTTAAGGGTTTTGGTCATTCTCTTTTTTGCCACATTGATATCCCTACCTCAGGTATCAACAATTGTGAAAATGTTTATGGTGATTAATTTTGAAAAATGTCCCAGGAGAAATGGTTGTTAGCACCAAAGAAGCTCTAAGTCAGGTTAAATAACAGTAAGTTCTGTGTATGGGTAATTCCAAGGAGCTACTCAAAAACTCAATAATGATAATGGGGGTTGGAGGAGCTTCAACCTATTATTTCTATATAGTTCTAATAGGTTCTTCAAACCTATTATTTTTATATTTTGAATATTATTGGTGGGAATTTATTTTCTATCATGTTATAGAAGTACCTACATAATTTCCATGTAACCGCTTGAAATGTAGGACTTAATATATGTATTATTTCACCATTTACTGAAAAAAAAACCTCAACCCTGTTCTAAATAGTTAAGTTGACCAGTATTAAATCATATATCTCAAAATAATAGGTAAAGATTAATTTTAAGATAATTTGGCAATGGCAATCACCCTTATCTTAAATGATTATTAAAAGTTTTAAGTTTGGATTAAAAGATAGTTGGAGAGTTGGGAAATGCAGAGATGAATAAGAAATGCCCATATAAAGAGCAATTGACCCTTAATTATGTAATTCCATTTTTCCATTAAAACAAACCAAAAAAAAAATTGAGAAATCAAAATAGAGTAAGATGGTCACTAAGAAATTTGATAGAGTTACTGTTAGACCTTTTCCAGAGAATCCTGAATGGAAGACAGTTCCAGTGAGAAAGTCAAATGGAAAAGGTTGGGGAAAGACTTCACAGGACATGTAATTTCTCTACTCTTTCTTAGAGTGAAAAGAGCTCAGACATAACTGGAAATCTATTTCCATGGATATTGCGATATGGAGAAAAAAGAGATGATTGAAAAGCATTTTACTTACAAAAGAAATAGTCAAAACTGATTCCCAGGAAGACACATATTATTTATATTTGTATTAGATAGCTCTATACAGATGCCAGTTTATTCTAGTGTAAGAGTTGTCTACAATTTTGGATCTTCCAATTGGCCCACATGGCCGGTAAAGAGAAAGACACGTGCAGTTCTGCTGGCTGGGTGACTATTGCTGAGCCATGGACTGATTTTTTTCCCCTGCTGTGAGACATAGCAAGAAAGCTCTGAAACAAAATTCCCTACGGATTTATCTCAGTGGTAGAGTGCCTGCCTCACAGTTGATAGGCCCTGAGTTCCATCCCCAGCACTGAAGAAAACAAACAGAAAATTTACGGACATCCACAAAGGTTTCATGGCACAGCCACTTACATGAAACCTAAAAAGGAATTATATTGCCAAAAGTTGTGTGTATATGAGTGTGTTTGGTGCTGATTATTAAATTGTAGGGAAGTTCCCACAAAGTTTACAGAATTATATTCATTGTCTCTCCACATCTACCCATGGCCGCAACTAAACGAACAATGCTGGAAAGGAAATAAATGATTTCCAAGAGTCCCCTCTCAAGTTTTTTGTTTTTTAAATATTCTTTTAGTTGTAGATGTACACAATATCTTTATTTATTTTTATGTGGTGCTAGGGATTGAACCCAGTGCCTCAAGCATGCAAGGCAAGCGCTTTACCACTGTGCTACAATCTCAGCCCCTCCTCTCAAGTTTTAAGAGATGTAGCATAATGTTTCTTTATGTTGCAGTCCTCAGCTTCAAGAAATTTAGATTATGAATGTCACCTATAGAGTCATACATGAGGAAATCTGAGGACTTCATGAGCTTCAGTAACATAATTTCAAATTAAAAGTGAACAGAACTGGAGAATATTCTACTTCTTACCCACTCTTACTCCAGTTTACCTTTAAAGAACTAAAACAAGCCAGGCGCGGTGGTGCAAGCCTGTAATCCCAGCACTTAGGGAGGCTGAGACAGGAGAATCGCGAGTTCAAAGCCAGCCTCAGCAATGGTGACGCGCTAAGCAACTCAGTGAGACCCTGTCTCTACATAAAACACATAATAGGTCTGGAGATGTGGCTCAGTGGTCAAGTGCCCCTGAGTTCAATCTCCAGTAACAAAAAAAAAAAAAAAAAAGAACTAAAACATATGGAAAATCCAAGTAAGAGTCCCCTCTCTACCTTATTAAGACCATCTCACCCTGCAACTCCTCTTCACCTCCGCACTAAAATACCCCAACTCTCACCTTTCATCCCTTAAGAACAGCCCAATCTTAAGGATTCTTGTTAGAGAACATAAAACACAACCTTCCCCCACCCCCATTATAGACCCCCTAATTCTAACTTTTCATCTTTAATGAAGGCATGCCAGATTTTTAAAATAACCATCAGGTAGCCCACCAAGCTCTACGTCATGAGTAATCCCAAATGGCCTCCGTCTCCATTATCCCCATTGCTCCTTGACAGGTCATTGTGCTAAGTAAAATGCTGTAACACTCAGGATGCCGATATTCAACAGGCTTCTTCCCCCAGTGATTGCTTCCAGATGGGAGGAAATCTTAAACGTCCATGGCCCTCAACACCTCATTAGGTCCTGCCAATGCTTCCAAGAATCCATAATCACCAGCACACTATTTCATCTCCGTTTCAACATTTGGTCACAAGGATTTCAGAGAAGCTAAGTGATATGGATACAGAGAACTTCACAAATCACTTCTTATTTCTAAGAAAAATTATCCATAGAGTTCATATGCCTTGTAATTATTTTAATTTCCTTGCAGAGTTTATACCCTTCAGTCTGATACCCACCTCTCCTTCCCTCTTTTCTACATACACACAAGCACACACGCATACTCATGCTGATAACATGGATATCTTTTTTTTTCAATCCTAATTTATTTCAGGGGATGTTATTGTTAGTAATTTTCCAGGGCAAGCCTCTTACCCACTGCATAAGGAAAGCATTTATGTCATGTTAATCTCTGACCTGGGCCCAATCCCATAAAAGCTTGGGAAATGTATCCATTCAATGAAAAGTGAGGTGATTTTCACATATTTCATGCTGTCATTCCTCACCTCCACAGCCCACAAAAAAAGCCCTTTGCCTAAGATGTGCATTTGTCTCATTGATGTATTATAGAATTGACAGTATCACAGCAATAACTTAATTATTTATTTCCCATTCAATTGAACAAAGAAGATCCTGTATCCTAAAACTGTCTATGGGGAGCGAGTGGGGATATTTTTCACTTAGATCAACCTGCATGTTTATTATGCCATTTGATATTTAGAAAGTGTTGGGGAAAGTGCGGGGGAGTGTGGGAAAGAGCACCTTAAAAAAAAACAACTTTATGTTGAAAATATTGGCTAAGGAAATGATTCTCAAGAGGTGAGACATGCCCTGAGCACCTGGCTCTCCTGCCCGGGGCACAGATTCTAGTCTTTATTAGAGGTGTCTGCTGCCTGGGTCATGTCTCATTTGTCCTCACATTGTAGAAAATCTCAAATGCAATATCCATAAAATAAATGAGGGTTTATCTGGGGAATGGGTAAGAGAGAGAAATTATCTTTTTATCTTTTTCCGTGCTCTTTTGTGTGGTAACAATGTAAGTTTGAGATACCTAACCACAGATTTTCACAGAAAATGTTCTGCAGAAAAGCTGTTAGCATTTACTCATCAGAAATAAAGCAAAGTTTAATAGAGAGATGCTCCAATGCAAGCTCAGACATGGGTTTATCTAATAGAAACATCATCCCATTTCTGCCTTCACCTGGGCTTGGACCACTCTGACCTCGGGTCTAACTTTCAATCAAGAGGGTAGAAAAAATGTCTTTGTGGAGATTTTAAATTGTAAGCATTGAGAAGAGAGGCCACAGGTTTGATAGACTCCATCTGTAAAGCAGCAATTAAAAGCAAATGGAACACTCTTCACAACTGATTTGCTTTGCCCTAGAATGCAGTTTATAATCTCCTATATAGACTGACATAAGACTATATTGAGTATACTGATATCCTGAATTTTCACATCTCTTTTTTAAAAATACTATTTACATATTTTAAAAAATTATATCTGCAGTCTTTACTATTAGAGTTTAAAATTCCTCAGTGACTCCATGAAGACCTCAAATATGCAAAATCTGGAGAGAGCAGAAACCAGAAGGAGGTTGGGGATTATAATTCACTAGAACGGGTTATCTTAAAACAGACAGGACTATGGCCACCCAGCTGTCCTCTTCTCCTTTGAACACTAGCAAAAGTTATCTATAAACAACAAAGGAGTGGAAGGTTTTCCTGGGCAGTGTGAAAGATTTTTCTGGGCATAATATTTCAAGTGTTTTGTTCTTCCCGTCTCTTCTTCCCTCCCTGGGAGCTTATCCAATCAGTATCTCATTTTGGCAATGGAGCAACCAGTTTTAGCCCTGAAAGTCTCTCTTCCCAGGAAATGTCAGTCCCAAGCAAACCAGAACCAAAACAATTGATCACTCCTAGGTGGTGGGTAGAGAGTTCCTTATGTCCTTTTTCCCTAAGGTTTTTTCCAGAAATCCACCAAAAGGGCTTGATGCCTTAGAGGTAACTAGGCTGCTGTCAATGCATGGCAGGTTTTCTACCAATTTACCCAGTAAAGGGATATTATCAAGGATAACTGGTCAAGCTGAATGGAAGACAGAGAGCCTAGTCTATGCTTTCCTTCTGTCATGGAATAGGAAGCAAGCACAGAGAACTTTCCCACAGAGAAGATGGATAGTGTTCACGACCCTCCCAAGCCTATTCCATAGTCACTGGGTCCTGAAAGTTACTCAGACCTGAAAGAATCCCTTTTCACGCTCATCTGTGGGTTCCCAGGGTGATGAACTATATAAAATCATCTGTTTAAAAAAAAAAAAATCTCTCAAGTTTACCTGTGTTGTAATGAATAAATGACAACAAGATGAAACCCAGAAAAAAAGAAATCCTATTGTGGTCTTAAAGATTATGCTCAGATTCTGATATCTGACTATGTGTGTGGTATGGGATGGGGGTGCTGTCCTTGGAGCAGTATAGAGTGGGAAGCACTGATAATACAACTTGACCTTATTCCCAAATGTAAGGTAATTTTTACCCCATAATACAAAAGGTGGTAGTCACTACTGGCAATAAATGAGTATTTCTAAGTCAAGTATGGACTGAATAGCTTTGTGGCTAGATACTAAGTCATTAGAGAGAAGGCAACTATAGCTTTCAAAATACAAAATTTTGGGTGCCATCAAAGGTATCCTGGGACTTCAGATTTTCCCTTCTTCTTTTGGTGAGAACTTGACCTTTACTTTCAAGAGAGAATTAACGATGAATTTTTCAAAAGATTAAACCAAGAAACTCACTTAAACTCCTGGACACCCAGATACATTCCTCCCCTCCTTTCCAATACTTGGCAAGAGGACTTTCCTCCCTGTGCTCAGATTATGTAACTTATTATTTTATAACTCAAGCCTTGAATTCAATATATATGTATATATTGAATTAAAATATCTATATATCCATCTCTCTATATATAAATAAATACATATGTGGCATTTTAAGGAGATTTCAAATGAAATAGGCTTGAAGTTGGGATTTCCTAACACCACCAAAATGAGGCTTGCAAAAGAGGAAAAGGAACTGTAGATAGTTTTTGAACTTTCTATTAGATATGGTGAACAGCAGAGGATTTCAATCATCATCAGATTTTTTTCAAGAATAATCCAAGTATACAAATTGGAGGAAATAATGACAGCTGATTTATACTCTTAGAAATGCCTGGCACTATGAAACTTAATCAACTATCTTAATAGAGCTTTACCTACATGGCTTAATCCTGTCTCATCAGGTGCCACAATTGGAAATCAAAGGCATATGATCCTTTCCTTATATTTTTCTTTACATGATAGGATTCTTACAGGATAAGTTGCTGTGAATGTGGAAGACCAAAATGATTGCAGAAAGCATAGAAAAAAGAGCCCACCCTCTTTGCTAGAGCACTTGCAAACATGCGCACACAAGACATTGGCTTCATGTCTATCAAAACAGCCCCCAAAAGGCAGTCATCAGGGAAAAAGAAAACTGGAGGCATCAATCCATAAGTAGACGATCTGCGAGAAGTGTTCTCACCCAGGATACTTGACCTATCAAGTTCCAGAGACAGAAGCCAGAGGCCAAACTCCAAGAATGTTTCAAGATCCTCCTGGATGCTCCCAGGCAGAATTACCTGTTGCTTGAGCAATAAGAAGCACATCTTGTGGCCAGGTAACCAACCCTAGAAGCATCCTCATCCTAAGCACATTCTTCTGAGGGTCATCCCAGATAACTCTCATCACATTTTTTGCCAGTCTCTCCCACACACAAAGCCCCTCGCCCAAGAGACTACTATCTGTGGTCAGGATGTGGCTTTTCCCTTTTTACCTGGATGATGTTCCATGGCTACCTTTTCCTCCAGTTGCATCAGCCTTTATGCTCTATTCCTCATTCTCAAGTTCTAAGACTGCTCATACTCAGCATTCACATAAATTGTTTTTGCTCTCTTTGGGAAGATGTATTTCTGCAAGCATCATGCCATTTACAAAGCATACAGCAAAAGGGAACTTTAGTTAAGGGCAGTGATCTAAATTATATTAGGTTTTGCTTTGGCAAGGACAACAGATGGATGCCTTTAAGACGAAATGGGTCTCCTCCAACCTTTTATGTGTGTCTCCAACAGGTGTTTCCTGTAAGGCATATCTGTTTTCCATAACATCAGAATGAAGAAAGATGTTTGTGACAGCTTGTGTACATAGATCATGTTTTCATTATGATGGAAGAGTATACGGTGATTGATTTGCTATTCCAAGTAAAGTTAGAGTGTGCACGGGAGATCATCTTCCATTTTCAAAATGGGCATTTAATTACTGAACCAAGACTCTGGATCATGGGAATAGGGAGGGTGGAGATGGAGAGGAAGTGGAAAAAAACTGAAGAAAGTAACAAGAAGGAAAATAGTATCATTCCCTGTGAATTCAAATGGAAAAGGTAGAGAGCAGAAACTTTCACTGAAGATAAAATAGCAGTTTCCAAAATGTTTTCAAAGTATTCATGAGAGACCAACTTGGGCACATTATGTAAACATATGTTTTCAGGAATCTGAAGGATAGTTACTTGTGGAGAGAAAGAGGGTTCTATGAGTAAGTAATCCAGCCAGTTCTCCAAATCCTGTTAAAAAAAATCAAAACCAGATTCAGGTCATAGGTATGTTTCCTTGTGAGGCCCTTTAACAAGCTTGGCATAAAGCCACCACAATGATCCTGTCTAGTACCATTCAGAGAGCCATAGGACTTAAAATTCAGTTGCTTGGACTCATGAATTATGAATATTTAAACCACCAACAGTCATGTTAATCCAAATGAACAAGGTAATCCATTTCAGTCAAGCTGACCTTGAGGCTCACATTACATCTTCTGGATAGTTAAATGACTAGAACCTACTAACTCCACTACATTTATAAGTAGATGTTAAGTACAGAGGGAGACAAAGGATTTGATCAAGTTCTTGTCCCATCTTCTTAATAATTGTCTTCTGCTTTTCTGAACTTTTCTCTAGTGCTCTACCCTCCCTGCTCAGGCTTTGCTGCCCAGGTTCCCCCTCCCTCCCATTACTTTTGGTCTGATACTTCTATATAAGTTTGAATAAGCTCTGTTATCTGAAAAATTGTAATTATCCAAGGCATTTTAACTCGCAGAAAAACTTCTAACCTTCCAGCACAGACGGCATTAGGTTGTATTTCTCCCAAGATGTGTAAAATCTCACAGGACAGTGATAAGCTACTGATTACCAGGGCTGAATGTCTATTGTCATTAGTATGTCCCAAAAGGTATATCAGCAGTTAGTAACAAATATTTTTGAATAATTAAATCCGTTGATCAAATAATTAAATATGTAAGTAGATAAGTAAAAAGTTTTCATTGTTAAATAAATTTGCAAAGCACTGGGTTATACAATTTTTAAGGGATTTCTTTATTGCATGACTTTTGAGGACTAAAGTTTAGAGTGAATCTCAAAAAGGGATAATATTTTTTTCAAACTTCAAATGCAGAAAACAATTCCTCAGGACTTTTTCAACTACTGATAGAACATGGAACATGTTTTGTGGGAAAGGTATTTGTGTCGGCATAGGATGGATTTATGCTTAGCAAGCAGGAAATCTCTGAGACTTAGCATGATGAAGGCTTATTTTTTGTTTCATGTTGCATATCCAACACAGGTCAAGGAGGCACAGGTTCTGCTCCACATAACCACACATGCACCCAGGCTGATCTCTATAGGAGGTTAGGGGAGAGTCTGCAAAGTCACATGAGGGCGTTTCACTTCCTCAGTCATCCCATCTTACCTTTCACTGGACAGAACTTGTCACATGGCTCCACATAACTGCTCAGGAAAGAAAGGAAAACTGGATATTGTGAACACTAGCAACTTCAATCTCAGCGTTATATACCTGTGCTGATTTTACTATTTGTTAGCTCTTTCTTTCTATCTATAAAATAAGGGGAGGGGAGGTCTTTAAAGTCTCCAGCAGAGATGGAAATGCTCACCAAATATGACATTTGTTTCTCATGTCCCCCAGTCCCATTAAAGTTAACAGAGACCATGTGATTAGTTCTGGTGAATGAGATGTGAGCAGAAATAATGTGTGTCTCTTTGGCAAAAGCAATTAGAGGCCTAGGCTTGGTTTTCCAGTTCTTTCCTCTTCCCCTACACTAAGAAGGATGCACATGGCCAGAAGATGCTGTGGCCAAAAGATGGGAGCTTCTGTCATCCCAAAGCTCTGAGTGGCCGTGGGAAGCCAAGGCCCCTGTTCCCCAGAATAAACTATACAGTGGGGTGAGAAATAACCTGTGGTGTGTTTAGGCCCCTTAGATTTTGAGGTTGCTTATGCAGCCTAAGCCTAGTTTCACCTGGTCTATCTGGGTCCATTCTATACCCTAAATTTTCCAACATTCTAGAAGAAGTTTTTTTTATTTTTTCTGTTCTCTAATAAGCACATATACATTTCTTAGGAATTTAGTGGGATATTCCAAGAGATCATCAAACTCTTTTAATGGCTGAATATACTGCAAAGCAGTATTGTGCCAAACTGCTATATGGGGCTATCATGTGGAGGCCTTTGCCAAGAGTAAATCAGGATCAGAGCAAAGCTTAGACAAACGTAGGGCAATGAGGGAAGCTGTAAGAATGCAAAGTGAATTCAGCAAATCAGGAGGTTTCAATAGGGACCCATGAGGAAAATGTATGACAGGAAGACAGGAGGAAAACAGGCTACACAGAAGTCAACCTCTTACAGCCTTTTAAATTCTAGATCAAGATGCCAAAAACACTGTTCATGATCTCTGCCAAACAATAGTGGCATCGTAATAGTAACAAAATTAAGAGTAGAAATAATACCTTCAAGGCATGTCTAATCTAAAGTGAGAGCCGGATGTGTTTTTTCCTTAGGAATTAATGTGTCTTCGGCTACGAGACAGTCTGGGCAGACTCCACTTTGGGTTCCAGGTTCTAATGAGGTTTACAACTTGGATCTTTACACTGGAGCCCCAAATGGTCTCAAACTAACTCTCCATTCTCCCCATTTAGGACTCTTCTAGGCCATACAGAGCAAGATTCTGACAGACTTGACAGCTCGGGCATGTTTCACTGGTGCAAAGCAGTCCCTTTGGAAATGGTAACTTTGGTAGGTGATCTTGCACCATATCTCAAATAAAATAAAGCATCTATCAGGGTAAAGGATGTTATTCTCCTGATTATAAGCACCTGTCATTTTCCTTTGTAAATGGAGAATTTGCAAAATGAAATAATATGCAATATAATCCCTGTGGCATTTGACAAAGACTGCGGGGATAATGTGCTGGGATTTAAAACACTTAGATTTCTTCAACTACTACCTCCTATTTTAACAGTTTAGCTGACTCAATTATTTAGAATAATGCTCTTCTGAAACTTTGAGGTTCTTCCAGTAAATCTAATTAATTTAAATCCATCAGGGAAACCTACTATTTACAAGGACTCTGCAGTCATCCTTTGTTTAAAAATAAATAAACATCTCCCCAAATTACTGGATTTAAAATTTAGACTTTTATAATATTTTTTTCTTAAAGCTGGCTATGCTTCTATTACACACACTAGCCAAAATATATATTACTTAAATGCTCCCCACCCCAGCCCATACAACCTGGGCAAATCCTATTAGATATAGTTCTGTCTCTTACTCCTTTCAAGGAGACAAACTTATCAGTTCACTGAAATGCTAACAACAAAGTTGTAAAAAGCTTTGTATCCTAATCCAGGATCTTACACATGTTTTCTGGATCCCCATCTATTCTCATTTTCCAGAGTTAAAAAAAGTATGATTTCAGAGTTTTTTTCTCTACAGCAGTAACTAATAAGTTTGACTGATAAAAATGATTATTTGCATCTGTATGAACCCTATGTAATTTTCTCCTCTATGACCAATTGATAATAATAATTTTTGCTTTCCAAAAGTAGTTTAGTTTCTTTTTTCTATTACACACACACACACACACACACACACACACACACGTCCTTGTGGCTCAGTGCCAATGTCCTGACAGAATATGTTCCAATTTTTGTAAAAGTATGATCAATCATTTGATCAGAAGCATGAAATTGTCATAGCTGTCATATTAACTGGAAGACTATTAGGGCTGCTAAAACTCACCATGTTAGCAATTATGTCTTATTCTAAAATATGTAAAATAAACATCCGTTGAACAGGAAGCCGAATATGTTTGGAGTGGGAGGCAAATCTTTAGAAAGAAAGGTGAAGAAACTGAATTCTGATAAAGGCAGCCAAGAGACCAAGAAAGGGATATAATATTTAATTAGAACATATTTATTAAGCATAAATTGCTAATGATAGATACTTGATGTGGAATATAGTTCACTCAGAGCAACCACTGAGTCCTTTAAGTGTAGAAGACCTTTTAGTTTTAGAAATGCTAAGGGTTTTAAAACTTGTATCTCCAGGGGAAATGTTTCCAGATTGTAAAATTCAAGGAGACATCAAACTTGGTTCCATTTGCAGAAGGGTCAAGCAAAGTATTCAGTTTAAGCTACTTTGAACAAATAGTACATCCTCTTCTTCCCCCCAAAAGTCACCATCTTTCTTAATTGGGAGACAGTTTTGTGTTACAGTTTGTTAAAGAAATCGCCTCTCTAGCTGTGCCCATAAATGCATTCCACCATGTATCTTGTTTCTAATTGTTTAGTTCTCCTCAGAAGAGTAATTGTCGGACTTCAGGCATGTTACATTAAATACCATTAGAGGCTTCATTATTCAAGTTAAAACTAATCAGATTAACTGCAGACAATTATTTAATAGATTTGGTTAAGATTCATATCACTCTCTAGCAAAGCTCTCCAGACAAGTAGCTTTATTTTCCTCACAAGGAGATCTCCTTAGAAGGAGAGTATTTCCCAGGATTTGCTAATCTGATCAACTTTAATTGGGGGGATGTCAGATGCTACTTATTTATCCTGTTAGACTTTGTCAAGCCCTGTTTTGTAGATGTTTGTCATTTGACCCAGCAACCAATGGGCATAATGAAGAACGACATATCCACTTGAAATACTGCACATCTTTATGTGCCTAGGAATGTAGAATATGCTCACATGTGAAACACAAATACATTTAACTTGTTCTCTACCAGTTTCCCAGTGTCTTAATAACATTCAGATTGGATCCATAGTTACTAAACAACTGTTAATCCCTCAAGCACTATGCTTTCAATATGTTGTTTAATTCCCACAACAAAACTAATGTTTACTTTTATGTTTTACCATTTGAAACATAAAGAAATTGAGAGTCAGAGAATTTAAAGTGACTTGTTTATTCACATAGCTAAGGATAGAGCCAGGATAGCAAGTCAAGTCTTCAGTTTCATGACCAGTGCGCTTTTCATTCCATCACGATACTATAGAGGAAGCATCACCCATTCCATTAAAGAGACTAGACAGAGAGTCCCAAAATAAGTTTTCTACAGGAATATCAATTTTTCAGTTATAATTGCTTTTATGAGTCTCTATGAAGGAGGAGCCCTAATCTCAATAGATATCCTACAAATTATTTTATATTCATCTTAGAAATAGAGGTGATGCTAGTAATTGATGTGTTTGGAATCAAATGGCTTTTTTGTGACCTTTCTTTTGGGCACTTTGCATGGTGAATTTCCTTGACTTGGGAAAATTTATTGAATCAGTTTCATGTATTAGGTTGAACCATATTAAATTGCCAATACTCTCAACCATTCTTGACCTGACAATTCCGCATGGTTCAAACAACTGTGTGAGAAACCACTGAATGACGCAGCACATTATAAATGTAATATAATTTTCAGGGCTCTCCAGAAGACGTAAGTTTGGCAGTGGAACTTGGAATGTCTCAGTTTTTCACTTAACCAGACTATAGCATGTATGACGCTAAACACATATAATAAAATTCAAGACATATTTTCCCTATTTGACGCAGTGATTTTACATTCTGAGAAATAATGTTGACTTGAGTTTTATGTGATTCACTCCAGGCTAATAAAAAACTAAAACAAGAAAATGGTAAAATAAGAAGTAATTCCACAAAAAAAGACACAAATTATAATTGAACCACTTATGCCTAAGTCGAAAATTTTTATAAGCAATTTTCAAAACTCTATTAACCTTATGAAGCTACCACTGTGGCTATACCTAGATAAGTCAGGATGAGAGTAGGTGTCTTCCTTGAGGGACTCTTGTCTTGCTTATAAAATGACTCAACTTTGGCATGCTTATCCTTAGAAACGATCTGAAAAGTCAAAACATGATTTTCGGAACCACATTGTAGCATGCATATTTGGAGATGCCCAATCAGCCATGATGGGGCTTCGGAACTTTGTGATGCCCCTAAGAGCTAGCAACTTTACCCGGCAGGAGCTGAAAGACATTGTGTTCCTTGGGTCTCTGGATTACTTGCAAAAAGAATGGCGGTTTCTCCGGAATTTTCCCCACATATACATTCTGCCTGTAAGTATCATACTAGGAATAATGAATATTTATACTGATAATAATGCTAATAATACTAGAATTAAGAACAACAGTTTGCAATTGTATAATGCATACCAGGGGCCAGGATTGTTCTATTTTACCTGTATTAATTTAAAATTAATTAATTCAAAATAACCCTAGGGGATAGATATTAATGATATTGAACTTCAAGTATGGAAAGAATAACTAACTTGCTGAAGATAACACAGCAAGTAAATGGCAAAAGTAAAATTTATATCTAGACATTGTGGTTCCTAGGTTTTTGCTCAAACTACCATATTTTATACAAACAAGAGTGTCTCTGAATTTCTGAAACTGACTCTAACTTAATGGCCACACTTAAGCCAATAGTCTTTCCACTCTTATCTTTTCTGGAGACATCTTATATGAAACACATGATGCCACATGGTCCCTTATAGGTGTAGGAAAAGTTGGAATTGGATTTACATTTTTGAGAAATATATATTTAATTTAAATATCTTTTCAAAACTCATGTTAGAATTTAATTGCCATTGTAACAGTGTTAATAAGCGAGACCTTTAAGTGATAATTAGGTTAGCGAAGTTCTTCCTCATGAATGGATTAAGGCTGTTGCCATGGACCTGAGTTTAATTATTGTTAGAGTATGTTTCTTATTAAAGATAAAGTTGGCTCCATCCTCTCTTGTGGTTGTGTGAACTCTTTTACCACATGATGCCTTCCACCATATTATGATGCAGCAAGAAGAACTTCTCTGGATACAGTCCTTCCATCTTGGATTTTCCAGACCTCAGAATTATGATAAATACATTTATTTTCTTTATAAAGTACCCAGTCTGTGGTATTCTGTTGTAGCATCAGAATTGTTGTAGTCTAAGATAGGTCCATTTAAGACAGGATGCATATGTGCTATTGTAGTTCCAATCATATTTCATTACTCTCATGGGTTTTATCCCAATGTACGCCACTGTTTCCCTAGATGAACAGTCCACTATGTGTGCCTAAGCATTTGGAATTTTTATGAAATAATGCTGGCAATATTTAAGCAACTTTTTTCAAACTTCCAAAAGGATTCTCTCAAAAAGCAAATTACATTTGCTCTACTAAAAACACATCACAAAGTTCTCTGTTCTACCTCCCTTGCTTCAGTTCATATGATGAGGAAAAGAAAATGACTAGAAGTCTCTATATCCAGCCAGCACTGAGTATTACCAATATTAGATTCCATGTTCCCTGAAGGTAGAACCAGATCATTCCCTAGTTATCCACTAAAGGAACGAAGAAACTGCCATGTTGCTAGTTAATCCAGAGTATACAAGTAGGCTAGGTTACTAGCAAGATTGCAAGGGTGCAAAATTTTCATGTGGATCCATAACCTCTCCTTTCTCTGAATGTTTTCCTCACTATTGTCACCTCTACGCCACTTCTCTTCTCCCACTGCAGTCATAGAAATGAATTTATGCTTCCTCTACATTGCCCTCTTTTATCTCACCCAAACTTGCTCTCTGGGAAGGGTCTTTGAAATCCATTCAGAACAAGATAATAATGATTAGTATAAATGTGTCAGATATCAGGTAAATAAGTTTTCAGATCAAACCAGTAGATGCTGGAGATATTTGAGTGTGAAATCATATCACCCACAAAGAGCCACGATATGATATCCGATGAGCCATGATATCCGATCCTTTCATCTGGCAAGTTCCTTCTCAATCTGGTTTTGTCTCACAGGGATCTGCACTCTACCCTGCAGACCTGTATGCAGTCAACATAGAGAAATGTTCCATGTGTGCTATCTTATCTCCCCCACCCAAGCCATCGAGCAGCCAGAGTCTGATAGACACAGAGACCATCATGGCCACTCTGAATATCGGATCACTGCGGATCTTCACTTCTACTGACAAATCTGCTTCACAAGGTCAGAATAGCACTCCTGATGGGGAGAGGCTAGGGAGGATAAAATAAGGACGGAGAACTAACTCCTCTCTGAAATACTTTCATTATGAGATACTAGAGAGGTTGTCTCAGATATCCTCTAAGATTCCTTCCAACTCTAACAATACTGTAATAGGAATAGCTTACAGTTTTTTTCCAGTGAAATTCTAAGTCAAATGAAGACCAACATCTATCTTCTAAAAAAAAATGTGTGTAATACTGGTGTCCCATTTTAAGAAAAAAAAAACACAGAATGGTAAGTACTATTATTTTTGTTGTTATATCAATGAACCTAAAAATTGGCAAGTTATAATTAGTAAGAGGTATTATTATTATTAATTATTTCTCACTAAATCTTCAAGGTAAAGCTCTTAGTTTAATGGTTGAGAGAATTAACTGTAATTATCTTTTACTCTTCAAGATGTTTCAAATGTATTAATTTCAGGAGGTTATTTCAAATGTCCTTTAGATACTGTCCCATTTCAGAATCAGATTGGAAAGAAATAGTAAGAGAACAGAGTGGATCTCTTTAGGGTGGAGATCATGTCTTTTCCTCCTTTGGATTCCTTCTAGCACCCATTACAATTACTATCATTTAGTAGATGCTTATATATTGAATTGGAGCAAATGAGCCAGGGGGCTGGAGCAAAATGTGACTGAGATCAATCCCCACTACAAAGCTGTGATTTTCTTTCTCCCCACCAATTAGGAAGAGTCTGTTTCTAAAAATTGACTACCATTCAACTGAATGTGAAAGTGCTATTACTGAAGAATATTCTATATTTAAGAGAGACTTACAGTTCAAGAAATGAAAGCAAACCCTGATTGGAACCACTTGGATCCAGCCATTTCCCTTGGGATTGACTGACCCTTTATATTAAGATAAGGCACTGGGTCCTCAAGTCACATGGCTGCTGACCACAGCTAAACCACCTGTGTGGCACTTGGGAAGCCAGATATCAATGGTAGTAGAAGGTTCTCCATTATTATGGCTGTAGATAAAAATGTACACAAGTCAAACTGGGAAACTAAAAGAACCTCCACCTTCACCTCCCTACTAGGTAGGAACATAAAAGTTTTGGCAGACAAAGGAATAAATGGAAAATGTAAACCTTGGTAGCTGAACTGAGCTAGCTACACATCCCCACTAAGCAACCAAATCCAACTCAAGACTTCACATTCAGAGTGTTAGGGTATTTTGCAGAATAGATCTAATAGAAGAGTACTCCATGAATATCAAAGTGCCATACACAGCTAAAGTGAGGAGGTGTGAACCTTTCTTCTGTTGATCAAATCTGAAGATCCATAAAAGGGCTATTGTGTTGTGCTACAGAATTCCTTAGCTTAGCAGTTAGGGTAACTCCTCAGATTCATTCATGATTGGAGTGTGTGTGTGTGTGTGTGTGTGTGTGTGTGTGTGCACGCGCTTGTGTGGTTGGGTGCATGCATGTACATGCACGCTTGCAACTCTATAAGTGGACAGAGAAGATATATTGACTTTAAAGGCAGTATCATGCACATAGAAATTAAAATGTGCACACTATGTAAACCTGATATGAACTGATACCACCATAAGCCATCTAGTTAATGAGTGGGATGAATAGTCTTTCTTCTTATTATTTTTTAATCTCACTTCCTCTACATGCTAGAAAAATATTAACTTGTGGTCCTAATTCTGGTTCCCCTATATTTAGTGATTTTTCATGTACTTATTTATTGATTCATTCAATAAAAATATGTTGATTTTGTGTGATGTGTCAGGTAGTTCGTTACAAGCTAGAAGGTAGCCTTTAAAATACCAATTGACAAGTTTGGTAGAAGGACATAGAAGAGAGAGTGGGATAGGAACAGAAAGAGAATGGGGCAAGGAAGGAATGTCTAAGTATTTGAATCATCATAAGATGTGAGTAGGCAATTTCCCCAAAGATAAAAAGAAAAGCATAAAAAAGAAAGTACCTTGTAGGCCTTGCACCATTCCTTGTATGAAGGGGATCTTGCCCATCAGCGTGATGGGAAATTTAGTTCTAGACAGACTCTAGCAACCTCTTGACAAAGCTCATCAAGTCTGCTTATCTGGTAGTAAGCCATCAATGAAGTTTTAGTTTGAGCACATTTTGAGGAGACACATGAATAATTACTCAGGAATTTTAACCAATTTCTGTAGCATTATAAAAGTTGGTCTGGAGTTTGTATGTAGAAATTTCTAATGCTCAGAGAAGTCTCTGTGTCCCTCTTAATCAGCCTTCCCTTTTCACATTCATACTTCTCTTGCACTATACTGATTGAAGAAGTGTAAACTCTCCTCCAAGCACTGAAAATATAAAGGATCTTGTAATCCCTCCTCGCTGAGTACCTGATGAGCTGTTTTGTTTCCCTTTCTTTGGGTCAGTGATTCTCAGGGACATTTTTTTTCCCTCTGAAAGTGTATGGAGACAGTTTTGGTTGTCACAACAGGAGGGATACTACCAGTATTCAGCTGGCAGAGGTCAGAAATGCTATTCAACTTTTTCCAACTCAGAAAGACAGCCCCCTGTGATAAAGAAATGTCATAAGTACTAATATTGAGAAACCTTGTCCCAGCATATTTGGTGAGCCTTTTGTGAGGTCACTGGGCTTGTCCACATCATTACACCATGACAAACTCACATATGAAGCCAAGTTAGGACCACCAAGGCTATTCTGTACAGAGATTCACCAAGCATGTTAGGTGTGAGGGAACAGCAGAGTAAGGACTCTCCAAAGGTTCCTAAGAACACCAGGTCTCTTGGACATCTTCATGGCAAACCCAAAGGTTTTTCAGTAATGCTCTAATTATTGCCCTGTCATGTCACAAGAAGAACAGGTTGGCAAACCTAGGTACTGAACTAAATAATCTGTGGCATAATCTAAACATATAACAGTAATTAAGTCTGACAACTTAATACGCTACTGAAATTTAAATATACAGTAGTAATCTACAATTAAGCAATCTTTTGTAATAGCACCCTGCCAGCCTGGAAGATTTCAGGTATAATACGGTGTACTATTAGATAGCAAAAATATTGACATTAGTAAAGTATACTCAGGCTATGATCTGATGCTTATTCAAATTAACCATTGCTCTATGAGGGAAGACAGAGTTGAGGTGGGAATTCTGTTGCTGTCCTTTGGAAACAGATGTTTACGTAGTCACCTTCACTGAAGTAGATGTTTCTGAACACAGAGCATTCTACTCCAAACAGAGTGTTCCCAGCCCTCTCAGCAGGGAACTGTAGTCAGAAAGCAGGATTCAAAGGAGGATTTCCCCACTGAGAGGTTTCCCTTCAAGGGAAACTGATTCCAATATTTTACTAAGGCCAGTAAAAGCTTGCATACCTGAATAGAGGGACAAATAGGTACTCTGAGAAGGACATGAGCTTTGAAATGGGTGCAAATCTGGATGTGAAACCTCACCCATCAGTTCCAAGCCAGTGATGGTGGCCAAGGTAGGCAAACCCTGAGTTTATCCTTATCCTCCAGGAGGATATAGCCACACTCCATTCACAGAGTTGATGTGACAGTCGTGTAATTCTTCTTTTATCTGACAGTGTCTACTGTTCACTGCCGCCAGAGGGATCCTTTACAAATATTTATCAGATAATCTCAGGTCCCTGCTTTAAACTGTAATACTGGCCTCTAGCAATTATACAAAAATTATATAGGCTCTTGTGGGCCAGTAGAGGGTTTGAATTTCTTCCTAATTCATCCTGCTCATGCTGGACATTTCCTACCTTAGGTCTCTTATCCCATTCCCTCTACCTATAGGGCTATTTCTCATTCCTCAGGATTATGTTCCCCAATGTCAAAGATGCCTCCCTTTGAACTCCAATGGAGTCACCTCTTCAACCTCAAAAAGTTTGTAGGGTTTTTGTAGGCATAACTATCAGGAAAAAAATTGTATTTGTAACATGTGATATGTAACTGGGTCAGGGACTGTCCTTAGTCCTACAGTGGAGTAGATATGTTTTAAGTGTTTGTAGAAGGGAAGGAGGGAGGAAATTAAGGATCTGAGGAAGGTAGGAAGGAAGGGAAGGAGAGAGGAGGGAGGAGGGAGAAAAAGGAAGGAAGAAGGGAGATAGGAAGGGAAGGGAGGAAGGGAAGAAAGGAAGGATAAAGCAGATAAAGCATCTTACATACCCTGAGAATAAGGTAGAATTTCAATTCCCCCAAGTATTCCTGCATTATAAAAATCTTAGAGATTTATTTTCAGTCCATCAACTGTAAGATTTATCTCTAGCCACCAATATAAATTTTCCTCTTAAAAAATTGTAGATCCAGTTAGCCCTCTAGGCTTCCACTTATTTACCTCCAACTGAAGGGCTTTAGGAAATTCCTGAGGTCACTGCTGCTTTAACTGTGAACCAAATACATTGGGGTAATTACATGAAACTTCTATATCCATGATTATATCCATGACTATATCCATAACTCAGAATTTTATTGAATGTCAGAAATATATTCAGCTCTACTGTGCATTGACAAGAAGTATCTCTTTTTCTGAATACTTCTTGGGGAGATGGAAGAGGTGTTAAATACTGTAGTGCATATATTTCCCTCTGAGAAAAAAAAAAGTCTTCCTTTGGATTTCTTCTTTTCCTCTGTCTCTGTCTGTTCTCAGAAGGCCTCACTACATGCCCATCTCCATTCACTCCCTATCCCACCATTCCCACCTCCCCTCTCCCTTATGGATCACCTAGCCCAGTAAATAAAAGACTCTCTTAATTTTTCACTCCCTTCCAAAGCAATGGAGAATCTTAATCATAAGCAGACTCTGAATTTTTAGAATATTTTTCGTCCATTACATAACATCCTCAGAAAACTTCGAGAAAAGGGATCAACAATTTTGAAGCCTCACTTATGATGGAATAATAAACTTTTTTAAAAAGAAATGTACCCTAGTTTCCTATTTTTCTATTCCATTTACATTTTTTGGTTTAACCTGGAGACCAGAATTCTGGTATCATGCTTTTTAAAAACTCTTCAGAATTGACTACATGAGGAAACCATGTTCCAGGCAGGTGCTGTATGTCATCCCTCTTCTAGAGTGGAGGCTCACACCAGAAAATGAAGTGTCTATCTCCTAATGCAAGGGGAAAATTGTTTATAGACTAAGCACAGCAGTCAAGGACCCCAGCTGGTACCTCATCCCAGTCAGCTCTGCTGAGCAAAAGGAAGACATAAATAAGCAAATGCCTCTGTCCAGAGAGGATCTCAAAGAAAATGGTACCAGAAGCCAGAAGCCAGTTGCTTTGTATCCAAAAACACTGGTGGAGCAGCACTGCCGCATTTTGAACAGTTTCCTAAAAGTTCTATAAGTAAATTAATGTGGTTTGAGGCACTGCCTGGCTGAGCCATTACCCAGCACCACTACACCATGGAGGATAATAGTATCTAAGTTATGATTTCAGTAAGCAACTCCAGGAGAGCTTTGACAGTTTTTGTAATTCATTCAGTGTTCAAAGCATCATTTAGAAAATATGCACATAAATTTACACACACAACACACACACACACAGAGATTACCCCTCTCAAAAGGAGATGCCAAGGAGACCTAAATATAGTTAGCTTGCTTTATTTGATGGACCCACATCTGGGGATTCAACCCAAACACGGATAGAAGATATTTATTTGGAAAAAAAAATTTGAGACTATACTGAACTTATACAGACCTGTTTCCCTACTAGTCTCTAAACAATACAATATAACAGTTATGTACATAGCATTTACATAGTGTTAGGTATTATAGGTAATCTGGAGATAAAATGTTTGGGAGAATGTACATAAGTTATATGCAAATGCTATACAACTATATAAGAAGGATTTTGAAAAGCAAAAAAGAAGGGATTTGAGTAGCAATGATTTTGGTATTTATGGTGTTTCCCAGAACCAATTCTCTGCAGATATCAACATACAACTATAATATATTCTTTTTTCTAAGTATAGAAAAGGATTTGAAGCCAGGCACGGTGGCTCACGCCTATAATCCCTGCACTTTGGGAGGCTGAGACAGGAGAATCGCGAATTCAAAGCCAGCCTCAGCAACTGCGAGGCGCTAAGCAACTCAGTGAGACCCTGTCTCTACATAAAACACAAAATAGGTCTGGGGATGTGGCACAGTGGTTGAGTGCCCCTGAATTCAATCCCCAGTACCCAAAAAAGAAAAAAAAAGGATTTGAGATTTGGAACTGAGAGTAAATTTGCTAAGATAAAGCATCTATTCACATGGTGTTCTTGTACAACCTAGTCAAGTTTTGCAAGGTATTTTCTTTGCATTTATGGTCTCGTTTTGTTGTTGTTGTTGTCTGTGTCTACAGAATGGAGTGTGCATGACTTCCGTGACAATTTTGGGAAATTAATATACCGACGAATTCCCACCCTCACTGAACTGAGTAAGTTGTGTTTTTAAGGGCAAAATTCAAGGGAGAAGTCTATATGATGCATAATTGATGTCCCAAGGTTCTTTTTAGAATCTACAGTTAAAGAACTGAGGAATCAGCGTAGGGCCCAAAGAACTTTAAGTGCTTGGCTGGATGTCATGGTGGGCTTTTACCCGACTGCTAACATCACCTCGAGGAGCCTGTTCTATCTGAGTGTCAGGAAACAGGAATAATATCTGACTTCTCCATTCTCCTGAATAACAGGAGAAGGGAGGGAGACCAGTAACCAGCTTGGTCTTGTTCAGAGGGAGGGGCATGAATTTGAAGACTGCTAGATCTCCTTGTACCTGTATCTACCCATCATGGGATTTTTTCTTTCTTTTTGGTAGCCATACCAGGGCCAGGACTAGAGTGAGGGAGGTGAAGCATTCAAGGTGCAGACTTTGAAGGGGTGCTCATTCTTGAGGTCATTAAAGTTTAACTCCCAAGCATCTTTGCATCATCTGAATCCCAACCCTCTGTGATGTGCTTCTAATATGGAAACACACCTTGGAGAAATTAACAAAATAAGCTGTTATCTCTCATCAACATCTCATGGAAAATAAACATGTATAAAACCTCAGATATGAGGAGCTCTAGAAGCAGGAAGCAGTCGGGTGGGGAAGACAAGAAAGGCAGTTCAGTGCATTTGGAGAGGGTTGGTGGAACACTGTGGAACATGCTGAGATTCACTACTGAGAAGAACTGAGAAGGGGAAATATGAAAGAGGAAAACAATATTTTTTAACATAAATTGAACCAACTCAAAGAAAATCTCTTCAGCAAGTCCTGGGCATATGATTTGACCTGATTCTATAATATAACAAAATGTTTATAAGCATTTCATAATTTTGAATACCTAAGCCCAGTGGGACATTGACCAAATCAGATGAACAGATCACTTAATCCTAAGAATGAAGTAGAGAGACTTGGAGAGGAATCAGCAGCCCCCACTCCCACTATGGGAGCTAGGATTCAAAGTGCAACAGGTAAGAAACACCTAGTCACCTAGATCCTGGGCCAAGGCTATTAAACTCAGCTTTGAGCACATCAGATCCTTAGGTCCCAAACTGGTACCTGCCAGCCTATTTGTAAACACCTTGAGGCTGTCAGCTGCAATTTTTATTTATGTATTTCTTTTCCTCCCATTTTGGACTATCTTTAACTCCTTGTGTGTAAATACACTAAATTCATGAATTAGAAGACTGTAAGTTAGAGTGGTTCAGAGATTAGCTGGCTCCTTGCTGGCTCATAGGTACATCTGGTCACTCTCCAGGGACTCGGGGATTTTATTCAGCTAAGGATTTTCTGGCTCCAGGCAGCCCTTATCAAATTAGCCTAACAAGTCACCTGCCAGCTCACTCAATTTCTTGTTCTTTTTCTGGCTGGAAAGGGTCATACTGACATGGGAGTTGCAGGACTGATGGTTAGCACATTAGTAAAGAATGTGCAAGGGCCTGTAAGAAAATGGCTAGGAAATTTGAGGACACTAGTTTAGAATGACACAGCAAGGTTTGGACAAAGGCTCAGGGATTATAGATTGGCACTACAAGGAGAGGGAAGTGGGAGTACAGAGAGGGAAGTGGGTTGGTGTTAGTCATGCCCTGCTCATCTTTTATAAAAAAAATATTGCTGTTCTTGGAAGAAAATGATTCACTAATATACCAGTATGACACTTCCCCCTAACTTACTGAGGAATAATTTAAGGAATCAAGAAATAATCCAATCTTAGTAAAGAATGTATTCTGGGTTGTATGTCCAGTGAATTTGCTTTGATCTGTAATATCAAGAAATATAATGTCAAGCACTGTGAAGTTTCTAAGATTTTATCCTACATGCAATCTAACAAGTTAACCTATTGCAGTCTCATGGATGCTGGTAGAAGACAAGACATCTAGGTCGAAGGTCAAAAATAAAAGTTTATTACTTACAAAAATAATAGTAGCCAGAGTGTCATCATTTTTGTGATGGTTGCCCAAGTTCTGCTTACCACAGAATGACATGAAGAGGTACAAATGAGACATCCTGCATCCACAGTGGATTGTTGTACAAAAGAGGAACCTGAGTTTTGGAAAACAGAATCTTTTTCAATTGTATAGAAAGTAGCAGCTCCATCTTCAATGCTGCTTTCTATACAAACGTTTTTGAAGCAGTAGTCCAGGAACAAAGAAAGGCAGCCAGCTCTCTGTTCTCCCCAACAACAGCCAGTGGAGTGGACTACAGACTCTGCATACAGGGGTCTAAGTTGTAGCCTCAGGTTATTTTGGATACTACTGTACTGGCCTCATTAAGAAGATTCTCCAAGTCCTTGCTATTCAAAGCATGATCCATGAATCTGCAGCTCTTAGGTGCTTGGTGGATATGTAGACGGGGCCCCATCCTGGACTGAGGGAATCAGAATCTGCATTGTAACAAGATTCCCATGCAATTCTGATGCACAGTAAATTTCAAGAAACATGACTTTAACTCAGTCTGGGTTCAGTTAACTCTAGGATCCCACATAAACACCAAGTCATTTCTGGCATAGTATGACAACGACACACCCACAGGAGATTGTTGAACAGGAGAGGAACCTACATGCAGGAAACCAGAATCTTTTACAAAATGCAATGTGCCTGCCCTCCTTTGCCCTGGTGGGAAATAGCATCTCTACCTGGGTGCTGCCTTTCAATCTGGGTCATATGGGTGGCCAGATGATCATTGTTTATGTCTGTTACCCCAGTGCAATTGTTCATAGTGCCCCCTTTTATTTCCAGAAGTGTTCTGGTTAGAAAGATAAATTGGATAGGGGTGACACCAGGACACTTCCCTGGTCAAACTGATCCTGGGGTAAAAGAATGTTCCCTTGATGGTGAAGTATTCAAGAGGGACACATGTTTTTAGGGGAGGATGATATTTGGAAAGGAAAAAAAAAAAAAAACTATCTACTGAAGTAAGGGTAGATGCCATAGAGACTCAATGTAGACACAATTCCTTTGATAGTGATCACCCTGGCCTGTCTCACATGAAAATTCCTGTCTTCTTGTCTGCCTGCCTTTCCCTTTTGCCTCTTTTGCCTTGCAGAAAATCCTTCCAACATCCACTTTATTGAACAGATTGGTGGACTGGAAGGGAACTTCACAGGAACAACCCTGCATCTGAGCACTTCCTTTTCCACAGGGGCTGTCTTCTCTGGCAACTTTTTGGATTCCCTCCTGGCCACGGTAAGTGTAGTTAAGATAAGAAGTCCCCCAAACCTCTTGGAGAGAGGTGAGTGGGTGGGTTAAGGATTGAAAAGATAATAATTCACAATTCCAACTTCTCTTTCATTTTCAAAAAACAAAAACTTTTTCACAAACATTATTTCATCTCTTCTCATAACTACCTGATGAGAGAAGCAAAAATTTGAGATTATCAAGATTACAAACCTGAGGCCCTAAGAACTGTATCACTTGATGCTGGCCCTTCAGCTTTGAGTGTATCTCCACAGACCAAGGCCTCTGGTGCCAGAGTTTCAGGGATACTGCCTTCTCTTCTCTCTACATTTTCTCCAACAGCTCTTTCAGAAGTTGGCCATAAGGGACCCACAGGTTTCATGGAAAAAAGTTTGGCATTAGGTCGTGTGAATTTTGTTCAGAAGTCAAACCTTCCTCCACCATTGCCCCTCTTATGTGATGCATTTTTAAGTACACGGTCACTGTTCAGGTTTTAGCACCTTGTTAGCTATTAAGCAGATCCCTTGCATCCATTAGAGGATTCCCATACAAAGAATCCACTTATCATCAAACACCTGCTGAACACCTACACTGCGTAGGGAGGGATACATCAGTGATGAAGCAGACCAAACTCCATCTGTATGCAGCTTGCACTCACACAGGAGACTGACATGAACATCAATAAGTAATGTACAAGGGATGCCAATCACAAATGCTGAGGAAAGATGAGATAGGAAATGTAGGGTTTGGGGAAGTAGTTGCAGATTTCAGTACATGACCAGGGAAGGCAGCATGCGGGTCAAGCTCCAGAGGAGAGGAGGATGCACACCACTCAGATCCTCAGAGAAGAAACTCTACAAGCAGAGGCCAGGAGATGGCTACACACCCAGACTGTTGAAGAAATTGCAATTTGATTGAGAAATACAGGATCTGTGTGTGTCCATTTGTAAATGACTGCAAAAGCACCTGAAAGGAAGTACACATGCTCTACTACCTCAGAGTTTTCCTCCTAAGATTTTTCAGGGGAAGGATTACAAAAAGGTCCAAAGTCAATATGCAAGTGCTTAAATGAACAAGGCTCTGGGTACAGTTTGATAAATATGTTGCCTTCTGGAATGCCATGTAGAAGAGGCACCATTCCTGAATTGTATGGTGGTCTCAAGGCACACTTTGCCCATTTAGGAAAATGTGACTGGGACACCCATGTCCCTCTCATGGCATCAAGGAGGGTATCACATGGCCCTCAACTCTGCCTCTTATAGCCATGAAAGGGGGTCTCGTAAACCCCAGGGAATTCTCAAGACAGATAACACTGCTTCAGGAATAGTTTAACATTAAACCAGTTGGTAGATTATAAAGTTCCTAAAGAGTTAAGCAACATACAGCCCCTGACTGAGCCAGAGAGGGATGCATTGGATGGAATCAAGTCAGGTTACTTTTCTGAGAAGGTGACTATGTCAGACAGAGTGTTGTGTCACTGCCTGTCACTGATACGTCGATTAACTTGCCTGGAATTAATGACTGGAGTGTCAGGCAGAAGGTGACTTCTGATGAACTTGACCTATCGGCAGGATACATTTTAGATGAGTTTAAGCTCCCAGTTCTTTTCAGAAACTCTTAGGTGGCAGGCAGCTTCATGCCTTACATTGAACTTGAGACTTAATTAAACTCCACTGCTCCACTGGGCCACACCGGCAGGATCAAAGCCACAGATTCTATTTAGAGTTGGTCAGAAGGCAGTGGCTTGATGTTTTACACACCTCTATAACAAAATACTGGAGACCAGGCCATTTATAAATAATAGAAGTTTGTTTGTCTCATTGTTCTGAACACTGGGCAGTCCAAGGGCATGGTGCAGTCATCTGTGTGTCATCTGGTAAGGTTCTTTCTGCTGTGTCATCCCATGGTGGGAGGCAAGAAAGCAATAGAGCACATGCAAAAGACAGAGGAGGATCCAAACTCATCTTTGTTATCAAGAGCCCACTACTGTGATAACTAATGCACCCCAACAATAATGGTATTAATCCGTTTATGATCTTATAACCTGAGCACCTCTTAAAGGTCTCACCTCTTAATAGTGTTGAATGGGGGCTATTTCCAACATATGCTTTGAGCAGGGGTGCAGGGTATATTGAAAACACAGCAGGCCAATACATGGAGAAGGGTTAGAAGTGTAGAAATAAAGAAAATGAACATACATAAGCCAGCATAGGAAACAAATTTGGTAATTAAGTCTTGAGCCGGGTGTCAGCACCTGCGCTTAGCGCTGACTTCCATAACTTACCATGAGTCTGATCTTGACCTTGGGCAATCAAGTGGGAAAAAGATTCCTTCCTAGAAAACAAAAAGAGCTACATAAAATCTCAGAAGTCTTTTCTTAGGCTCCATGGTGAAGTCCATGAGAGAGAGACAGTCTATATAGGGAGTTGTCACATGAGGTTACAATCCATGTTGAACCATCAGCTGGCCCTTCAAAAGTCCTGATAAATGCATAATTTAGGACTGGCTCTTGGTCAACTGGATATGGAATGATGATGGCAATGGAGCATCAGGGCAGAAGGCATTCCTTTTGTCAAAAAGGCTGGCATGGAGAGTGAAATAAATACCTATCTGGTAGCCTTCTGTTCTAGCTATTATATCTTTAGTGATATATGGCACAGCACAATGGAGCCACTGTGATAATGTTGAAATGATGAGCTCAACCAGACTACTGAATGTAATGAGTGGGTGGTGTCCTCTCTCATTTTCCTTCCGCTGGGCCTGGTACAACTGGGATGATGTCCTATCCTACCATTCACACAGAAAGAAAAACAAACCTAAGGGTCAGGCTCTAATTTCACAGGCTCCTCTCCTCTGGGTACCATTTGATCTTGGCTGGTCTCTGGATCTTACCACCTGGTCACATAGAAATAGCTTCAGAGAAAAAGAGAACATTCAACATCATCTGCTGGAAGCATAATCAGAACACTCAGGTGTTCTCAAATCCTACAGTTTATTTTCCATACATAACAGAGTATCTCCTGGCTGAGGTTTGGAAGGAAGCAAAGACATCATTCTTCCCATATAGTTAGGATGTCAGCTACGGGCCCCATGGTCATCATCCCCTCTAACACAGCCTCATGGCAGACATCACTAATGATCACAGCTCTTCGCCCCTAGATCATACTTGCAAATCTTCCCCAAAATAGACCTCTATGCAACTCATTCCCATAAATTCTGCTGTTGAGATGTTATCAGTAACAATAGCAATATCAGTCACAGGAAGAGGAGTCTTTCAAGCATTTCTCTTGTGCCAGAGACCTTGCTAAAGCAATTATATTACCTTGTTTATTCTCCCAATTAAGAAAATATATTCTTAGATTTATTTTATAGATAAAGACTCTGAGGTTTAGAGGGAAATCATCTGCCAAAGGCCACACCATGGACAAACAAAAAGTTGTTTGTAGACCCAAATTTATGTGATTTACAGAGACAGACCTCACTACCACAACCAACTGCCCCTCCAGAAACCTAGTTCAATATTATTAGTATCTTTCCAATGCAGGAATTTTTAGATTTTCTGAGAGGAATCTAACTCTCTGAGTGCTCAGGGGTTACTGAGGAGACAAGCAGAAAAGAAACAAGGATGGGCCCTCCCACAGCTCTCTCCTTGATCAGAGTGACTCCAATTTTTCTGGCCATAGTTGAGGCACATCTACATAATATTTCATGGGGAAAAAAGGATTTCTGTTATTAAGAAGACTTTGGAAACCAATCCCTACAAATTAGAATATTAACAATCAGCAGAAAAATATAGAATAGGAGCATCCTGTTCTTATCATTTCCAGGACAGATTTCCCAATCCAATCAGAAGTCCTAAGTGGAAGGTAGGAGTCAACCATTCCACCTATTTTGTACATGCCTTTTATACTGTAATGTCCCTGCCCAAAGAACATCTTAGGAGTTTGCTCTTCCAACCTGCTACCCACCTTAATGTACAAAGAGATCTGGTCCCTGTGACTGTACAATCAGTAGGTATAATTAAACTAAAAATATTTGTTTCCCTGATGCCCACACCAACGGGAGAGCAAAGCTTAGAGATGCCTTCAGAACAGACTCCCTGTTCTGAAGGGGGCTCGGCTCACACTTCAATAGTGAAACATACACTGAAACAAGAACACCAGATTCAACTTCAATCTTGGTGAAATATTTCCCACATAATGCTTCTTTCCTGTATGTACTTGGAAAACTTTACTGTGACTTTCCATCTTTCCCTCCCAATCCTCCTTATAAACTCTAAGAATGAATGTGCAGGTCCCCTGGAGGCAGCAAAGCCCACAATAATGTGTTGTGAACTAGTCGCCACTTAGAAATACTGAAGTCTTATATTCTCACATAAGTTTAAAATCTCTATATTACAATGGATATTATGTGTTTTCAATGAAATGTAATGGATTTTCCCTTCAAATCTCTAACTGAAATCTGTTGACATTGGAATGGTTGACAATATTCCCTGGTATACTACCTGAACTGCTGTCCTGGTTGGAAGAATTTGTCTACAAAGTATAATTCAGATTTGCTTTTAAATCTTTATCAGGCCAGTGCTATGAAAACTAAAATATGGCAAGACCAGTCAGGACCATGTACAAGAATCCTATACAGCTTTACAACCAAAGAGTCTCATAAACAGACAAGAAATTAGGGAACAATTTTCCTGTGCTTGTGAGAAAACTGAAGGCCACAGAAGGTACATGAAATTCTCAAGGTCTCTCAACTGGTTAGTTGCAGTTTTCCAACCATGTAGCCTCTCTCAGAGTTGAAAGTTATTTCCCAAAGGAACTTTGATCTTAAGGCCTTTGGAAAATTTCAGAGTAAAGAACAGCCGATGGCTACGATGTTATTATGTATACTATTAGATAATATTCCATATTATGAGAGAGACTTCATGTTTTATTGCAGTTAAAAGCTTAAACACCTTGGGCCGCAACATTTTCTAACATTGGAAGTCCAATGTTAGAAAGTCTAGTAAATTCTAGTAAATGTTATTGCATTAGAATTGCTGTCCAAGATTAGAAGTCCAAAAACATTTCAAACACATTTCAACTTGCAGATTTTCTAGAGAAAGAAAGAAAGAAAGAAAGCAGAGGAGGAAAGGAAGATGGGAGAGAGGGAAAGAAGAGAAAAGAGAAGAGAGGAGAGGAGAGGAGAGGAAGGGAGGGGAGGAGAGAGGAGAAGAGAGGAGCGGAGAGGAGAGGAAGGGAGAGGAGAACAAAAAGTGAGGTTGAGAAAGGTCAATAGCAAAGAACTCCAAATAAGAATAAGGAGATGAACTCACAGTACAAGGGTGACATATAAATCCCATTATTTTCCCCAATATAGAATGCAATCCTTTTGATGTCAAAACTGAAGAAATGATATATTCAAAGGCTAAGCCTCTCAGTTAAATATGTAAAGCACACATTTCCCTAGAGCCATCAACAGCAGGATAACCCGAGAATTTACACCTTTTCTTTAATCATTGGAGAATTATTCTGAGTATTATGTTTGATCATTCACACTATGGCCACATGTGCTTAAACGGATTGTGGCTCAACCTGGATTTACATCCTCCATTCCCTCTTGAATGTCAGGGGCCTGATTCCAAAAGCATCTTTCTGGGTGCTAGTGGGATGGAACAAAGATAAGAAATGCAAGTAGATTCTCCCAGTCCAGGGACTAGTGTGAAGTCATCTTTTAATCAAAAAACTATGTTAAGAGTTACATTTTCTCTTAATCCATATAACTTATGCTATTTCTTAGGTCAACCTGTCCTAGCCACCTCTACATTTTACATTTGTTTGTTAAAACTCATCTGTCCATTGCAGTCAGTAAATAGCCTTATAACTCACAAACACCTGCCTCATTCAAAGCAAGCACTTCTGAAGACATGATGTTAAGTAGACTAAGTCCATTCTCTGAAAAAGCACATAATTTTAAGGAAGGATTTCTCTGTCTGTTCTGAAAACCAGCAGAGTCAGAATCTCTAGGGTGCTCTGTAAATTCTCTCTTCTACTTCTGTTCATCAATTCTGATTCAGGAAATCTGGGATCTCATAAATTTGCACTTGTTAGTATAACTCCAAACAATCCAGATATATGAGAACTAATAATAAAGGGAATAGAAATTAGTAATAGGTAAAGTAGATTTCACCTTTAAAGATTATTCAACTGTTGCTGAGGGGAAAAAAATGCATGAATTTCCCAAGAGCACTTAGCTAGGGTGTGACAATCCAAGACTCAAACTCAGGCCTATTTCATATAAACAATTAACTATAAAATACAGAGAAGGAAATAGAGTAAAATCCAGAAGTTAAGGGATCCTAAAGAAAAACGAGCTTCATTCTGATGAGGAGGCCCACGCTGGTAAGAGATGAATAAGATGTCTAAAAACAAAGGCAAGAGAGGAGAAAAGTATAAGTCAAGCAGCTACAGACTGACTAGTGTGTGCATTACAGTGAGTAGTTAATGAAGATGAGCCAGGAGAGGGAGGTGGTATCAGATCACAAGGTCTCTGAAACCATAGGAGGTGCCTGAACTTGGCTGTGTAGCTGGGTTCCATACCAAAAGTTTGAGGAAGCAGATGGCATGAACTGATTCATGACTGCAAATGAGAAGAAAACTAAGTTGGGAAAACTAGTAAAAAGTTCCCTTTAAAAATCCAGGCTTCAACAGGTCATAATGGTACATACCTATAATCCCAGCATTCAGGAGGCTGAGGGAGGAGGATCACTTGAGTCCAGCATAGGCAACATAGCAAGACCCCATCTCAAAAATTACCACCAGCACCACCACCACCACTATCACCACCACCCTCATCATTACTATCATCATCCAGGCTTCAGAAGAAGAGTACCTGAATTTGGCTGTAAAGAAAATGAGTGATAAAAATTCTAGAATAATAACAAAGTCACTTATATTATTTATTATAAAAATTATTGCTTTCCTATAGTTCTTTTTTTTCTATAATACTTATTTCTACAGGAGTAAAAGCCTAATATAGATAAAACAAAAGATTGAAAAATCAAAAATGACATTTGCAAGTATGTTAATGCCTAGTCTATAGATTGTGTTAGGAATTATGGAGAAAAGGAGTTTATGAAAATGTCCAGGATTATTCAGACTTAAGCCTGTTTCAAGATAATTAGACCCACATGTCATCCTCTTGTTTCATTTTGATGTCAATGATTCTAAAACCCCATAGGTTTATTTATCCAGCACCTATAATTTTTGAAATATACAATAATAGTCATGGGAAATCCAAATATTGATAAGACCTAAGTCAATATCTCTCCTCAAGTCAGTCACAATCAAAAGGAATATAAGTAGGCTCACATCCAAACAGTCCAAGTATAGATGACAGTAGTATCAGAAGTCTGCTAGGAGAACATCTATAGGATGTTTCACTAAATACACATGTTTAAAATATGTATGTTGATGATAATTATGGTATCGGTGGCTTAACATACTCTTCTGGTCATCTGTGGAAGAAAGAAATCCTTGGTGTCTGTATCTTTACCCACTTTCTCCTCCTCCTACAGCATAAGCTCCAAGGAAACAGGATCAGGGTCCATATTGTTTTCTTTCTGCTGTGCCTGACCCAGCCTCCTACCCAAACTGCCAACTTACAGTTGGCTTTGATAATGTTAATCAGAAGAGAAATTGTCTGCACCATAGGGTTCATGTCAAACAGTGAAGCCCACTAGATCTCCAGGTCTAAACACCTCCACCATTTACATGCTGGCTCTTCTGACGTTACACATGGCTTATCCTTGCTTCTCAGGCTTTCTACAACTACCATGTCCTGGAATTACTTCAGATGTTGGTGACAGGAGGGGTAGGCTCTCAGATGGAACAACATTTGGATAAGGAGAAGATCCTTGGGGTGAACAACAGCTGCTCTACACTTATGTCTGCAAGAACGCGGTGTAAACTGGGGCTTCTGTCCTTAGAGAAAACCATTTTATCAGACATTCAAGTGAGTTTACCTTATCATAATAGATCCCCTCACTTCCTTAACTCTCGGAGTTTCTGAGAATGGTGTAGATTGTTTGGGTTTATAGATGGTCTACTACACAGAAATAATAATAGCAATAACAAAAATTAATACAATCTTATATTCATAGAGTGCTTTACAAATCAGTGCATTTTCACATTATTTTTAGTTTTTGTAGCAATACCAGTGGAGTGGGTTAGTTATCATGAGAGTGAGTTTCTGACAAAAGAATTCGTTTAGCCCATTTACCTTCTCTCTTGCAAATGTGCTGTCTTGCCCTTCTACCTCCTGCCATGGGGTGACACAGCAAGAAGACCCCTGATAGATGTGGGCCCCTTGACCTTCCCTTCCTCTGAACTGTAAGAAATAAATCTTAGAGCTTTGTAAATTACTCAATCTCAGGTGTTCTGTTACCATACCATAAAATGGACTAGGATACCTGATAAGTGTGTACCTTGACAAGGATATTACTGATAATTGTAATACTTAATGCTTACTGAGTATTTTCCCTGTGCATGTCTACTTTAGATTTTTTTTCACTTAATCTGTCCATGGATTTGTACAGTAGGCATCATCATTAATTCCATTAACAGATCAGGACACTGAGGGTTAGAAGCAAGGGCTCATCCAAGGCTGCCACATTGTTCTCCAGTGTCAGAACAGGGTTCTATCTCAGGCATACTGACCCAGGGTCTGAAATTCTTCCAGTAACCAAAATACTAAAGAAATCTGGTCAGGTCAGCTGAAATCAGGCAGAAAAACTCTGTGAATCTAAGAATCACACTGGACTAACCAGTACAAAATGTTTAACATTTCTTATTCCAGGTTGTTGGTGAATGGCCAATTATAGCAAGGGGGGAAGACAAGAATTTTAGCAAATTCTAGTGGGCCATCTGGGCATTTGGAAATCAAAGTAGAGTGCAGCCTGGACATGAGTAATCTCTACTGATCAATGTGGTGCTTCTTTTGTTTGTTGGTTTTTGGTACCAGGGATTGAACCCAGGGATGCTAAACCACTGAGTCACATCCCCAGTCCTTTTTATTTTTAATTTTGAAAAAGGGGCTTGCTAAGTTGCTTAGGGCCTGACTAAATTGTTAAGGTTGGCTTTGAACTTGCGATCCTCCTGCCTCAGTTTCTGGAGCCACTGGAATTCTAGGCATGCACCACAACGCCAAGCTTTGGTTTGGTTTTTACTGACATGGCATCCATCTGTCCAGCGTTATTGCTAGGGGAAGACCTTGACAAAGAAGCATCTTTTGTTGGTTCAGTGGACGTCAGCTAAAATTTCTCCCTTCATAAAGAGTGTGCTGTTCCAGGACTAGTGCCCAGTGCGTCTCAACATATGCTACCAAAAAGGGCACATCCTGTGTTCTATGCATTTGAAGTCCAGGTGCAAACAACATTCCAAAGACTCCCACAATATTGTCTGGTCTTTTGCATGTCTGTGGTCCTGGGTTCCTCATGTGCAGTTGACTAGTGAGTGATTTTATGTCTGGAGACTGCTGCTGGCAACCTCCTATTATAAGGGCAATAATAGATTTTTCTCCCATGTGTCTTACTTTCACTCACTTTGCTCTTTTCTTAAAGGATCATAGAACTGAGCAGACTATTTTTTCTTTTGCTCTTTCTGAACCTATTTGTCCTATCTGCTGCTGCTTTTGAACTAACTATTAGTGGTAACTTTGTTGGCCAGAGCCAGAGAGCAAATTCAAGAACGGTGCCTGAGATTGTGATCTTAGTAAAAGTGGGATAAGATGACTCCCTGGAAATCATCTAACATCCCAATCACGGAGTACCAAAAAAACTGAATTTGCAATCCATTGCTCATTTTTAATTCTCAATGGTTACCAAAATAGGAAGAGTAATAAGAATACATACATCCCACACCCATGAGAGGCTCTTAGAAGAACTTGAATGACAAAAATTTTAAAAAAAAATCACTCAGATTAGTATTTCAAAACTAATCATCAGTTACCATAATTACCAAGCCACTAGACACTATTACTATAAATATATTAGGAAATGGCTTTCAGGTCTTCCATACTTGTACCACAAAAAAATGGAAAATAACATTTGAATAAGTGCTTGTTATTGCTTGATGAATGTACCCAGCAGACGTGTTTTATCTTTTTTCCACAGCCAAGGAACACCTTTGGACAACTGTTCTGTGGATCATTAGATTGTCTTGGAATCTTATGCGTTGGCTTATACCGCATGATAGATGAAGAGGCGCGCAACCCAGAACATAGAAGGGGAGTGTGCTAATTTGGAAAGCGCTGACCACCCACCCCAGCATGAGAACCAAAGCTACTTTATATGTGAAAGACAAGTCCATAGCTCAGAGTCCACAGTTATTATGGAAGGATGCTGGTAAAATCACAATTTGTAGGAAGAAAGAAGAATGTGTGTAAACAATAGGAATGCTAATCATTAGGATCCAATTAATATTGGCCTTCTAAGAAGAATGGTGTTTTTGTCCCCAGTGAAAACTGAAATATGTAGACCTAGATTTTAAACAAGTTCTTTTGCAACCTAACCTCCACCCATGGTTGTATAAGTTTCTAAAGCTAAAAGACATTGTCTGCATTAATTTATTTATTTTCTGCTGGACTCATTTGGTAAATACTTATTGAGTATTTCTTTCCAGCCACTGTGCTTTGTGCTTATAAATCATGGATGCACTTTGTTCAGATTTTGACTTTATTAATGGGAGATCATTCTGCCAAGAGTGGGGAAGATAGAGGAAATGTATAGAGAAGGTATGAGAAAAGAAGATACCATTTAGAAACAATACAATTGTGTAGATTCCAGCCAAGATTCTCACAGTGGAATGCACAGTGGTTAATAAAGAAGGAGGAATTTAAAATGATAGAATGGAAATAGACTGCTGGAACCCATTCTAGGAGAAAGGAGAAGGAAACAAAATTATTCAATGTGAAGTGGTCTCAAGTAGAAGAAAATATCCCCATAATTTCTCTATTAATAAGACAAAAGAAGAAAAATAACAGATGCTTAGGAAGACATAGATCTAGGTGAGAGGTATACCTTGGGGGATTTTTATCTAGCACTAAGATTTCTCAGTTCATAGGCATTGCTGAGAAATAAAACAGAAGTAATACAAGGAATTGAAGAAAGATAAGACTGTAACTACTGAGAAGAGTGCAAAGGAGGTTTAACCATGGATTTGTGAAGCAATGCTAGCCTGTAAAGAGAAAAGACAAAGGACTGGAAATCCTGAAAAAGTTGAAGTAGATATACCCAGAGGAAGGAAATGAGAGAGAAGGGATGATGGGATGTCGTGTTTAGAGAGTAACTTACTAAAGATTAAGATTTTTGAAGTGGGACCATATCAGGAAATTGTGGCCAGGAAAATGGTTTGGAGATGAACCATCATTGAGTAGTAGAAATCATAGAAATGTGTCTGGATGTCAGAGCTGTAAACCACTTAGATACTGCAAGCACATAAGATGATGGTGGCCCTGGAGTTTGAAAACCAAATAGTGCATCCCAAGTGCCAAAGACTTAAATAACATGAAAGTCTACAGATGGCACTGGGGAATCAGTGGGGAGGGTTATATGACTTTACAAAACTCACTGTGAAGTCATTGGGTGAGGAGTGATGTTATGGAAGCAATGCTGGGAAGCATACATGATTCTAGCTCTTTCTCTGCTTGAACTCTAATCCCTGGCCCCAACACCTTGGGAAAACCTGTAGAATGTTGTAATTGAGAGAATACACGTTTATACTTGAGAGGACCTCAAGGAAGCAAATGGCATTCTGGGTTTTAAAGGAAATATGTTATTAGGGTAAACCTTGTTTAAAATAGAATAGGGGTTAAAGTGTTCTCAATGAAAAGATAATAATGGGTAAATTATTCAGTAAAGGAAGGTCAATCATGTATTGTGATCCATGTTTAGGAGAGAAGTGACCATTTGGGGCAGCAGTGAAGAAATGCAGGGTGAATGTCATGTAAGGTTACCCCCTCTGTTTTCTGATGTGAACACTAATTATTAATTAACTCACTTATTAAGGATTTACTATGTATCTGATATTTTGCCAAGACACCTTGCTTCCCTATAAAGTCTTCTCATACAAATCCAGACTTTGAATTTTCTTTAAGATTCATTAACATTCAGTGTTTGCTTACTAATCAGAGTTCTAAATAGAACTTTTGTTCAAAAAATCTTTTCCTCTCCTATTGGTCAGCCTTTTCACATTGTGTGTGAAAGCTGTTTGCATAAGTACTAGCTTATGGTATGCCTAAACCAGGATGGAAATATCTGGAATACATGTAATCTTCCAGTTTGACAGAACCTGGCTTGGTGCTCAGTTTTGTACTAATTGAATTCACTGGTGTAGTCACATGAAAGACAGATAAACCTGGAGTTAGAAAGGTTCTTAGAGATCAATGAATCCAAATCACAGTCTTATTCTTCTCCCACTAAAGCAGTGAGGACAGCAAACCGCAAAAGGGAGATTGCATTCCCAATGTCCCCAATCACTACTCTAAGACCACTTCTATTCAGTGTCCCAGAGATCCTTACTATTAATCAGAAACCATAGAGCAAAGCAAAACAAAAGCAATTCCACTTTTGACCTAGCAAAATGATGTTTTGATTTTGCTCATTGCCTGTAACCATACTGTTCTAGCCACAGAGGCTCAGAATTCATCTTTGACTTTCCTTATAGGTTTGTGATTACCCGACCAGCCAACGAACTTAAGTTGCTGCCCTCAGATCTTGTGTTTTGTGCCATTCCTTTCAGCATTACCTGTGACAAAAAGGATGGTGATTCATCTCATCCACCATATGAAGTTGTAAATATTGTATCATCAGAATCACAGATGAATGAAGATCTAAGTTATTCTCCTGCAGTTGACCCAGTGAGTGCGAGTACACCACAGAGATTGTTGGCTTCAGCCCAACCTTTGGAAGCAAAATCTACTTCCTTTTCTAAATTTCAACAAGTAATACCAAATGTGAGTTTTAGGCTCTCAACTGATGTAGAGGAAGATGAAAATGTGAAAGAAAATAAAAAGGAAAACATGACGGAAACCCTGAAGAAGAATGCTCCTTAGTGTCCAAGCTAAACTGGGCCCACTGATATTCTCCACAAGCTTTGAACCTGCTACTTACAAGGCATCTCCAAAGATGATGACTTTGAACAAGGGAAATAAAAATGGAAGCATGCCATTTTTGTGCCTATTGCTTGCTGGGTGGTTGATCAGCAAGCCCACACTGTTTTGGAAGAGACCAAACTCTAATCTTGTCCCACTGGATCTGTTGTGATAAATAAAGAAATATATGATAAATGCCATTAAGGGAAATTCAATGGTCTATTTCCTTCAAGCAGAAATGGGCTAGTTTGGTCACACGTCACCAAATAAAATGAAACACACCCAGTTAAATTTGAATTTCAGATAAACAACAAATAATTTATAAGTATGTCCAAGCTCTTCACTTAGCTAGTAAGTGATCAAATCAATACTCAAATGGTTTAACTCTAGCACTTGTAGACATTAAGCCTCCAAACGTACGAATGAAAGAAACAGAACAAACTAAAACAACAAAAACTTTCATCCATAGGAAAGAAAAATTTGCATTAGTTAAGCCCTGGTTGTAGTAAAATCAACTCAATCTATGTAGAAAAGAAAGTAATTGTAAGGAAAGTTGTCAGGAAGCAAGGAAATCCTTTTCCTTCCTTCCTTTCTTCCTCCTCCTCTTTTCTTTCTTAATTCTCAATTCCCTTTCTTCCTTTCTTTCCTTTTTTTTGTCTTTTCTCCTTCCTTCATTCCCTCTCTCCCACTTCCTTCTTTCTTCCTCCCTTCCTTCCTTTTTTGCCTATGTCTTCTTCATCCTATTCTCTTTTTATCCTTTCCTTGTTTTTCCATAGAAATCGCAAGATCTAGTTTCCTATAATTTGAAATGCATAGGTAAAGTTACACACACATCAAAGACTTAACCAACTGCCTCTGAATCTCAACTAATAATTTCTGAGAGTATGTGATGGGCTCAGATAAGGCCCCTCCATTCCAAATACTAACACCTAAGGAGTAGGGTGCCTCTGAATGGAGGATTGTCCTCAGGGAAGGGAGGATGGCTTATGGCCCAGGAAGACATGGCACTAAAGTCTACAACAAAGACAGTATCATTCTGTTTTCCCATCTTATACTCTGGGCATTAAATACACGAAGCAGGTTTAGCAAGAGCAAAATATCCCTAAGAAAGAAACTGTGGTTTAGCCCTATGGATATTCAAGATCCACAAACCACTGCTATACATATACTGACCAATTTGCATAGCACCTCAGTTCAGTTCTCCTGAGTAAAATCCCCCATGTGACCACATTTCCAACAGAGTAGAGCAATTCAAATGATAAATACTTTATATTTTTGATATTTTATAGGAATGGGTTCCATAGCTAAAGAAATATTAAGGTATAGCCAGTGTGTGAACATTCATATTACCACTCTCAATACATAAAATTGGCAGAATACCCCTAAACTCATTTGTCAAATGATTCTATAACTCCAGAAGCAAATGTTTCACTTATAAATGACATTTTCATATGTCATACCATCAGATCCTTTAGCAATGTGGTGGATATTTAATTCATAAAAATTATTTTACACTAAAAAGAGTAGAACAAATATGAAGAAAAGGGTAAAAAGACAATAAACTAAAGCTTATAAATATATGCTCCAATATTTAAAAAGTGTTGAAGCTTTGGCATTTTCAAAACTGGATGAAAGCTACATATTCCTTACTCAGAAAAATGTATGTATGTATATAGTTCACAAAATTCATTACATAAGTGGGAGGGAGGTCATGCGTCCACCTATAGTCTATATCCTTGATATAGATTTTCTTTAACCAGAAGAACAGTCACTAGCAAGAACACAGGGCAGGGGAGTCAGGAGACTTGCATATTTTATTTTTAAAAATATCCAATTAAACATTTTTTTAAACCATTGGTAAGTTATTAAACCACTCTTAGCTACTTTTTACAAATTAGGGCACATCATTCTCCATAAGGAAAGAAAAAGTAAGTTTAAGAGTTTTTTAAATTTGACTAGAGGCTCATAGTAAAAAAATAAATTAGAAATGTCATTTGGAAGTCATCTTCATAAATAAGAGTCAAGAGAGAAATTGTTTTACTGTTTGTAAAAGGAGAGTGTTACACTAGAAGATTAAGAACGCTGCTTCCATGTTTATTTATTGAACTAGTATATTCTCTACCACGTACATTAGGCAGGGTACTAGATGCTGAGGGTAAAGTAGTGGCCAGGATGATGTTGCTTTCTCTGTGGAGCATACACTCTAGTTGGAACAGGCAGAAAAGAAAGAAAATCAGTGTGGTTAGAGCACAGTGACTAAATCAGAGGAGATAAGTTGGGAAGACAGGTAGGACCTGATTAAGAAAGACTCTATAGACTCTGGAAAACAGATTATATATCATTCTAACTGCAATGATAGGCTCTTCAATAACTTGCAATAATAGTGGAGGGTGATGTGATCTATATTTCCAAAAGTCATTCTGGTATTCATAGTTTCAGCAGTATGTCTAATTGAATTCAAATGGATTTTCTCCCTGCTGAAAACATAAAAATGCTAGATAAAGTATAACAAACTAATTTTTAGATATACAATAGTTCTTTAAAAAAAAAAAAAAAAAGGAAAGGAAAGGAAACTCCCAGTCAGAAGCAAAAAGGAAATCATAGCCAGCGAAGATGTCTGAGACATGCTACTAGTATGTGGCACTGTTTGGCTAGTGACTGGGATTATAATGCAATGGGAGTCAGAAGATATAGATGAAAACCAGGACCCTAATCAACCATCAACTTGGAGGGGCCACCTCATCTGTGAAAGACTCAGTGGACTGCTTTCACTGGCCCAAGAAAGGAGCAAGGAGATTTATCTTCACTTAGGTATGTGGGTACAGAAAACATTAATCATGAGCAATCTCCAAACTCATGTCATGAGCAGATGAACTATCCACATTTATATGATGTATGGCAAGACTTTAAAACTGCATAACTAATGTGGAGAAAATCTGATTACAAACTGGCAACATTCTTGAGGTAACTGGTTGAAAGAAATCTTTGCAGGGAAGATTCCTTTAAGGGCATATAGAACTCTATCAGGAAGAAAGAAAAGTAAGTTCAAAACTTCAAAAAAATTGGACAATAATCTCATTGTAGAAAAAGTAAATAAATTAGAAATGACATGAGGAAGTCATGATTCTCATGAGAGTTGGGAGATAAATCAAACTAAAAGGTTAGCATGACCCCAGACTTTGGATATTAGAACAATCTGAAAAAGACCATAAAATTGATATATTTAATATGATGAAATTGTTTTAAAATATGATTACAAGTCATAATGAAAGAAGAAGGAAATGTTAAAAAATGAATAGAGTTGAAAAGAACTAAAATTCCAGAAGTAATTATATTAAAATTCAATTTACAAGTAGAGTAATAAATTAGATAAATACAAAGAATGTATCTAAAATGCAGGTTGGAGAGATAATAGAAAATCTGAATGAGAGGTGAAGAGACATAGAGGAAAAAATGAAAATGTGCAATATACAAATTATTCATTTCCACAAAGGGAGAATAAGGAAAATGAAAAAAAAATCTTATAAATTTTAGAATTGATGAATGACAAGAATTCTATGATTTAAGAAGTCCAATGAATCATCAACAGAAAAGTTAAAAAACAAATTTGCATGCATGTATATCCATATCCATACCTACAAAAGAAAGCAGGTTTCCTCTAAGGAGATTGTTACTTAAAATTTGAAGGAGAAAAAAGATAAGGGAATAGTAAGATAAAAAATAACAGAGATATAAAAACATACTATATTACCTACGTTGCCACTCAAGAGGGGAGGGCATAAATGATTACCATTTTAATGACTGAGAACATATAATTTAGAGACCTGTATTGAAAGAACTAATAATATATATTTCAGTAGGAAGAGAATGAACCTCAAAAGATGGAGTAATATATAAGAAACTATGATGAGAAAATTATTGAAATTTATTGTAAACAGATATCAGTTATTATAATTATAATAACAACTTGGGAAGAGTTAAAATAAGTCAGCACTAACAAAAAATAATAGAGGATATAAAAGAGATATTAAGTAAAATTCTAAAATTTTAGCACTTTTCAGGAAGAATGTAAAGATAATGATTGACTTTAACATCAGACAAATCACGTAAACATTTGATAGTAAACTAGAGAAATAGGAAGAAATATGATTCCTACATCAGCTGAGAGAAGCTAACCCATAAAAAGACACAAAAACAGAATTTAAAAACAGTGACTCGATCCATCAGAATCTAGAATTTAGAAAGAATTAGTGAATAATATGTAGAAAAATAAATTTAAAAGATAATGATAAATGTGAACATATGACATTAAACAGATGTAAATGAGTCAATCTTGTTAGGTAAAGGACAGATTTTCAGATTATACTTTTAAAACAGTTATATACTATTTATAGCAGAAAATATGATTCAGAAAATGTAAAACTGAAAATAAGCAAAAAGATATGCTAGATAAATATGACTCAAAAGGAGGAATGCTATTATTATAAATAAAATCCAATTTAATGAAAAAATAGTTACTAATGAAAATAATTTTGCTTTATAATCATAGTACAAATGTTAAACTAGCAAACAATACAATGATTGTGAACTGTAATGCACAGGCAAAGGTCTTGCAGTATATAAAACAAAAAAAGTTCATAACCATTGAGCAAACCACAATCCTAGAGAAGGACTTTACCATACTTTTCTCAGAAACAAATAAATCAAACAGAAAAAAATTAGTACATACATAGATAATGTGAACTACAAAGTTAACTGGCTTGAGCTAATGGATGGAATTGTATATTGGAATAAATATACATATAATCACCAATCCAACAAGTAGTAAACAAGTTTTCCCAACACATTTATGTCTTAATTTTCCTATAGACTTTACTAAAGCCAAAATATGAATCAATATCATACTAACCACATTGCAATAAAATTAGAAATTAGTAACACTCAGACCTCAACAAACAAAACTTAAAACATTTTGAAGTAAATAACAAAAAATCTAAACACCATGGGTCAAATTTAAAACTTCAAGGAAGGGATTCAAGATGGCAGCCTAGATGGACGCTGCGTTCCTAGTCTCTCTATGACCTGGGATTAAAGCAGTAGGAATAATGTATTTTTGTGAGTTAGTAGAGGACCCCTGACAGCTGCCTCCATGCAGGAATTTCAGCTGGTACCTGCGGGTGTCTCCAGGTCCCAGTGTTTGTGCAGGACCCAGGTGGCTTACCCACATAGGACCCGCTCCTATGCAGGACCCACTCCTGCACAGGAACCTCAGCTTCAGCACCCAAACACAGTGCAGGACCTCTGGTCACCCACCTATGCAGAACCCCTAGGCGATGTTCCCACATCGAACCCCCAGCTCCCACAAAGGACCCTTGGCTGCTGTGCTGTGTGGACCTCCATCTACCAGTGTGGAGCTCCCCCTTTCACCTGTACCTGGGAACACTGGACAGGATCTGGAGACAGCCTCCTACTTCAACACAGCACGCCACAGAGCCGCATCTCCAAACACATCACCCAACACCACAGCCCAGCCCAGCCCTACACCCTATCTCTGAAGCATCCACCACCGTTGTGGGACACTGTTGTTGCCATCTTGGAACTGATGGGGGAGATATGAGTGAACAACAGACAACCCGCCTACTGGATGAGAAGGGAAGCAATCCTTTTTATTTACTTTGAGATTTTTTTTCTTCCATTATTTTTTTTTCTTTTTCTTCTTTTCTCTCAATCTTTTCCCACCCTCACATCCCCAAAATTTGTGAAACCAAGTATTTTTTATGCATTAGGCTACTGAGGACTAGGATACCTGATTAGTATATTACAGTTGTATTATGTAGTCTCGTATCTTCTATTTTTACATTTTTAATTTTTCTTAATTTTTGTTTTCTTATTTGTTGTACTCTATTTTCTTCCTACTTACTTGTCTTCCCTAAATCTCTTTCTCTCTTTTCTACTGCTAGCCAACTTCTTTTGGATTCATCTTTCATGCTTTCTAAGATCTAATAACTCTATATCCTCACTTCCAACCTCCCTAACATCTCATCCTACACCCTACCTCTGATTCTCTTTAGTGCACCAGCAGGAAACTGTAGACCCTTTTTCAAACCTATTGTTTATATAGTAGATGCTAATTGAACTCATAATTTCTGTATATTTTGACAAAGCCATAGATGTTGTAATAGGAGCTACTTGGTTTAAATCTATATATTGTTTGTATTGAAATCTGTCAATACTGGTCTTCCCCTTAAAGGAGAGGTATTGGAACCCTATAGGGAATCTATAAGCCTATAGGATAAAGACTGTAACACCTCAGATCTGCAGTGCTAGAAGGGAAGACACATGAACAACATGAAAAAAACAAGGGAAGAAAGTGCCCCAAACAAACCAAGATCTACATTATTAGAATGCATGGTCAGCACAGCAGAAAAAATGTCAAAGGAGTTCAAGATGTACATAATTAAAATGTTCTGTGAATTAAAGGATGCTATAAGAGAGCAAACATAGGCAGTAAAAGATCATTTTGATAAAGAGCTACATAGGCAAATACAGGAAGCAAAAGAATACTTCAATAAGGAGTAGAGATTCTGAAAAACAATCAAACAGAACTTCAATAAGGAGTTAGAAATTCTGAAAAAACAATCAAACAGAAATCCTCTAAATGAAAGAAACAATAAAACAAATTAAAAACTCAATAAAAAGCATCACCAGTATATTAGATCACTTGGAAGACAGAAACTCAGACAATGAAGACAAAATATTTAACCTTGAGAATAGAGTTGACCACACAGTGAAGATAGTAAGAAACCATGAACAGAACATCCAAGAATTATGGGATAACATTAAGAGACAAAATTTAAGAATCACTTGGCTAGAGGAAGGCATAGAATTTCAAACCAAAGGAATGAGCAATCTATTCAATGAAATAATATCAGAAAATTTTCCAAACATGAAGAATGAATTGGAGCATCAAATATAAAAGGCTTACAGGATACCAAATGTACAAAATCACAACAGATCTACACCAAGTCACATCATAATGAAAATGTCTAGCATTCAGAATAAGGAGAGAATCTTACAAGCCACAAGAAAAAGGAATCAGATTACATATAGGGGGAAACCAATTAGGATCTCTGCAGACTACTCAACCCAGACCTTTAAAGCTAGAAGAGCTTGGAACAACATATACCAAGCTCTGCAAGACAATGGATGCCAACCAAGAATCTTATGTCCAGCAAAATTAAGTTTTAGATTTGATGATGAAATAAAAACCTTCCATGATAAACAAAAATTAAAAGAATTCACAGCAAGAAAGCCTGCACTACTGCGCATTCTTGGCAAAATATTCCATGAGAAGGAAATAAAAAACAACAATCAAAACCTGAAAAGGGAGGAGCTACACTAAAGGAAAGGCCAGTCAAAGGAGAAACTCAGTCAAGTTAAAAACTAAGAATAAACCAAAATGTCTTGGAATACACACCATGTCTTAATAATAACATTGAATGTCAATGGCCTAAACTCAGCAATTAAAAGACATAGACTGGCAGGTTAGATTTTTTAAAAAGACCCAACAATATGCTGCCTCCAAGAGACTCATCTCATAGAAAGAAACACTCACAGTTTGGAGGTAAAAGGATGGGAAAAAAATCTGTCATTCACATGGACTGCATAAACAAGCAGGGTTTCCATCCTCATATCAGATAAAGTGGACTTCAAACCAAAGTTAGTGAAAAAAGATAAAGAAGGTCATTTCATACTGCTTAAGGGAGCCATACATCAACAAGACATAACAATCTTAAATATCTATGCCCCAAACAATGGGGCAGCCATGTATGTCAAACAAACACTACTCAATTTCAAGAATCAAATAGACCACAACACAATAGTACTGGGTAACTTTAACACACCTCTCTCTCACCACTGGATAGATCTTCCAAAAAAGACTAAACAAAGAATCTACAAAATTCAATAGAACAACCAATAATCTAGACTTAACAGACATATATAGAATATTCCATCTTTCAAAAAGCAAATATACTTTTTTCTCAGGAGCACATGCATCCTTCTCCAAAATAGATCATATGCTATGCCACAAAGCAAGTCTTAGCAAATACAAAAAATTTAGAGATACTACCCTGCATTCTATCTGACCATAATGGAATGAAATCAGAAATTAATGACAGTTTTTAAAAAAGAAGCTACTCCAACCCCTGGAGACTCAATAATTTGCTATTGAATCATGTGTGGGTAATAGAAGACATCAGTGAGGAGATAAAAAAAAATTCTTAGAGGTAAATGGGAACTCTGATACAACATATCAAAATCTCCAGGACACTATAAAGGCAGTGTAAGAGGAAAGTTCATTGCATTAAGCTCATATATTTGAAGATGTAAAAGTCAACAAATCAATGACTTGACACTACATCTCAAAGCCCTAGAAAAATAGGAACAAACTAACACCAAAAGAAGTAGAATACAGGAAATTATTAGAAGTGAGACTGAAATCAATGAAATTGAAACAAAGGAAACAATTCAAAAAATTGACAAAACAAAAAGCTGGTTCTTTGAAAAAATAAACAAAATTTACAAATCTCTAGTCACCCTAATGAAAAGAAGGAGAGAGAAAATCCAAATTACTAAAATTTATGATGAAAAAGGAAATGTCATCACACACCCTGCTGAAATACAGAGGATAATTAGAAACAATTTTGAAAATCTATACTCCAGTAAAATAGAAAACCCTTAAGACACTGACAAATTTCCAGAGACATATGACCTACCCAAACTGAGCAAGGAGGACATTCACAACTTAAACAAATCAATTTCAAGCAAGGAAATAGAAGATGCCATCAAGAGTCTTCCAACCAAGAAAAGCCCTGGACCAGACAGATTCTCAGGCAAGTTCTGCAAGACCTACAAAGAAGAACTAACTCCAATACTCCTCAAATTATTCCATGAGATAGAAAAGGAGGGAACCCTTCCAAACTTATTCTATGAGGCTAGTATCACTCTGATACCAAACCCAGACAGAGACACATCAAAGAAGGAAAATTTCAGACCAATATCTGAATATAGAAGCAAAATTTCTCAATAAAATTTTGGAAAATCACATAAAAAACCATATTTAAAAAAACAGTGCACCATGATCAAGTGAGGTTCATTCCAAGGATGCAAGGTTGGTTCAACATACAGAGATCGCTAAACATAATCCTTCATATCAATAGAATTAAAGTCAAGAATCATATGATTCTATCAATTGATGCAAAGAAAGTATTTGACAAAATACAGCACCCTTTCATGTTCGAAACACTGGAAAAACTAGGGATAGTAGAAACATACTTCAACATTGTAAAAGCAATCTATGCTAAACCCAAGCCCAACATCATCCTAAATGGAGGAAAATTGGAAGCATTCCCTCTAAAAACTGGAACAAGACAGGAATGCCCTCTTTCACCAGTTCTATTCAACATAGTCCTTGAAACTCTAGCCAGAGCAATTAGACATACAAAAGAAATTAAAGGGATACAAATAGGAAAAGAACTCAAACTATCATTATTTGCTGATGACATAATGCTATACTTAGAGGATCCAAACAATGCTACCAGAAAACTTCCAGAATTAATAAATGAATTCAGCAAAGTTGCAGGATATAAAATTAATACCCATAAATCAAATACATTTCTATGCATCAGTGATGAATCCTCTGAAAAAGAAATCAGGAGAACTACTCCATTCACAATAGCTTCAAAAATAAAATAAAATACTTGGGAATCAATCTAACAAGAGAGGTGAAAGACCTCTACAATAAAAACAACAGGATACTAAAGAAAGAAATTGCAGAAGACCTTAGAATATAGAAAGATCTCCCATGCTCTTGGATAGGCAGAATCAATATTGTCAAAATGGCCATACTACCCAAAGTACTATACAGATTCAATGCAATCTCAATTAAAATACCAATGTCATTCCTTATTGAAATGGAAAAAGCAATAATGAAAATCATTTGGAAAAATAAGAGATCCAGAATAGCCAAAGCAATCCTCAGTAAGAAGAGTGAAGCAGGAGGCATCACAATACCAGACCTTAAACTATACTACAAAGCTATACTAACAAAAATGGCATGGTATTGGCACCAAAATTGACATGTAGACCAATAGTACAGAATAGAAGACACAGAGATGAACCCACTTACATACAGTTACCTTACACTAGACAAAGGTGCCCAAAACCTACACTGGAGAAAAGATAGCCTCTTCAACAAATGCTTTTGGGAATACTAAAAATCCATATGCAGCAAATGAAACTAAACCCCTTTCTCTCATCACGCACAAAAATCAGCTCAAAGTGCATCAAGGATCTAGGAATTAGACCAGAGACATTGTGCCTAATAGAGGAAACAATAAGCCCAAACCTTCATTACATCAAATTAAGCCTCAACTTCCTTAACAAGACTCCTAAAGCACAAGAAGTAGAATAAAAAATCAATAAATGGGATGGATTCAAACTATAAAGCTTCTTCTCAGCAAAAGAAGCAATCAATGAGGTGAACAGAGAGCCTACATTCTGGGAGCAAATTTTTGCCACACCCACATCAGATAGAGCACTAATCTCCAGTACATATAAAGAACACCAAAACAAAAAACAAGACAAAAAAATCACAATCAATAAATGTGCTAAGGTATTGAATAGGAACTTCTCAGAAGATATACAATCGATCAACAAATATATGAAGAAATGTTCAACATCTCTAGCAATTAGAGAAATGCAAATAAAAACTACCCTAAGATTTCATCTCACTCAAGTCAGAATGGCAGTTATCAAGAATACAAACAACAATAAGTGCTGGCAAGGATGTGGGGAAAAAAACATACTCAAACATTGCTGGTGGGACTGCAAATTGGTGCAAACAATCTGGAAAGCACTATGGAGATTCCTTAAAAACCTCAGAATGGAACCCCCATTTGACCTAGCTATCCCACTCCTTGGTCTATACCCTAAAGACTTAAAAACAGCATACTACAGTAAAGCAACCACTTCAATGTTTATAGCAGTGCAATTCACAATTGCTAAACTATGGAAGCAACCTAGATGCTTTCAATAGATGAATGGATAAAGAAACTGTGGTATATATACACAATGGAATATTACTCAGCAATAAAAGAGAATAAAATTATAGTATTTGCAGGTAAATGGATGGACTTGGAGAACATCATGCTAAGTAAAGTAAGCCAATCCCAAAGAACCAAAGGCCAAATGTTTTCTCTGATTAGTGGATGCTAATACATAATGGAAGTGGGGGTGGAGAGCATGAGAACTTTGAATAGAGCAAAGGGGAGGTAGGGGAAGGGAAGGGACATGGGGGTAGCAAAGATGAGTGGAATGAGATGGACATCACTACCCTAGGTACATGTAAGAAGACACAAAAGGTATGATCCTATCTTGTTTACAACCAGAGAAATGGAAAATTTTGCTCTATATGTGTACTATGACTTGAAATGCATTATTTTGTTTTAAAAAATAAAAATAAATGAATTTAAATACATAAATAAAAGTCATTAAAAAATAAAAAAATTAAAACTTCATGGGATATTACTAACTTGAGATATAAATTATAATGAAAAAATAATATATTAAAATTTATAGTATATTTTAATGGTATCAGAAAAAATGGATATCCACTTGCAAAAGAATAAATTTTGACCCTATACCATAGACAAAAGCTAACTCAAAATGGATTAAAGATCTAAGCCCTGAACATTCAATGCTCCTAAAAGAAAACAGAAAAAGCTTCATAACATTAGATTTGGCCAAAATTTATTAAATATTGCACCAAAAGTATAAAAAATAGAAACTAAATAAACAAATGGAGCAATACAAACTCAAAAGCAAGGGAAACAATCATCAGACTAAAAAGGCAACCTAAAGAATGGGAGAAAATATCTGCAAACCATTTATCAGATAAAGGATTAATATACAAACTATATAAAGAACTCCTATAATCTGGAAACAAAAAGCCCAATTAATCCAATTAAAAAATGAGCAAAAAACCACTGCTTAGACAAGACATATCACCCCCCCCCCCGCATACACACACCACAAATGGCTAATAAACACAGGAAAGATACTTGACATAACTAGTCAACAGGGAAATGCCAGTCAAAAATAGAAGCTGTCACCTCTCTCTGATTAGGATTGGATAGGATAGCAAAAACAACAAGCAAAAGAAACAGAAAACGATAAATGTTGGCAACTGTAGAGGGACTAGAAACCTTGTGCACCATTGGTTGGAATAGAAAATGGCATAGTTATTATGGAAAACAGTAAAATTAAAAAATAGAATCTCCATATAATCCATTACTTTCACTTCTCAGTATTTATCCCCTCAAAATTAAAATAGGATCTTGAAGGGATATTTGAACAGTCTTGTCATTACAACTTTATTCACAGTAGCCAAGAGGAGGAACCAACTTAAATGTTCATCGACAAACAAATGGAAAAAGAAATCATGATATATGCTTACAAAAATATTACTCATACTTACTAAGGAAGGAAATCTTGTCATACAACCAAGACACACATGAACTTTGAGGACATTATGTGGAGTGAATTAATCCAGCTACCAAAAATAATGCTGATTCCACTTATATAACATATCTAAAGTTGTCCAACTTTTAGAAACAGAGAGGGAAGGAAGAAAAGTGGAGTTGTTCAATGGGTATAGAGTTTCAGTTTTGCAAGATGAGAAAGTTCTCAAGATCTGTTGAATGACAATGTGCATCTAGTTAACACTACTGTATACTTTTATAAAAACATAAAATGGTCAATTTCTTGTTAGGTGTTTTTGATCATAATAAAAATTATAGGGCACATATAATTAGTAGAAATAAATGGATTTTTATCCTTATCATGAATATGTGGAAATAGACAAAAGATTAAAAATTAATGAATTGCTCAACTTATTAAATGGAGAAAGAATAGTAAATTGGCATAAATCTAAAGAAGTTTTGCATCAGTTTTTGTATTTCCCAATTACTTCTCTAGAAAAGGAAACCAGAGCACAAATTACAAGTTAGTTCTGCAGCTGGGTGTAGTGGCACCTGTTTATAATCACAGCAACTTGGGAGACTGAGATAGGAGAATTGCAAGTTTGAGGCCAGGCTTGGCAACTTAGTAAGACTCTGCCTCAAAATAAAAGGGTCGGGGATGTAGTGGAGTGGGAAACCACGTTCAGTCCAAGTACAAAATACAAAAAGGTCAAGAACATTTAAAGTTGTTATATAATAAACTAGGCATGGTGGCACATGCCTATAATCCTAGGGACTTGGGAGGCTGAGGCAGGGGGACTGCAAGCCCAAGGCCACCCTCAGCAACTTAGTCATACTTTGTCTCAAAATAAAAAGTGAAAGGACTGAAGTACTGAGGATGTAACACAGCAGTAGAGTATACCCGGGTTCAATTCCTCAGTATAAAAACAAAACAAAACAAAACAAAAAACCAGCTTTATTCAGAATCTAGCCATTTGCTTTTTTGAGAAGTAGCAAAAATTCCCTTTGTCAGATGAAATTTTTTTTTGTTCAGGTAGCCTACAGGAATGACAGTGTTTGAACAGAACTGAGAAATAGGACAACTAGGTTAAGATGAAAGGGCTAGAGACAATGTGAAAATCTATAAGATCTATCATTATGAATGCAATCCTCAAATATGTAGCACCCATATTACCTGAAATTGAACTCCATCCCAGACCTATTAAATCAAAATCTGCATTTTAAAATAGTTCCATAGGTGATTCATACACTAAAGTTTGGGAAGCAGGGCTTTCAGTGAACACGTGTATGTATTCTTGCATGTAATATAGGTACTATGTGTGTGACATATACATGTCACATATTACGTATGTGCATATAATGAGAATGTGTGTTATATGTGTGGTGCCTGTGTGTCATATATTGCATACATGCTTACACATGTATGTGTATTGTGTGTGTTGTACCTGCATGTCATATTAGAGGTGTGCATACACATGTGTATGTGTTATGTGTGTGGTATGTGTATATATATATGTCATATATTACACATACACATGCATATGTATATATACATATATAAATACACATTGTATACATACACATATATGTATAGTGGTTTCTGGAAAATTAAAAAGATCTAGAGGTTTGGTTTTAATAAAAATCCACCTCTTTGGATATTGTGCTATTAGCATACTACCTTATATTTAAGACCTACACTCTAATCCAAACACCTTTCATTAATTATAAAATCCTCAAGCTGGGTAAAACTGCAAAGGATTTATGCGAGGCTGGAGTTGAGAGAAGTGGGTGCATGTTTTCCTGCAGGAATAAATTTTTTCTTCCAGGACAAAGTAATAAAAACCCAACCCCTGAATGTTGTTTTCCTTCAGTTTCTTGATTTGCATGCACAGGGAGTACTGGAAAGTGAGAGGGAAGGGAGACAGGGGAAGAAAGCCAGGGCTGCTGAGGACTGCAGGGTGAGGGAGAAAGGACCCTAACACTAATTAGGTTTGAAAGACTACAGGATGCATTCAGCCACTGAGTGCTGAGAAGAAAGCAACCGGAGCTGCTGAATGCAAGTTCAGACTAAACTCACCACAAGCCCCCTGGGGACATCACAAGGTAAACCTGATCGTCTCTGTCATTTACAATCATTATCAGGAAGGCTGCTCCTGTAATTTTACCAGGGAGCCAATTAACAGATCCCTGACGCTAAGGGAGATATGTCCCAGACCTCCACCTGTTTTTGAAAAGGAAAAATCAGGCAGCTTTTGAACTGCTGTCTTCTGGTGGGCCTCTTCTAAAGGCAGGGGAAGGAGATGATTTCATACAAGACAGTGACTCCTCAGGTCAGACAAGCAGTTGAAGTCCATCATTTTACTACCTTAATTTTCTCTTTTCTTTAGCAACCTAAATTAGCTTCCAGATAGCCCAGTAAGCTTTGTTCCCTTCTTTTCTTAGCTATGGAAATGTTGACCGATTCTTTCACTCTAACTCGCCTTCCAGGAATGTCTATGCAGCATTTCATCTTAGAAGAATGTGGGAAAAAGTGGGCTAATGCACTAAGAAGGCACTAAAAATGGGCCACTCTTACATTTACTGCTCAATCCCACATATTTTCTCCTTCTTGGATCCTTTCTCTTGCCTGTCACAGTAAAATTTTTTAATCAGTTTTCTTCATTCACTATTTTATGTCCACATCTGATTCCCTTCTTAGACCACCCCAAACTGGCAATAAAACTTCATTATTTTACTAAAAATACTCTTTCTGAGATTATCAATAGCATTTATATCACTCAATATGGTAGGAAATTTGGTAGTATCTGTACTTGAAGACTTAGCAGGATTAAGTACCATTGATCCCCTCCCAATCTTCTAGTTTCCTCTTCTTTGATTATTCATTCTCACATTGCTTTCAGCTCTCCTGTTCTGTAACATGATTAGGTATTAGCATTACTCAAAGGTTGATTATGGACCCTCCTTTTTTAACTCACAGAGATAATTTAGTGTATTAGTGTGCTTTTCAGTACTGTAACAAAACACCTCAGATAACATCTTGAAGAGATGAGAGGTTTATTTTGGCTCAGTGTGTTGGAGATTTCAGTTCACAGTCCGTTGGCCTTGATGCTTTTGGGCCTGTGGTGAGGCAGCAGGAATATGTGGAAGAGGAAGCTGCTTACCTCATTCAGCCATTGAGCAAACAGATAAAAGAAGAGGAAGAACTAAAGTCACTAAATCCACTTCAAAGGCATGGACCCAATGACTAACTTCCTCTCATCAGGTCCCACTTCTTAAAACTCCATCATTTCCTAATAGCAATAGGTTAGGAACCAAGCCTTTAGCACATAGGACTCTAGGAAACGTTCAAGTTCCAAACTATAGTGTTTAATGATTGAGATAATTAAGGAGAACTGGAGAGTGTATAACCTAAATTAGAAGGATAGGGGCTACTTATCCAGTCATTATTGTCTTGTAAGAATGTGAGCCCAGTGTTACCAGATAGTTATTTTTAAAGAGAAACAAGAAACTCTGATTATACTTTAAAATTTTTGTTTATATCTTTCATAGAGTAGCTGAAGCCAACCAATTCTCACCCTAAGAAAAAAATTAGAACTGGGTAAAAATGCTTTAAATTGAAGTAATCACAGAGCAACAAAGTCAGTAAGAACTTGAAAGGCTAAGATGCAAGAGAAAAGAGAAACATTGAGGTGAACCTGCCATTCTCTGCTGTTTTTCCCTCAAGGCACTGGCCAATTAGTAAGTGGTACTGGACAAGAGATCAAGTCGAATCTAAGGCTCAGAGTTTTCAGCAGTCTCATGGGGATAGGATGGGAAAACATTGGAGTTGAGGGCTATCAAGACAGTCAGGTATGGAGGGGAACAGGTTTGGAGAAAAGAGAATTGGAAAACAGTGACCATGACTTTCTGTGTCACTTTTGTTTTCCCCGAGGAAATGGTAGAAAATACAAGTGAAGATACGAATGTGTAGTAATTATATTAAGTGAAAGATGCACATTATAATCTCTTTGGTAAACATTAAGAGTAATAAAAAGAAAGCAAAACTATGAAAGCAAAAGTTGGGGGGAGACTTGATTGATCAAAAAAAAGTCAAAACACGAAAAGGGAAAAAAAAAGGAAAAGGCTAATCATAACCAAGTAGCAAGATGGTAGATTTTTAAAATAAAAACGGGCAATATTTTTCATTGAAGTTCCAAAGGCTGGAACTTTGGGGCAGTAACCACCTACTTGAGTGCTGGTAAAAGTCACTGGAAATCAACATCCCTGGCAGAAGGGTCTCTGGGATGCCACTCACTGAGGAGTTGGTAAAATTCCCTAGACAGCCCCCTTTTGAGTTAAGTGGAATTATAACAGGTACCACCACTCCTACTTTTGTTGTGGCATTAGTTTCTGCAGATCATTCATGGATTGTTATTTCTGATTTGCTATTTTGGTGGGGAGGGGAAATTCCAGCAGCTTCCACTGAGCCTTTTTACCATAGTGATTCTCCATAGCTCAATGTGGATTCTGCCAATTCCTAAGGGTGCCTATTCTAACTATATGTGCAGGAACTGTGGAAAGGAAAAATGAAGGATAGTCTACCTACCAGCTGAGCCAATGAAAGTTAGTCTCTGGCTAAGCCTTTATCTATTATCTTATCATTCTCTCACTCTCACTAAAGGACCACAATGGCACTTGGGACCCTTAGGAATTAGGAACAAACCTATGAAATGCACTTCCATATCCATAGATTCTTTAGTTTATTAATCCTTTTAATTTGGAGGAATAAAATGTTAGAAATTCTATAGAAAACATGCATGATATCCCATTCATAAGTTATTATTTAAGGAATTTTGTAGTATTTCAAGTTTTTATTTAAATAAAATAATAAAATTTTATATTTTATTGAACCCTGAACACAATCTCATTCAGTTTTTTTTCCTATTAGTGGTGTCTAGAGGTAAACATTACCATGATTGATGTTTCCTTCTAGCTTATTTTTATACTTCTACATGCACATATATATTTATAAATTATGCAAAGATATCAAAGTTCTGATACCCTGTGGGCTGCAGCCAACGCTCAATGTCTTTTCATCTCAGCCCTGGGGCTCTGATGTATTTTATCTCAATCCTAGAGTTATAGTGTTTTATGATACATACTTTTCTTCCCTTTTATTTGCAATATTTATTGTGGTAGATATTTAAGCTGTATCTAAAAAGCATCCTGTAGTTTAGGTGTTTATTCAACCTAAAAATATTTACTTTCTGAGGAAATAATAGCACCTATTTCTGCAGACTTTTTATATGGTTTTATCACACACAAATATGTGCCCTAAAATGATTTTTCTCCCTTTTGCTGGTTTTTAAACTCTTATATTCCTTGAGGATGTTTTTTCTGTTATTATTATGTTTCTAAGACAAATCTGTGGTGTTGTGGTACTTCTACTTCATTCATATAAATTGCTGTATAGTATTCTACTGGGTAAGTATAACAAAACAAACCATTTTTGTGTCTTTGAACATTTGAATTTTTGTTTTGTTCATCATTTTAAATAATTCCATACAATTCTAATGATATGGTATATATGTGCAATAGCATCAAAATAATGTATATACAGGAATATAAAAAACACAAGTGCACTATCATAGAGTATTTGAACTGCCATCAATCCATTTTTCCCCTCTGCATGCTTTAAAAACTTTGTATTTGTCACTAGTTTTGAGTAATATCGTTATAATATCTCTTTGTATACTTTTCTTCATATTTTTTGTAACTGGTGATTTATTGAACCTCTTGGATATTAAGGCATAATTTTCTGTCCATTTGGAAAAACTCATCTTTATTTCTTCATTTTGCCCCTATCTCACTTCAGAGACTTTAATAATCTATATCTAATTTCCCTCAAAAATGTTTTGTAGTTTTTCATACACAAATAATGTACATATTAATTCCTCTGTATTTCATCACTTTTGAATGTGATGTTAATTGGTACTTTTAAAATTTTAATTATTCAATATTTCTTGCTAGCATATGATACCATTGATTTTTGGGTATTAACCTTATGACCGTCCAAACTCACTTATTATAATAACATTTTCCAGATTTCTTGGAATATTTTACATAGATCTTTATGTCATAGATAATAAAGTTTGCTTTATATCTTCCTTTCCAATTATTATGTCTCTTCTTTCCTATTGCTGTGGTACCTCCAACACAATATGGAAAATCAGTAGTGCTGTTTATTTACTTTTAATTTTAGTAGTCTAAAGATCTGTTACATTCTCTTCATAGTTTCATGAATTCTCATTGGAACCCTGCTGTAATTCTTGTATTTATTCCTCAGTATTTTTTTTCTGGCTACCTTCATAAATTTCTTTTTATCTTTGATTTTTGGAAGTCAGCTCTGATTTTGGAAGTCAGTTTTCTTTTACATGGTATATATTTCATAGCAAGGTATATGCTTGTAGGTCTATGAAATTGTTGTATTTTTTTCTTTGTTGTCTAATCAAATTTCCAAACCTTTTGGCCATTATTTCTTCAAATATTCTTTTTTTTTTTTTTTGGTACCAGAGATTGAACTCAGGGGTACTTGACCACTGAACCACATCCCCAGCCCTGTTTTGTATTGTATTTAGAGACAGGGTCTCACTAAGTTGCTTAGCACCTCACTTTTGCTGAGGCTGGCTTTGAACTCATCATCCTCCTGCCTCAGCCCCCTGATCTGCTGGTATTACAGGAATGCACCACTGTGCCTGGCTTCTTCAAATATTCCTTTGTTCTACTTTCTCTCTGTTTTCCTTCTGGTATCCAATTACTCATGTTAGTCATCAAATATTCTCACACAACTCTTGGATACTCTTTTATTTTTGTTAGTACATTTTAAATTTTTAACTATTTTTCTCATTGTTTCAGTTTGAATAATTCTTTAGACTCAATTTCTTATTCTTTCCATCACATCTACAAAATTTTGAAATTATTCATTACTAATATTAGGTATGTACTGTTACCTCGACCTCTCCTTCTTTCTATGCTTTGCCAAAGTTGAGAATGTCAGTGTGTCCTGTCTCTCCCCAGAGGCTCTTTCAGACTTTGGAATTCAGTTCACCAGGTTGCCTTGCAAACTGAGCTCTCCACTGAGCTCTAAAAATGATTGGGGCTGTTGAATTTTTGTTTTTATGTTGAGATTAACATTTTTCTTATGGCTTTCTAAATTCTAAGATTAAGCATTTATGGTTTAGATATGAGGTGTCCTCCAAAAGCTCATATGTGGGACAATGCAAGTATACTCAGTGGTAAAATGATTAGATTATGAGAGCCGTAACCAAATTGATGGATTAATCCACTTTATTGGATTAACTAGGTTATAGCTGTAGGCAGGTAGGTATGGCTGGAGGAAGTAGGTCACTGAGGGTATGTCTTTGGGGTTTATATTTTGTCACCAGTGAGCAGAGAGCTTTCTATCTCTTTCTCTCTCTCTCCCTCTCCCTCTATCACTCTCTTTGGTTGTCATGTTCTGAGCTGTTTTTCTCTGCCACACCCTTCAGCCATGATGTTCTGACTCACCTTGGGCCCAGAGCAATGGAGTCAGCTGATCCAACTAAACTTCGTTGGGTATTTTGGTCACAGCAATGCAAAGCTAACTAAAATAAAATAAAACTCCTGTGAGACTTTAATAAACCATTCAAATTAAACATCATCTTCACAAGTATTTTATGAAGGCAACATTTATTTGGACTAACCAGAAGCATAATATTTTATATATGCACCACACCATCTTTTTGGATTCTGGCAGGAACAATTAACATAAGATCTACCTTCTAAACAAAATTTTAAGTATACATTATGGTCTTATTAACCATAGGCACAATGTCATAACATAGATCTCTATAACTTAATCATCTTGCATAATTGATACTTTATACCTATTACATAGTGAGTCCCCATTTCTTCCTACCTCTAACTCTTGACAACCACAGTTCTACTCTCTGCTTCTACATGTTTTACTAATTATATACTTCTTGTAAATGCTATCAGTCATGTTTGTTCTTCTGTTACTGAATTATGTCACATGGCATAATTCCTTCAGTGTTCATCTATATTATCACATTTGGTGGGACTTCCTTATTTTGTAAAACTGAAAAATATTTCATTGTTTATATATACCACATTGTTCTTTGTCCACCATCTGTCAGTAAATGTTTAGACTGTTTGTACACCTTTCCTATCATGAATAATGTTGCATTAAACATGAGAGTGCAAATATCTTCTTGAGATCTTATTTTCCATTCTTTTAGATAGACACCCAGAAGGTGGAATTGCTGGATCATATAGTAGTTCTATTTTAAAATTTTTCTTTAGGAAACTCTTCATTCTTCTCATAGCAGCTGCACCATTTTACATTCTAACAAATACTGGTCAAGTATTTCAATTCCTCTACATCCACACCAACACTTGCTAGCTTTGATTTTTGGCTTACATAGTTGTCACTCTAACAGTTGCAAGTGACATATCATTGTGATTTTGATCTGCATTTCCCTGATGTTTAGTTGTATTGAGCATTTTTCCTATACTTTCAACAATTTGTATGCCTTCTTTGGAGAATGGTCTAAGTCCTTTGCTCATTTTGAAACTAGGTTATGTTTGTTTGATGTCTGCTTGACAATGAGTTGAAAGAGTTTTTATATACTTTGGATAATAACCTCTTTTCAGATATATGGTTTGCAAATATCTTCTGATATTCAGCACGTTGTATTTTTATTTTGTTTATTATTTGCTGTGCTAAAACTTTTTAGTTTGATCTCATCCCATTTGTCTAGTTTTACTTCTGCTGTTTGAACATTTTTGTAATATTCAAGAAATCATTGTTAAATGTATTATCACGAAGATTTTTCCTCATGTTTTCTTCTAAGAGTTTTGTACTCTCAGGCTTTATGTTTAAGTCTATGCTCTATTCAAGTTTATATTTGTTTATGATGTAAAGTAAGGGCAATTACTATTTCGGCTGACTCAATTTCTGAAGTTCTGAGTTTTTCTTTCATAGAATAAATCTAGAAAATACATACTCAATAAGCCCTGGGCTGTTTCTGAGGGGCCTCGTAGGTTTGGTCAGGGACAGGAAAAAAAAAAAAAAAAACCCTACTGGAAGGAATCTCTGTAGTTGTAGTTGGGGATTTGATTTAGAAGTCTCCTTTAGTCCACCAGGCAATCTACTGAGATGGATGTGTCTTTCTAAAAATGTATATCAAGTGTTGTGTTGACTGCCTGTGGCATTTTAAATCATGAAACTAAGCAGAAGCACTATGTAAAACATGTTAATTGCAGACACCAATAATTCAGACTGAGTGCTACTGGTATAGAGGGGACAGATCCTTGAACAGAAGCCAGTGCCAGTGGTTACACACTTCCAGTGATTACATGTGGTTTAATTCTGGATCAGGTTAGGAGGCTAGGCCTCTTGGTATAGCAGAAGGAGAGTTAGGGTCACTTAAGATAATGACTTATTTATCAACTGGCATACAAGTACAATCATCCCACAGGATCCAGGGGGATTGGATCCAGGACCCACGGCACCTGCCAAAACCTTCCATGCTCAAGTTTCATGTATAAAATGGCATAATATTTACATATAACCTACAAAAATCCTCCCATATACTTTAAGTCATCTCTACATTACTTACAATGCTTTGTACAATATAAATGCTATGTAAATAGCTGTTATACTGTATTGTTTAAGTAATAATGACAGGAGAAAATCTGCCTGTGTTCAAAACGGATGCAGTTTAAAAAAAATTCACTCTGTAGTTTGTTGAATCTGTGGATGAAGAACCTGAAGATGTCAACTGTATTTTAAATAATATGTCAACAAGTATTACCATACAAGTTGATACCAGCTTCATTATCAGTTTTAGTCCTAAGAAATCTAAAGTGTTTTGCTATTCATTTAGAGGAAAATTTTCCATTCTGTTAAAGACCAGATGTGTTCTTTAAGAGTCTTTTCTAGAAGTTCACACTGATTTCCACATGAAACATTTGATATGTTATGTGGATGAGATTATTTTGAAGGTTCTTACAATAGATTTTTCCAATTAAAGTAATTATTAGTTGACGACTTATCTCCTTACTTCTTATTTTTTTTCTCCCAGCTCACTCCAGTTGGTCTCTCTACCAAATGACTCATAGAAACAATTCCTGTCAAGGTCACCAGTGACCTTCATGTAATTCAGTAGAGGGGTTAACTTTCTGTTCTCATTTCAATTGACCACTTAGCAACATTTTACACGCATGATCATTGTCTTCTGAAAACCCTTTCTTCCTTTTTGTAACACCCCACTCTCTTGATTTTCTTTCTTTCCCATCAGTCACAACTTCCTGCACATATTAGACAGATCCTGTTATCTACCCTTTAGCTTTTGCATGTTCTAGAGCTCAGAGCTAGACTATCTCTTCTCCATGTTTATTATCTTCCTTGATAATCTCATCCAGTCCATAAATTTAAATACCTTCTAGAAGTAGATAACTTCAAAATTCATATATCTGGCCTTTACATCTCTCCTGAGTCTTATGTGTCCACTAATTTCAATATCATGATGTCTAAAACGTCTGAAATTAAATACAACAAAGAAAGAATTTGTTCCACCCTTCTCCCAACCCCAACTCTGTCTTCCTCCATTGATCTACATCTCCATTAACTCAACTTGCATATACCCTATCCCTCAATGTTTACGGAGGAAGATCTTGAGGTCCCCTGTACCGAGGTTCATACCCAGAGATATGGATATGGACCACTCACTTTTGCTTCTAAAACATATCCTGGTTTTGTCTACTCATTGTCTCTCTATAAATTATTAACTCGTTGTTCTTCTAATTCATTACTTCACAGCTGGACTATTCTCCTGGCCTCCTAACAGGTCTTGTTTAAACTGAGTTTAGATGATATTTTGTGAAAGACTCATGTGTAGTATTTGTGACATAGAATAGTTACTTTGCAAATATTAAATAGTTATTAGTCAAATGAACAAATATGAGCTTTTATACCAAAGGAGCACTTTTTGTAGTTTTTCAGAATTTCATTTAACTAATTCACAAATAAATATATAAATTCTTTGTCAGAACATGTGTCCTAAAGTTTTATACCAGTAAAGACAAGAACAAAAATAGTTCAGAATAAAAGCAGCTCGTTATTTTATCAAAGATACACAGTGTTTGGGCATCTTCCTCCACTGGATTCTGATACAGGACTCAGAGGAAATCTTCCTAGTCTGCTGCCAAGGAATTAGTCCTCCAAGTCTAAAAAGAATTGTTGTCTTAAATATTCTTCAGAAGGTATGCTCCTTTTTAATCCGTGTGTTTACAGCAGACTATTTAGAGTTCCACAGTTAATAGAATTTACTACTTTTCTTAAGTTATTCCAACATTTCTTAAAGCCTGTTCTCACTGCACTGTCATTTTATTCTTGCCTTTTAATAACCCCAAAGCCAAAAAACCAAACCCTACACCATTAGGAAAATAGTTGTATTCTTACTGGGGTGATAGGAAAATCAGAGTACCAGTTGTGTGTGAAACACAGGGCAAAGAAAGTAGTGGGTTCAATGGCAGAGAGGCTTGGGCTCCATCTTTGGCCCTGTTGATTCGTGAGCATGAGTTTGGAGAAGTAGTCTAACTTCTCCATATCACATTTTCATTGCTGATAATCCCTCTCTTACCAGGTGTTCGTGAGGTATAGATGTATTTTCTTTGGGACAGCACACAGAGGTGGAGCACAGGACATGTGCTTGGAGCCAGTTGGCTCCAGCAAATTACTCTGGATCTTCCTCCAATGGTTCTATTTTGGTTGCTTCAATCAAATGTCACTGGTCACTATTATAGTGTCCAGAGGCAAGAATTTCAGGATCTCTTCCCAATATCCAGACACTGTGGAAACATGAGAAATGAAGAGTCCTGAGACATCGGTCAAACGTCTCACTCAAAGTCAGTTCAGCTACCTGAGCTGACAGCAGTCACACTGGAGATAATCAATAAACATTTCAGAATGAATTAATGAATGAAGATGGGTGTTTTTCTTCATCAATTGCCTACTAGAAATACTTAATCACATTTTTTCATTTGTTTTATTGTATTTTATAGGCAAGGAACTCTTGAACTTGCAAGATGGTACTAAAAGAAATGCTGCAATGTACAGAGTGACTAGAAAGCAAAAAGGGGAGGGGAGCAGAGGGGGGGAGAAGAGTTGTGAGTTAGGGGATAGCAGAGATTTGATTCTGAAGAGAAAATCCTTACTGGGTCAAGGCCGTTTTTGCATAATTCTATTATCACAAGAAGAGAAGAAATAATCATATTAGGTATATGCTATCCTGCTCGATGTGGCTTGTCTTACCTTACTTTTTGAAGTCATACAGGTTTAAATGCTTTGTGTGAGTGAGTTGTTCAGAAGATGCCAATCAATAAGGCAGGTGCTGCCAGAGCAAAGCAGGGAAGTTTTTGATGTTGACAATGACATACATTCTTGTGCAGAAAGGAGTAATCCATTTGGACACAGTTATGAAAAAGTTTCGTGTGTACTGCTTTATCAAACAGAGGCAGTGCCTTCTGAAAGGTCCCCTCCAGACAAGGCAACCACTGGAAAGCAGCATGATGGTGGAGCAGCCTGGAAAAACAGCAGCCCTTTATTGTGTCTCTCAGTCCTCTATATGAAAAAATGGGCATGCACATGAGCAGCTGCATAGGGTTACTGAGGTTTATAAAGGAACTGTAAATTGTAAATTATGTTAATACTTTATAGACATGGCCCCCTTTATCCATGTAACAACAAAGATAACTCCCTACACTCCATTTTACAGGTGAATATAAGCAAGTAGAGTCAGGTTAAAAACTAATAATCTATGAATGAATAAAGAAAACGTGATACACATACATCTGAATTTCATCTAGCTGTAAAAAATGAGTAAATCCTGCCTTTTGCAATAACATTGATGAATGTGGAGATTATGCTAAGGTAATTAAGTCAGGCAAAGAAAGATAAATACTCTATGATATCACTTATATGTGGAATCTATAAAGTCAACCTCACAGAAGCAGAGTGTAGAACACCAGCTAGCTGGAGTTGGGGAACACGGGGAAGTGGGGAGATGTCAGTCAAAGAGTATAAACTCAGTTATGACATGAACAAGTTCTGGGGATCTAAAGTACAGCATGAGTGCTGATGGATATGTTAATTTGAAGGTAGTAATCATCATATAATGTATACATCAAATCATCATGCTGTAGGTCTTAAATATAAAATCTTTGTCAATTAAATATCTTAAAAAGCTAATACCGTAGATCTTCCAGAAGACAGAACTGAGAATTTCCAAATATGCCCTTACACAGAGAACATTAACTTGCCAGGTATGCATTAAAGAGTCTTTATTGTCAGCTGTCACCTCCCCTGGACTGTGTGAGAAAGAGGAAGAGTTCTCTAACAGCGATACGTTTTTGCTGTCACCCTTGCAGGCAGAGCCCAGCATGTGCTGATCGTAGAGGTTCACATGTTGGCCAACAAGAAACTTGGAGCCCACTTTTTCCAATCTAAGGAATCAACAATTCTTCTTTTCCTATTCGTATCCCTTTAATTTCTTTCATCTGTCTAATTGCTCTAGCTAGAGTTTCAAGGACTGTGTTAAATAGGAGTGGTGAGAGAGGGCATTCCTGTTTTGTTCCTGTTCTTAGAGGAAATGCCTTCAATTTTTCTCCATTTAGGATAATGTTGGCCATAGATAGCTTTTACAATGTTGAGGTATGTTCCTACTATCTCTAGTTTTTCTAGTGTTCTGAACATGAACATGAAAGAGTATTGTATTTTATCAAATGTTTTTCTGCATCTATTGAGATGATCATATGATATTTATCTTTAAGTCTATTGATGTGATGAATTACATTTATTGATTTCTGTAGGTTGAACCAACCTTGCATCCCTGGAATGAACCCCACTTGATGATGGTGCACTGTCTTTTTAATATGTTTTGGTATGCAATCTGCCAAAATTTTATTGAGAATTTTTGCATCTATGTTCATCAGGTATATTGGTCTGAAGCTTTCTTTCCTTGAAGTGTCTTTCTCTGGCTTAAGTATCAGGGTGATACTAACTTCATAGAATGAGTTTGGAAGGGTTCCCTCCTTTTCTATTTCATGGAATAATTTGAAGAGTATTGAAATTAATTCTTCATTCATCTAGCCTGGGCTTTTTTTTGGTTGGTAGGCTTTTGATGGCATATTCTGTTTCATTACTCAAAATTGATCTATTTAAATTGTATATGTCCTCCCAATTCAGTTTGGGCAGCTGATATTTCTCTAGAAATTTGTTGGTGTCTTCAATATTTTCTATTTTATTGGAGTATAAATTTTCAAAATAGTTTCTAATTATCTTCTGTATTTCAGTGGTATCTGTTGTGATATTTCCTTTTTCATCATGAATTTTAGTAATTTGAGTTTTCTTTCTCTTTTTGTTAGGGTGGCTGAGGGTTTATCAATATTATTTATTTTTTCAAAGAACTAGCTTTTTGTTTTGTCAATTTTTTCAATTGTTTCTTTTGTTTCAATTTCATTGATTTCAGCCCTGATTTTTTAAAAATATTTTTTTATTTGTAGATGGACACAATATCTTTATTTCTTTATTTCTATGTGGTGCTGAGGATCGAACCCAGTGCCTCACACATGCGAGGCAAGTGATCTACCACTGAGCCACAATCCCAGGCCTCAGCCCTGACTTTAATTATTTCCTGTCTTCTATTACTTTTGGTGTTGATTTGTTCTTATTTTTCTTGGGCTTTAAGGTATAATGTCAGGGCATTTATTTGTTGACTTTTCCTTCTTTTAATGAATGAGCTCAATGCAATGAACTTTCCTCTTAGCACTGCCTTCAGAGTGTCCCAGAGATTTTGGTATGTTGTATAAGAGTTCTTATTTACCTCCAATTAGAACAAATAAAAAAGTTAAAAATTTAACAAAAAAAAGAGGTATCAACAGCACAGGGCAGAATATAGTCCTGTTATGTATATATGCATGTTCAGAGAAAAGCTGTAAAATCATTTTATAGAGCCACAGGAATTCTCATCATGGCTCTTATCCAGGACAGCTAGGAAACTCAAGGTAGGCACATTTGTACAGATAACCTACAATTCCTATCAATTCCTATCACAAGGTGTTTGCAATTCAATCACTGAACTATCCAAAACATCATATAACCTCCTTCTAAATCATAGGATCCACAGGCTCCAATTAGTTTCGGCAAAAGTCTGGTGAGTAAAGGTGATCTCAGTTTTTCAATATGATTAAGATTTAGAGTATTGCAGAATATAGTAAAAGAATCAGGGCTGGGCAATGAATGGAGGACTTTGCATTTTAGGCTAATGACTTCTAGTTTTATTCCTCACATTTTAAACTATTTTCTAGTTGCTTGAGGAATCTTGCATTCAAAGTAGCACTTGTTGCAGCTATAGTATGTTGCAGCTATAGCTGTATGCAGCTCTTACAGCTCCTCATATTCATGGCAAACATCATAACACTGCATTTCTTGGAAGCAATTCAAAAATCAGCTGTTGGAGCCCTCTGGACAGCTGTTAACCTCTGATCAGTTTTCATATGGTGATGCTTACTCACCATTCCTGGATCATGAAGTCTCATATGTACCAGATATAAGGAGAGTCTCTGGTTGAGGCTGAAGGATGGTTGAAGAGGTGAGGACACTGGTGTGCTGAAATCGGCTTACACCAAATTGTGGGAGCCTCCTGTGTACATTTCTTCCAAAATCTATTGTTAATAGGTATTCTAAATAGAAAGTCTGCATCCAAACCTGGCAGTCAGGCCAAGTCTAATGTAGCTTGAAATTGGCTGTAGTGAGAGTATCTGTGCCATGGAAACCAGGATACTCAAGTAAGGGTTTTGTGGGTTTGTTCGTTTGTTTGTTTCACTTTTTGAGACCCAGTTAGCACAGCACTGGATGAGGGGAAGTGGGCAGGAAGAAGTCTACAATTCATAGTTCTTAATGACCCTCTGTGTTAGTCAGACTCCTATAACAAACACTTGAGATAATCAACTTATAAAGGAAAAAGGTTTATTTTGTCTCAAAGTTTTAGAGGTTTCAATCCAGAATTTGTCGATCCCATTGCTTTGAGCTTTTGGAGGCACATCATGGCAGGAGTGAGCGGTAGAGCAAAACTGTTCACCTTATGGCCATGGAGTGAAAGAGAGAGGAGAACAGGCTGGGTCCCACAACCCCTTCAAGGGCACACCACCAATGACCTAAGACCTTCTACTAGGCCCCACTTCTCACTTCTTAATAATGCCAAGCTGTGGACCAAACATTTAATACAGGGGTTTTGGGGGGACATTTTAGACCAAAACTACAGAATCCTCTCTATCACTTCTCACCAAGGCCAATCAAATGGCCAGCCAAACCTCTTCTCCACATATGAACCATTGCAGGCAGTGGTCAGCCACAGAAGGTTTTGTGTGTGCTTTTGTTTCAAATCAGAGTTGGACTTTAGAAAAATAACCCTGGCTGCAATGTATCAGATAGACTGAAAGGGTAAGATCAGAGATGCTATCAGAGGCAAGGATATCAGATGGCAATCAAATTGCCCTTGTCCAAATAAAAGATAATGAGACCTGAACTAAGGCCAGAGCAGTAGGAATGGAGAAGAGAGGACAGATGTAATAGACGTTTAGAGAAATAGAATCAACGGGCTTATTGATTGATTGGGTGTCAGGGTGAGAAAAGAAAAAAGTAGATGATAACCTCCAAGTTTCAGATGATAGTGCCATTCATCAAGACAGGGTATACAGAAGGTGTAGCAGGTTGTAGTGAAAAATTGCTGACTTCAGTTCAGAGCAAGTTGAGATGCATGAGTGGCAGATAGATGGGGCTGAGGCTCAGTGATACAGGCTTGACCAAAGAGCGTTTTCCAAGTTGTGAGATGGTAGGAAATTGACAGCAGGAAAATGACAGATTCTGCATTGAGAAGAGGTCTAAGGGAGAAACATACATGGAGAGCACGATATTCAAGGGACATGTCATGAATTAAGAGTTACCAAAGGACAAGAGTGGGGATGGTCAGTAAAGGAGGACAACTGGAAGGTAAGTGAGGAGAAAGAGAGAATTGGATGGCAATTAATGTAAAATAATGGGTCATGGTCAAGAAAGATGAAGTTGAAAAAAAAGAAAGCACATTAGGTTTAGCTGTGAGAAATTTGCTAGGGCCTTTTGCCAGAGTGATTTCTCTGGACTGCGGGGAGAGAAAGGGCCTAACTGTGGGTTTTTAAAGAATGAAAGAGGTGGAAGTGGGACAGAAGAGAAAACAGAAAAGGATTGTAGGCTTAAAGATAAGAAAAAGAAGAAAGGTACAGAGTCAAGACAGAACTTTTATTTTTACAATGGACAACTCGATCATAATTTTATAACATGAAGAAGCAACCAGTGCAGATGAAGATGTTGATTTTCAAAGGAGAAAGGGAACCACAGGTACAGTAAGGTCCAAGAGGAGAAAAGAGCATTGATTAAGGGCACAGCTGAAGGTCATTCACTGAAATAAGAGAAATAACAGCTCTTCCTGCAAGAGCAGAGAGAGAGAGTGAGAATAAATGCAAATATGGATAGCTTTCCAATGGTTGGAAATTGAGGGAGGTTAAGCATGATGTTCTGTTTGCTCTTGAAGTTTGAAAAAGTTTGACAAGAATGGTAGAAGTTAAAGTAAGCACTACGGAGGAATGGAAGACAGCATAATACCCTGCTTTAAACCTACATTACATTGTAATGCTTTAATACACATACATGATTTTATTGCACTGTCATTTTTGTACATTCTGTGCCCCCTTAGTAGCTGCACTACCAAAGTCATAATAGTATAGCTCACACACCATTACTGTTGCTCATTTATTTAGGGGAGGAACGGTGCCTCTAGCCCAGCAAAGCACCTAAAATGTGATGGCTGATTAATAAATATCTGTTGAATGGATGAATGAGTAAGTAAATGACTAGATGCCTGAATTAGTCCAGTTTCTCCAACTAAACCGTTAACTCCAAAGTGCAGATTGTGTCTTCAATTTGGTTACTCAACATGTTTGGTACATAGGAGCTACGCAATCAGGATGCATTAAAGTAAATTGAGCCACTTACAAAATGTTGATGTAAAATCAAGAAATGCGTTCCAAGGGAGAAGCCTGAGATGAGATGAGATGAGATGAGATGAGATAAGATGAGATGACATGAGATGACATGAAATGACATGAGATGATATGAGATGACATGACATAAGATGGGAAGAGATGGGATGAAAAGAGGGAGGTGCTGACTTCAAAACTAGCCAATCCCATTAAAGAAAATACAACCATCTTCCTCTTCCAGTGGTTTATGTGATGGGTTTATTGGTTGCAATCTTAGGAAAAATATCCTTTGGACATCCTGGTGCCTGGTGTTTTCCACTTCTTACAGGAATGGGCAGATTATGCAGAGGGATTATCAGTGTTTCACACTGAATTTATTCTCCAGTTTCTTGGATATTGGTTAATTACAATTGTCTAGAGGCAAAGGCCCAGATGAAGTAGCCAGTGACTGTTGGCTATTGCTGGCAGGCTTTGTGGTTTTCCTCCGTCTAAAGCTGCTCCCCCCACTGCCATACCTCCTTCTGTAGTGATGAGAAGGAAAGAAGCCCTCAGGCAGGCAGTGAGAAGCAGCTCCTCTCTGCCCTGCTCTGAAATGTCCCACAACAAATGATAGTGGCAGGGAAATGTCTTAATCCAGCGTGTTGTTTAGCATAATTGATGTTCAGATGCAGCGTTGGTAGAAACAAGCCCAGTTAATTGGTCTCTCAACCTACATTAGCTCTTGCATTGCAGCCAATTAGGCAGGGGCCAGAGGGCCCTCTGCTCTGCCATTAGAGCCCTCCACGCTGAGGCAGGGAAGGTGCAGCAGTTAGGTACCAGAGCTGGCATAAATGACTTTGATGAGCTGTGTGCAGCTGCACTGCAGCCGGAGCCATCTGTCCAGTTAGGAGTGTGAGCCCTTCAATAACCAATCTGAAAGGTGAAAAAAAGAAAGGTAATGCTCAGAAGACAGAAATCTGGGCCCTCCCCAGGGGACAGAATGCTACAGGAATCTTTGAAGGTGATAGATTTGAAGGGTTTAAACCTAGCACTGGTCCTACACCACTATTCCTAATGAACTAAGAGTCCATCATTGTTGAAAATGCCCTGGAAATAGAGGGGAAAAAAGGTTGTTGTTTTTTTTTTTCTTTTTAGTATGAGAGATTGAGCCCAAAGGTACTTCACTACAGAGCTACATCCCCAGTGCTTTTTATTTTTTATTTTTAAGGCAGGGTCTTACTAAATTGCTGATGTTGGCCTCAAACTTGTGATCCTCCTGCTTCAGCCTCTTGAGCCGCTGGGATTACAGGTATACACTACTGCTCCCAGAAGGAAGGATATTTTAAGGAAATGCTATAGAGCCTTACCGCCCAAAGTGAGTTCCCCAGACTAGGAGCACCCCCATTGTGTTGTGGGGTGTTAGGAATGCAGATCCTCAGGCCCACTGCTCATTTGCTGAATCATAATCTACAGTTTAACAAGCTCCCCAGATGTTTCATATGTCCATTAAATCTGAATAGTGCTCTAGCCCAGGGTCCGTAGATACCTTTCACTGGAAAGTAGCCACATTCGTCCATTCATTTGCCTATTGATCATGACGGCTTTTTCTTTACAGTAGCAGAGTTGAGCAGGTGCAAGAGCAACCTAATGGCCCGCAAGCCTGAAATACTTACTCTCCACACTTTTACAAAAAAATATTTGCTAATCCCTACTCTGGGCCACACTGATGAGGATGGAAGAAATTTCTGTAAGAAACCATGTAAATAACAGTTCTGTGGGTTCTCTGAGAGCATCTAGAACCAGGTATTTAAACAATATTGTTGTCTTTATATCTTCATGGACTTTATAGCCTTGTGGAACAATATATGTAACATGATAATGATGTTGATTGTAGGGACTTGGAAGTTGATGCAGCCAAAATTTATATTTCCTGATCCTATGACTGAGTCTAATTGTTTGAAGGAGCCTTTTCCTCCCTCTTTCACAGAGATTAAGGAAAAAAATGATAATCGGAAACTCATAATAAAACAATCACTAATTTTCTATACGTGCATCCTTGAGAGCATGTTCATTGTCACTAGGAGTATTAACTTTTCCAAATAGACCAAGAGTTTGCTTTGACTTTATTGCCAAACTTTGAGGATAATTTTGTACCTAACAAATTACTCAAAGAGACCACTTTCTTTGCTGTTGTTTTTCACCAGCATGAAATGTTAGCGAGCCACAGCTCTCTTCAAACAGGTTCAGCTGCTCTGCTTTATATATAGCAAAAGGACTGTTAAAAATACCCATTGCTGGGTGCATCCCATAAAGACAGCTTAACTCCTCTGTGACTAATGGTGAGGAAGGCGCTTGCTAAACCAACATGTCTGAATTGCTGAAATATTTTGATAGGAGATCCTGGCTTGGAGCTTCTAGATCTGCACTTAAAAGAAGTATTAAGGAAGCTTCTCATTATGTCTTTGAAACCCTTGGAGTTTCTCCAAGCTTTTGCTACCCAAGTCTGTCTCTGTCCCTCTGTCTCTCCCTCTTACACACATTACACACACCATCAACAAAAGCCAGGCTGCAGCCTCAGACTCCAGACGCATGCATCAATCATAATTGCAGCTCTGCCAGCAGTCATGTAACTGCTTAAAGACCTCAACAGCCTTCTGGCACTTAAAGGAAAAAAAAAAAGAAAACATCTAATTAATCACAGGTGAAACAGCTTGGACTGTCTCCAAAAACCCCTGAATTTACTGCCAAGCTTTGATGCTAATTTTCTTTCTAAGTAACCCCCTAAAGAAATTTACGATTAGGTAATTAAAGTAATGAATAAAGAGATACTTAGGTGGAGGGAAATGAGGAGAGGGAAAAGGTCTATATTTCCACCCTGTAATAAACGAATCTGGGTATGCATCATTTGTGAACCCCAACTTAAATGTCCCCAAGTGACTTTCTCCTGAAGAATATTTTAAAGATCAATATTTGAAAGACCAAAATGAGGCACATATAAATGAAATTGGGAGTGGGTCATTCTGCTAGGTCCTCTAAGACAGGGAAGGGAATATGCCTTCAGCCAGATATTTTTTATTTTATTTTATTTTTTTAATGCCACAGCTTGTGTCCTATGGGAAGCTTGTTGGTGGTGTCTCCTGTGAGCTGATTGGCTGGCATTACTGGGTTTGATTTAGAACTCACCTCTCCCTCCAATTTCCCCAGGTCCCTCCTGGGATAGATTCTAGATTTCTGGTTTTAATTGGCTAGAGAGAAATCGTTTCATTCTTTTGTCCTTAAAATTGAAAGTGTTCAGCAGGGACGCCTTTGAATTTTATAATTTCAGCCCAAAACCTTGTCTCCCTGACACTTAACATAGGAACACTATAGGAATGGGGGACTTTGGCTAATTGGTTACTTTAAGTTACAGAATAATACAGAAATGCTCTGTGTTTAAATAATGAATCAAACAAGTTTCTGCTAAACTCCTAAATGCCTAGAGCTTCAACCCATGCTGAAAACTCTTGCTAGCAACTGTTTTTTTCTGTCTTAATAAATATAGTATAATAAGCACAATGCTTTTTTTAATAATTCAAAATCTTGAATTTTTGAATGAAAAGCTCTTTTCTCTGATTTATATCAATACTCTAAGATAGTTTGTACAAAGATAGAGCAGATCTTCATTTTGTCTCTTTACCGTGTTTAACAGTGTGAGTGCTTACTATTTATTATTGATTGGCTGCATGGTGGTTTATGGGAAGAAGGTATGAGAGAATTGAAGATGTAGCTCAGTAGTTAGAGTGCTTGCTTAGTGTGCATGAGATCCTGGGTTTTCCATCCCTAAAACAAGGAGGAGAAGGAGGAAGAGGAGGAGGAAGAATAACAGATTGCATTAAATCAGCACTGTGTCAAAAACATATCCTAGAAATTTTTTAAGTTTTTCTTTTTTTACTTTTCTCCTTCTTCTTCACTAAGCTATACTCTATGAATTTACATCTATATATCTGTTCCCTCCTGAAAGAAATAGGGTAAAAATAATAAATTCAGATAGGTAATTTTATAGTTTTAATCCTTATTTCTGGGCTGAGGGCACTGAGGCTCAGAGAGGTAAAATGATTTGGTAAAGATGAATAGCCACTTAATGGGTAGTAAAGGTAACAGGCTTTGAAGCCAGATATACCTGCACTTGTAAACAGTTTCTGCTACTTATTAGCTAGGGACCTTGAGAAACTACTTGCTTTCTGAGTTTCTTTTTCTGACCTACAAAATGAAACAATAATATTCTTGAGGTGACGATTAAAATTCACTAATCTAATAAGATGCTTAGCACCATACCTGGAACATGATAAATGACAAAAAATATTTAGCTCTTAATTCTATTTATTTTAAATTTTCTTGGGACTAGGGATGTGGCTCACTGGGAAAGCACTTGCCTAGCATGCATGAGGCCCTGGTTTTGATCCCAAATGTGGCAAAAATAAATAAATACATATTTAAAAATTAAAATCTTAGATTTAATTGTAATTTATTTTTATTTAATGTATTGTATTCATTATTCATAGTTCCTTACTTCTTTCTAAGGAAGGTAGGGCCATAGTCAAGGGCAGTCCTTTGGTTGTTTACAGCTATGTGGGCTCAGCAAGAACTCAATTGCAGCCAGGTGCAGTGGCACACGCCTGTAATCCCAGTACTTTGGGAGGCTGAGATAGGAGAATCACTAGTTCAAAGCCAGCCTCAGCAACAGTGAGGTGCTAAGCAACTCAGTGAGACCCTGTCTCTAAATAAAACACAAAATAGGGCTGGGGATGTGGCTCAGTGGTTGAGTGCCCCTGAGTTCAATCCCCAGTACCAAATAAATAAAGAAAGAAAGAAAGAACTCAATTGCTCTGCAGAAGAAAAAGGCACACATTTTAGAGGCCTCTAAGTTGGTGCTTCATCCTCCTGCTACAGAACAGAATGACAGGAGTTTTGAATTTATTCGTAATTAAGCACTAAAGAACCTGTCCCCAGAAAAAGCAATTTCAGGACATGAGTGAGCCCCAGTGTAGAGGTGGTATATGGTATGATGTGAGGTGTTCCCCAAAAGATCATGTGTGAGACAATGCAAAAAGGTTTAGAATAGAAAGGATTGAGGGGCTGGGGTTACAGATCAGCGGTTGAGCGCTTGCCTCGCATACGTGAGGCACTGGGTTCGATCCTCAGCACCACATAAAATAAATAAAGATATTGTGTTCATCTACAACTAAAAAAAATATTAAAAAAAAAAAAAGAAAAGATTGGGTTATGAAAGCCTTCACTGAACCAGTGTGTCAATCCCCTGATAGGGATTAACTGGGTAGTAACTATAGGCAGGTAGGTTGATGGGGTCCTACCATGAGGGGTCTCTCTCTTCCTCTCCCTCTCTCTCTCCCTCTCACTCTTTCCCTCTCTCTTCCTGATGTGATGTCCTGAGGTACTGTCCTCCACCACACTACCATGCTCTTCCTCCATGATGTTCTGCCTTATCTCCAGCCCCCAGGAATGGAGCTGGCTGTCTATAGACTGAGACTCCTGAAACGGTGAGCCTCCCCAATAAACTCTTCTTCCTCTAAAAGTGTTCTTGTCAGGTCTTTCAGTCATTGTCATAAAAAAGCTGACTAAAACAGGTGGGGAACAGGAAGAGGAGTCATTTGGGGACCAATGTAAACTCCCAGGCCTCCTGAGTCCGGAGGTCATCATCTGCTTAGCCCCATATCTCTGTTTTACTTCCCAATCCCAAGGACCCCAAGGCCTGGTTCCTCTCTGAGTCTTTATCAAAAGGGTTAGAGAAGTTGGAGACTCCTGCCAAATAGGAATTAAAAATGACAAAACCGCTGATTAGATCTGAGGTGACAAGAATGAGAAATAAAAGCCATTAGAGCCCATTTGCAACGTGCCCTCAGCAAGTCTAGTTTCAAGGTGCTTCTCCAAAGATTATTAATGGCATGACAGTGTTTTCCGTGCAGGAATCTGATATGTGAAATAACACTGGTGTACACACACTGCATTGTAGATGGTAAGAGGGACCTGCCCTCATTTATTTAGTTTTACAGATTTGAAGAGACACCCTAATTCAGCTGTCAGGGTGAGTGCCAGTGAGAAGCACCCAGCACTTGGAGGAACAGATTTCCACAGTAAGTAGTTTTCCTGGGTAGTAAGGGTCAGCAAAGAGTTTGGCCCAGGGGCTAATCCTGGCCTTTCACCTAATGTTTGTACAGGCAACGAGCAAAGAATGCTATTACATTTTTTAAATGGTTTCAACAAATTAAAATAAGACTAATTTGTGACCCATGGAAATGTGCTAAAATTCAGATAGCAGTGTCCATAAGTAAAGTTTTATTGAAGGACAGTCATTCATATTCATTCATTTATATATTGTCTCTGACTGACAATTTATATATTGTCACTACAATGGCAGTGTTCAATAGTAGAAACACCAGAAAGCCTAAATTATTCAGAAAATGTTTGCCAACCCCTGTTCTGGAGAATACCTCAGCCAAACTACTAACATTTATTTTGCAAAAAGGAACATATTTGCAACCAAAAGGATTATTATTTATTTATTTTTTGGTACTAGGGATTGAACTCAGGGGCACTCGACCACTGAGCCACATCCCCAGCCCTATTTTGTGTTTTATTTAGAGACAGGGTCTCACTGAGTTGCTTAGCACCTCGCCATTGCTGAGGCTGACTTTGAACTCGCAATTCTCCTGTCTCAGCCTCCCTAAGTGCTGGGATTACAGGCTTGAGCCACCGCGCCAAAAGGATTATTAAAAGGGCTTTCTCTAGAAAAGTATAGCCTCATTTTAGACTCACAGCAAGAAATCAATGTATCTGCCACTCCCTGGGGACAAACCACCTAGTCCCAAAAGCAGTAAATTCCAAGTTTTGTAAGAAGTCTCTATAGGGTCCACCAGGTTGCAACTGCCATTCTGACCCAGGAGGAGTCAGCAGTCAGTCCCTAAAAGCAATGCAAACATCTTATTCTTTCAGAAGTTGTCACTGGCTATTGATCAGGACTCTCCCATCATTGGTACTCTTATATTTTACCTTCATCAGTAGGGAAAAGCAAGAGTCCTAAAATCACATAAATCCTAATTATTTTCATAACCACCTCTGAGTCATCATTCATTCCTTGCTCATTTCTATGCCTAGACCTATTTACAAGATTTAATAAATGTGATTTTACTCCTTTCTACATCAGTCCCTCCCTCCAAAGAACAGGTATGGTCCTCAACTGGCACTACCAGTTATATCTAAGATAAGCATCATTCTAGAATCTCAGATTGCTTGCAGTCATTTTCTACTAAGTTTTTATTATTTTTTTCCAATTAGTTTTTATAAGCCAGAGAAAATGCATCTTAAGAGAAGAATGATATTGCTGTTGTTTGGACAACAGAATGGATGAGGACTGACAGTGAACAGCAACAGCCACACCAGCCTAGGAGCCTCAAACTTCAACCCGCATGAGACCAGTCATGAAGTCATTCACCAAAGACATGTCCAGGAGAACTCTTAGGTACCACTGACCAGTGGGATTAGCCAATAGGACAGATGCACACACGTGCTCAAAAGTAATGCAGAGGAGAAGGAAGTACAGGTCAAAGAAAAATGACTAATAGCAAACAAAGAAGCCTCAAAGGGGAAGGGAGTACACACCCTGGGCAATTTATGGATGAGGGAAGACTAAATTGGAGCAAGAAAGAGGAGTCAGATTGCACAATTGAGAAGCAGCTATTAATGGAATATATATATATTTTTTTTACCAGAGAATGAACTCAGGGGCACTTCACCACTGAGCCACATCCCCAGCTCTTTTTTGTATTTTATTTAGAGGTAGGGTCTCACTGAGTTGCTTAGGGCCTCACTAAGTTCGTGAAGCTGGCTTTGAACTCATGTTCCTCCTGTCTCAGCCTCCTGAGCCACTGGGATTACAGTCATGTGCCACCACACCTGGCATTAATGTGGTTTTATGGTAAGAAAAAACAAACCCTTAACACATCCATTATAATGGTGTCTTATTCCAGTACAGCTACAGTAACACAATACTTCAGACTAGGTATTTATAAACACCGTACATTAATACCACACAGTACTAGAAAATGGGAAGTCCAAGATTAAGGTTCCAGCAGAATGTGAAGACTCGGTCCTCAGAAGTGATGCTATCTTGTGGCATCCTCACGTGGAAAAGGGACAAGAAGGATGGAAGAGCCAACTCTCTCAATCCTTTTTTAGGACACAGATCCTATCCATAATCATGGAGCTCATGTGGCCTAATCTCCTAGAGGTCTGACTTCTTAATACTATCATGTTGACCATTAAGTTTCAATACATGAATTTCAGGGGACACATTCAGACCTATAGCAAATAAGATAGTGGCAGAGTTGATCTCTTGCCATCCCAATTGAATCCTCTTTCAAAAAATAGAGTGAACAAAGAACTTTCATCCAGTGTCTCCGTTGCTTCAGGTAGAAAGTTCTGTAATTAATGGTTTTCAAAACATAAAATGCCACTTGGGTAGGCTTATCTTTAACGAAGTGGAAGGAGGAAAATAAGAAGGATTTGAATCCTGCTCTTTTGTCAGAGGAGATAAAATTTAGACAATCTCACTCTTGAACTAATGAGACCACAGAGCTTCAGGTTTTAGGGCTCTTTTGCAGGATAAATAATCTTTAGACTGAATTGCAGAATTGTAGGTTAAATGCTACCCAAAAGAATCAAGCTAAACACTGGTGTTGAATCATAGATATGACATTTCTGCCCATTAATCTTTAAGGGCTCTTTCCCATAAGCCTTATATATATTGTGCAATATATGTATTTTTTTCCATAGAGTAGAATCTCTTATCCATGAATGTTGAGGTTTCATTCCATCAAACAGAAAAGAAAAAGAACTGATTTGGGGATATTGACCTCCTAAAGGCAGAGGAGTGAAAAACTGTGTCTTTAAATGGCTTCAAAGGATCGATCTCTCTCTCTCTCTCTCTTTTTGTCTCTACATTTCACTCCTTTAAAAATGCATTCCTGAGTTATAAACAGGTGCCATCGCATCAACTGGATAGGGACTGTGAGACACTCGAGTTTATGGTCTTGCAAAAAAGTAGGTTGTGGAGAAACCTCACAGAAATAATGTCTGAAAGCAGCAACTGTGACATAATATCCTACTCAGAAATAATATTGCAATCACTTCAAAGCATTGTAAGGAAAGGGTGACCCAGTGGCCAAGACACTCCTCTCTAAGCAGTACCAGCCACTGTGTCTCTCTTGGGAGTGCCAAAGTGTAAAATATTGGAAGTTGAAATTTCACATCAACAGGTCACTGCCCCAGGTGCCCTGTACAGGTTTACATACATTATCCAGTTCCTGTCCTTTGAGAAAAGCATGGAACTGTTTATGTCAGCAGGTTATACCCAGTGCTACAGGGTGAATTTCCTAATAATTGAGACCCTTCCCAATCCTTCTGCCTGATCACCAGGCTAACAGAAGAGCAGCTTCACCAGAGGTTGGCAGCAAACACATTGTTCTGCTCACTGCCTTCCAAATAGTTGAAATGAATCTTTTAAGAGGCACACAACCACCTCCAGCCCAGAAAAATATCAACAATTGAGGTGAGAACAATTGTTCTACTTAGGCGTCAATGTATATTTCTATACATAGATAGCAGATCCTGCACCATCATGCAGCCGTGAATGTAACGTATTGTATAGAGTAACTATCCTTCAGGAAAAAAGAACAAAATGCTCTAATTGGCAGTGTGTGGTTGTTAGAATTAAAAGCCTCTTTAACTTGGAGCAAAGTTTATTCCTGGAGAGGAAACTGGTGGCTGGGAGTCACACCCAGCAGTGTCAGCAGGCTTGAACTCGCCTTTCTCCCTCCTCATTCTGACAGTCACAGGAAGCCTGAAACCCCTTTGACACTCACCGCAGTGATGACAGATCCTCCCAGAAGACTCGACAGCAGCAAACAAATGCATTGTTCTCCTTGTCAGCCCACTATTGAAAGGTGATCCACAGCCCAGCTGCAATTGGCCTCATTTGTTGGTGTTAGCAAGTGCAAGGCTGAAAGCTCATTAGAAAAGTGAAAGCTGAGAACAGGTTCCTGAAATCAAGCTGCAGGATCAGGGACCTGTCAGCAAGCTCAAAGACAGGAATCCACCCGCTACCTTCTGCTGGTGACTGAGGCCTCTAGTCCCTCCCTATGCTCTTGCCCCATCTCACCTTGAACAACCCATCTCCAAAAAGTCGGATCACAGATGTTTTTGGTCAGGGACTTGGATTTCAGTTGGTTAGTTTCCTTTCCATCATAAAATGCTGCCTCTCTGCGGATCAGGAAACCCACTGGCTAGGTCTTTTAGGAGCTCTTGGGACGCGTGGCCTTTTCTGGCATAAGTGGTCATTCTGTCATCCTAGTGCTCATAAATCAAAGCATTACCCATCTCAGTATTTCACCTACAATGGTATAATGTGTAGTAGTTGATTAAACCTTTATGTGTTGGTCTATCTTTATTAAACTATGGACTCCTTAAAGATAGGGGCTTTGAGGGCAGTGTGGGTAGCAGGGAGCACAGTCTTTGATCTGGGTTCAAGAGCTGGTGCCATCTATGCTCAAGGTCAACTCTTGAATTCTTCTATAACTCAATTTCTCACTCACACAAGGAAGGAAATAAGAGAGTATTAGGAGCCCTTGTCCTTAATTCCTAACTTCTGGTACCTCATAATAGGTATTTAAAAACAGAGTCTTCAAAGAAGTTATTAAAATTATGTGAGATTATTAGAGTGGGCCCTAATCTTATATATTGATATCCTTATAAGAAGAGGAGATTAGGATCCAGATAAGCACAGGGGAAAGGCCATGGTAAGTCATAAGAAGAAGGCAGCATCTACAAGCCAAAGAGAGAAGTTCAAAAGATATCAGCCCTGCACTCCTTGATCTTGGATTTCCAGGCTCCAGAACTGTATGAAAGTGAATTTCTATTGTTTGACCCTGCTCAACTATGAAACTTTGGTATGGCTAACAGGAAGGTCTGACTAGAGCTAACGATCCAGGTTCCTGGTTTATAACTATGAATAACATACTCACTTTTAAGAAGGTGCTGGAAGGTATGGGCCTTCTAGGGAAAATGCACATACACACAGAAGTTTGCAAACCATTTGGAGTCTCAATGCCTGCCTATGTTTCTTGATGTCTAAACTTCCAGTACTCTGGCAATTTGTTGACAATTTGGAAAGAGAAAGGGAACACAAAGGTCAGGTGGTAATGAGACTTTTCCAAGAAGACAGGCCCTTCACAGCCTGGTCAGAAGCAAGAGGTAAAATTTGGGGAAAACGAATGTCACTCTCATTTCAGTTAACATTCCCTGAAAATGACTTCAGCCACTTTGTTTTAGGGAAAAGAAAAAATGATGCTCGGATTTTTTAAAAAACTATCTTTGCAGACAGCAGAAAGAAGACCCCCTCAGGACATTTTCTCTACTTTAGTAGATCTGTTTAAAAACACAAATAAATGAGCCAAACTTGATATGCTATGATATTCAGAGATATTTTTCTTTCCCACCCAGATCTAAAGAATGAAAGTGATTGACCATGTCATTTTATTTAGAGGAGAATGGGATATGATAGGCAAGGAATGGGGTGACTTGGGTTCTAATTCTAAAAATGTTTAGCCATTCAAAGTTACAGCATTTTCATAGAGGACCATGGACTGAGAATTCAGCTAGAAATTTTTAAGTAAATCTTGACATAGTTACCTTTATTCTTTCCACCCTGTTCACTCACCCATGATCTAAAACTCAGCAGCACCACCAGTGCTGGACATTTCAGTTCTAATGTCCTCTCTGTAATCTCTCCTCTTTTCATCTCCTTCTCCCCAATTTCTCCATTATGTAAATTCAGCAGATTGAAAAGATCTCGATGGTCCCTTCCAACTAAAAATTCTATGATTTTATGATTCTCTGAGTCCCAGTGCTGTGGTAGCTCTAATTTCAGGCTTGTCTTTAATTCTTTGCTTTGCTTCACAGAGCAAGAGAATAGCTTATGTTGCAAAATGCATCCCAGAGAGTTGCACCCCAGAGACCATGAATAGGGCGGACACGGGCAGCAGCTAATGCAGAGCACAGCAGCCTGACCGGGGGGATGGGTGTGTGCGTTGGGGGGGAGTCTTGTTATTGATTGTGGAAACCCTTGCTTAGCAATGTAGCTGTGTTAGCAATTACAGGGCTGATGCAGAGTGTGAAGTGGTGATGGGAGTTTCTGCTAAGAGTTCTTTCCATGGGGTTGAAGGGGTTCTCCCCAGTTTAGCTCTGCTGAACAACTGAGAAAGCTAGCAGAGAACCAAGGATAAACTTTGAAGGGAGCAAGTCAGCTTCCTTACCTATCTAATTTTGGAAGAAATATATCAATGTTTTGAGAAAGAAAACATTAACCAATACTGCAATCCTGGAAGGAAGCTTTCCATGCCACAAAATGGAAGCCCATTGATTTACCCTTTCACTTCCTGTAACAGGTCTTCTCAGACAATCCTATCAGACAGAACTTAGGATAAGTAATTTTAATTTAAAGAACTTCAATAAGAATCCTATGAGATAATATTGGCAAATGCAACTTAGAAGTTGTCATAAACTAGTCTAAAGAGACAGGGGTGTGACAGCAGAATGGACGGAGACATGACAGGATTAAGATCTAAGATCTGGCTTTGCTTTTAGCACTTAGTGAGAACTTGTAACCAATCCTCTTTGTCATACTTCTCCTAACTTTAAAGCAGAGTAGAAGTTGTTATTGTAATAGCACTTTTAGGGTGAGTCCAGGGTGGCAGAAGAATTTATTTTCAAAAGGAAAATGAACTGTACCCTCTAGGAACTTGAGCTTTATCCTTGGCTCTGATGGATATTCTCCTTGAAGGGCTTTCTCCATGGAGTTGGCTGGATCAAGACTGTTCTGGTCACATTAGCAAATGACATTTTCAAATTTCCTAAGCCAAACCCCGTTGCCACCAATAAAAGCATCCATATGAGGAATCACTCACCCTGAGCCACCAAGGAGTGACTTACATTTTTTTTCAGTGTCTCCAGAGAGTATCCAAAATGTAGTAAAACAAATTGTCAGACTTCCATGAGGCTATACAAAAATAATTGCAATTATAGCAGAGGTATAATATATATAATGTTATGGACATACATAAATGCATATTTTAGAGACATGGTGGATAATGGAATTATGGTTGATTTTTGGCATCTTTTGTTTTTCTTTACTTTCCATATTGTTGGCAATGAGCATCTATTTTTCCCTTTGGAAGGGACCTTCAATGACATAAGGGCAAATCATTTTTACCTTCCCTATTTAAATACAAAATTAAGCTGGGTGCAGTGGCACATGCCTTTAATCTCAGTGGCTCTGGAGGGTGAAGCAGGAGGTTCACCAAGCTCACAGCCAGTCTCAGAAACTTGGTAAGGCCCTAAACAACTTAGCAAGAACCTGTCTCAAAATTTTTAAAAATAAGAAGAAGCGTTGGGGATGTGGTTCAGTGGTCAAATGCTCCTGGGTTCAATCTCTGGTACCAAAAAAAAAGAAAAAAGAAAAAAATTAAGAACATGCAAGAAGCAGCAGCATGCACACACACACACCCACACACCACACATACATTCACATACATGTACACACAAATTTTAAAAACATACATCTCAGAGAGGAAGCTTGCTTTCCATGTCTAATTTCTTAACCTTCTCTGTGCAAGTGGAGAAAAACTAAGAGTCTCACCTCCTAGGAAGCTAATGGCCTTTTCTTTTATTCCACACTTTTCTGGTGATTTTATCTATTCTTTAAGTTAAGGGAAGAGGAAAAAGTAGGCAGAGGATAAAGTTCACAACAATGCCCAGGCTTGCTTCAAGTAGAAAGAAGGTGCACACATGTCCAATTCTTCCTGAAAGCCAGCCCTGTTCTCTGTGGCTCACTCCAGACACATGAGTGATTTATTGCTCCCAGTGTCTCTGAGTTTGTAATAAAGTTTTCAGCAGCTCTTTTTAGCTGCTATAACCTCTGCCCCTAAAATCTCTCTCTCCTCACCCCTCTCTCTTTCTGTCTCTCTGTCTCTCTCTCCTCTGACTTCACTTTGTTCTTTTTTTCACATAATGTTAACTCATAAAGCTTTCATCAAGTCAACCAGGTGGAAAAATTCCTTTGCTGAAAGATGGATTCATCCAGGCCTGAGTGGTGGAGAGGAGCCATTGGGCAGGAGAGGGGCGCGGCAGACAAGGTGGGGAAAGGAAGAAAGTGTTCACTGGCTCGCAGCTGGGAAAAGCTTTGAGCTTGGGGAAGGAGGTGAGTGTAGGCTTTGCAAGGGTGTGCCCCCTAGATGAAAGGTCTCCTCCACATGGCCTGGCTGCCAACATCCACAGAAGCTGATGAATCGGTCATTACAGGATTGGGGGAATGGAATTCAAATTCATAATGTCCATATTCAAAGAAGTAGAGCTTTGGACCTAGTGATGATGCTAAGAAAGCATAAGCAAAGTCAGACACTCCCTAACATGACACATCAGCCTCTTGTGGACAGATGCACCTTCCTCCCCTGATCCACTCAACCTGTCTCTACCTCCAGCTCTGCTCCATCCTGCCATGGTCACCCCTGCCACCACACCCCAGCTTGTACCTTAGGACCTTCCTAGCCCATTTACCTAAGAGTCACGTGAGAAGGAAAAGGGCTGCTACAAGAATAATGTACTTGGAGAAGGAAAGGCCAGAGGGATCAAGACTGTAGAGTAGGATTTGTGATGTTCTGTATTTCTCAAGGATTAGTGCCACTGCACAGAAGTTTAAGATTTGGAGAAAGGTTAAGTGTGGCCAGATGTTCTTGTTTTTCTCATCAGACCTTAATTTGACAGATACTCCCTAAATTCCTGGGATCCCAGTGAAAGTCTCATGATAAATCAAGGGTTTCCAGTGCTCCCAAGAAGCACCTGGATGTTAACTTCACCCTTCCAGAAGCCTCCAGTCTCTGAACTCTGACTCTTTTCTTCCTTTACTCATGATACTTGATGAGGGCCCTGAGTACTTACTCTTATGTAGCAAATTAACTTCATTTGAGAATCATACTGTAAACCAGAGAACAAGAATGTAATACCAAGAGACAAAGTTTGCATTAATGGGCTTCAAAACTGTGGTCTTGCTCCAAACCACAGTGGGATGTCCAAAACTAATACACTAGCATAGTCAAGCAAAATTACTCATTTTATCAGTATTTGATTTTTTCTATCTTTATTTATTTTATTTCAGTAGTTCAAATTAAATGTGTAGTCATTATTGTTTGCTTGTTTTCATTTAACTCCTGCTTGGGGAATTGCTTAATCTGTAAATTGATACATTTTACCAAATTTGGCATAATTTTTACCTTCATTTCTTTGGTTTTTTTCTCTTGTTCCATTCTCTCTTTCCTTTCCTTCTGGTTCCCCAATTTTGTTAGATCTCTTTATATTGGTTCACGTATAACACAAGTTCTGTTTTACTACTCTGTTCTTCAGTTTGGAAATTTCTCCTTGCTCTGACTTCAGATTCACTGACATTTCTGTTATCTCCAATTTGTTGTTAAGCCATTCCAGTGAATTTTTTAAATAATTTTTTATTTTTAATACAGCCATATATGTTTGTGTGTGTGTGTGTGTGTGTGTGTGTACATACATACATACACACATACATCTCAGTAAGGACTCATGGATACTTATTTCAAATTTTTGGTTTAAAATTCAATACTGCTTTATTTTGTTGCTTAAGTTATTCCTGCCTTGGTCAGTAGGAGCTTTTTCAGTTGACTCTTGCATCCTTCTTCATATCTTTAACCCTTTTGCTGTGTGTGTGTGTATGTGTGTTTGTGGGTATGTGATTACTTCCTTACTTTTTGGTAATATAAGACACCCAGTCCTGTCTTCCATTTTCCCTGATTTAGCTATAGAATTATCCATTTATCCAAAGAACTCTAGATTGATCTCTCTTTCTTTTTGTCTTTTCTTTTTTCTTTTCTCCTTTCTTCCTTTTTTTCCTTTTCCTTTTCCTTTTCTTCTTTCCTTTTCTCTCTTGCTTGCTTGCTTTCAGATGATTTTCAGAAACCAAGATCTGGGTGTTATGTGTACTTCTGCTATTTGTTTAATTTTTAAATTTCAGATATTTATTTTTTAAGTTTAGCATCCCATTTGTCTCTTTCTATAGTTTATATTTCTCCATTGAACCATCATATTTGTTCATTTACTATGCACATACTCCCCTTATATTCCTGAATATAGCTTTTTAAAAATTCCTTTTAAATTTCCAACTTGTGATCTTAGGGTTGGTTTCTATTAATCACTTTTTTTAACTCTCAAATATGGGTCACATTTTATTATAATTGCAGACTTTATGCTAACCCTTGTGAATGATGTAGAAATTGTGTGTGCTTTTATATTTTGCTGCCCCCAAAAGTCCTGACTTGTTTGTTTTAGTGGGTAGTTAATAGGACTCAAACTCCAAACTCTGTTTCTCTAATACCTGTGTCCAGTTCATTTAGACTTAGTTAAATATGTGGAGTTTGCCCTGCATGTGTGTAGTTCAGCCATCAACCAGATATTTGGGGAATTTTTGTACAGAATTTGAACATCTTCACAACTATACACTCACCCCCTTGGCAGTTGCTGTAGTCACTCATCTGGTTCCTTGGTCAACAGACCTGCAAGTTTCTATCAGAGATGTGGCCACTCTACATGGAAGCAAACTAAGAATCAGGCTCTGGTCAAAGAGGCTTAAAAAACATGAAATTCACCCAATGGCATTCCCTTCTGCCAAATGTTAACCCTCATTCTAGTTTCTGGATTTGATCATTCTTAAGTGGCTTTGGGGAGTTGCTTTTGTACTCTATCCAGAATTTATAGTTGCTTTCTGTGAAACAGTTAATCCAAAAGAAGCTAAAAGAAACAAATTTTGCTACTGATTTTAATGGTAGGAAAAATGTCCACTCACCCTATTTTTTGAGTTGTCTACAAAACACTTTTCAGACTTTTTAGAAAGAAAATTCTATACCATATGTATTCAATAAAACATAGAATTTCATCAAGAACTAATCTTCAACATTTATGAATTTCCTAGGGAACATACTGTATTTATGGCCCTATAACTCTTCATCTGCCTTCAGAAAGGAGACTGTCTAATTAGAGAAATGAATTGGCCACAACAGATAAAGTGATATGATAACAAATACTAAGAGCAGGGAGTGGTCTTATTGAGCAGATGTTGTTCAGGAAGTCTTCCTAAAGGAGAAGAAAAAGGAGCTTATACTGAAGGAAGAGGAAAGAAAGAGAATTTTCTAGGAGGGTAATAAAAATATGAACCAATAGCACCATTTGATTTAGGGATGAGAAGTTAGGTTAAAGCAGAGAGTTCAAGTGTGGAAATCATGAGCTATAATGTTCAAATAGTTGGTTAGAAGATTGGGACTCCAAAAAAAAAGTTATTTGAATTTTTTTTAGAAAAATGGGACTAAGATTCAGTATATACAGATCATGGCTATGGTGGGCTCGGGATAAGATATATGATAAAATAACTCAAGGTTTTGCTTTTGGCTATGTTCTGATGAAACAACCATAAAATATGCCAAGCAGCCCATATTCCTTTTATAGGGATCCTTTCGTTGTGGTTGGGGATCTCTACCTAAAGTAAGTAACTTTCTTAATGGCAAGTATGTGTGGAAGAGGAAGATTTTAGAAAGGGGTCTGGAACCACACTAAAACTACCTAGAAAGGAAATTTTATCTTTCCCTGTTCCTCACTCTCTTAAGTCTCTTCTTTCTTGTATTTCTGGGAAAGAGGAATCAGATGATCCTACCAAAAAGGAGAGTCTGGAAGTGAGGCAAGTTGATGCTTGGACTATGAGCCCCAGGAGATCAACATTCACCCTTCCATGTGGGCCAACACTCAAGAGCTTACCATGCCTGGCAACTAGTGGACACTGAGCAAATATGGACTTAGGAATGACAGTGAATGAGCCTGACCTCACAAGGTAATTGCATGCCATTCTTTATGCTTATTTTCCCAACACCTCTCTTTTGGGAGGAGGGAGTCATTTAAAAATATTTCAGCCTATAATTTTAGTCTTAAAATTAATTAAAAATGAACAATAGTAGTGGCAATAAAAATTGGTGATAAATCTTAAAGGAAAAGATAAATCTTTAGAGTCACAAATTTAAATTTCAAGTGAGAACCTCCCCACACTGTTATTCTATATTCTTAAGTATGGAATCTCTGGATTTGTTTACATTGAGGAAGGTAGAAAATTCTCCAAAGGATAAACCAAAATATTTGTTCATTTTACAAATACACCATTCTTTTAAAAGTGGCACCATTATTGGCACATTAAATATGGGGAAAACAAGACACGGAGAAGTTAAACACTTTGCCCAAAGACACACAACTAATAGTTTTAGAAACCAGCATTGAAAACAAGATGCCTTTCAACTACACCATCAATTGGCACTAGGACTTGGACTCACTTACTGGCTGAGTTATCAGGTTAATGATAAAGAGAGAAATCACCCCACAGAGTGATAGTGAAAGGAATATACCAATAAGGTAGCTTCGTAATCGGGCAGACAGAGGGTTAAAGTTGAGACTAACAGCATCAAAATGCTTCCTTCTATTGACATAGCCCACAATAAACAATCAAGAGTAGAATCTGGATGAACAGTGAAATATAGACCAACTTCTCCTGAATTATCTCTTATCATGGGCAAAACAAAAAATGTAAAGAGATCTTCATCTGTCATGATAAGAAAATTACTATGTCCTTCGTCATGGAAATTCTACATTTTCTAGTATTTCTTTCTTCATATGGGTCCCCCAGTATTCAAAACTAAAATTAAGGCTAAAATACATTCTAGAAAATCACTGAAGACCCAGAACTCACCTCCACTTGATTTATCTCGCTAGAATAGACCCATCAAAGAAGAGGCTGTTGACTCTGGTCCTGGTTAATCAACTATTCAACAAAACCATTTGAAGACTTACCATATCCCAAATATTTTTGATGGACATACAGGACATAGATATTAATAAGACATAGTTCTTCCCCTCAAAGAGCTCATAGTGCAATTATCTGAACTAAAATAAGTGGCTTCACTGTCCTTAGGCTCAATTTAATGATCTATAAGACAGAACTATTCTCATCCCCTTTTCAAGACTACACATCCCCATAGGTGTCAATGCAGCCTGTGCAGAATTGTAGTGTGAAAAGTGACCTATGAAAAAATTATTTTTACTTTTTATACACTGCTTCATTTAACAGTCAATAAGCTAAATCTAAACTATATGGATAAATTAGGCAATTTTCTACCAAATGCTCTAAATTCCTATGAGACCAATAACAGAGTCATATGAAATTTCCTCCTTTTCTTAAAAAGAGGCTAAATCCTTAAGGTTTGAAAAAGCAGAAGTACAAGAAAGGTATTATTTTACAGATCCAGTAAGGATTACATTATTTAGTAACAAGGGCTCAGAAAAGACTAATTCAAATAACATACCAATTTATTTCTCTCTCACATAAAATAAGTTATTAGCAGAAAAGTCCAAGGCTTATATGGTAGTTATGAAATTGTCAGATGGAATCCAGCTCCTTCTTCTTCCTAGTTGCACCAAACTGAAAGTATGGTTTTGTTCTTCTGATCCAAGGCAGTTTCCATAATTGCAGCCAACACACTTGTTTCTGAGTAGCGGCATGGACAAAGAAAGTTAGGAAAACTTTATCAATCTACTTGCATCTCACTGATCAAAACTGAGACCTAGCCATGCATGCTTAGCTGCAAGAAAGGCCAAGAAATTTAATTTTTAGTCAAGGAAGAAGGTGCCTAGCTAAAGTAGAATTGCCTTTGAGAGAGAAATTGGAACATGTATTTTTAAGGCAATTAGCAGCTTTTACCACAGGAACTTCAGAGATACTTTATAAGTATTCATTGACAACTCCTACAGGCCTGCTTCCTTTCCTGAGAACTAACACCTGCTCTGGCTCAGGAGAGCCCCAACTCTAGTCAGTGGTTTTCAAACTTAAGCATGCATCAGAATCATCTGGGGGACTTGAGAAAACACAGATTGCTCAGCACCAGCCCTAGAGTTTCTTGTTCAGTAGGTCTGAGAGGGGCCCAGATCATTTGCATTCTGATAATTTCCCAGGTGGTGATGCTGCTGCTGATTTGGGAAGTACACCTGAGAATTACCGCTCCAAGCAAATGGAATGAAAGGAAACAGAAGGAAAGCAAGAGATTGTATCAAAGCTGAGTGGGCAAAAAGGTTAGAATTAGCAGAAATTATAATATCAAGTCATAGGACAGAAACACTATAAGTCAGGACCGCTAACCCATCTATTAAATCAAAGAAGCAGTCTCTTCCAGAACATTCCAGGACATAACATAACCCAGATGCTATTGCTTAAGAGATCCTGGGTGTGACTGTGACCTGACCTGTTTGACATGCCTTTTTGGAATCAACAACAACCACACATTATTGCTCCAAGTTGCTGAAATCTGATTTCTTCCTTACTTCTGACTTATCATCCACAGCCCCATTGGAATTGCCGGCCTATGGCCTGCCTAGGATATTTGGCTCAGGTTTCCCCAGGAGGGTAGAATGCTGACACAGAAAGAGCCGTAATCAGCTTCTGCTCTCCCACAGTCTCGAGAAATCAGTCACCCGGGAGTCCCTGGTTTCCTTGTCATCTCTCCAGAGCCCCCTAATCATGACAACTTCATTTATGAGACTGTCAGTGGTGATAAGCCAGCAACTTCTAACCATCCATCAAGAAGGACAACAACATTCTCTGGTTGGGTGGAGCAGTTTACTTTATCATTGGGGTCTTGCTTTTCTATTTTCTTACTTTATCATTGGGGTCTTGCTTTTCTATTTTCTTCTTATGTTTTCTCTCCTAGAACATAAATTTACTCATGACTATGGACCCTTGACTTTGTTCTTACCTATGTTGGTACTTGCTGTCTGTATACTCTAGCTATTTGTGAATGTTCTTACCTATGTTGGTACTTGCTGTCTGTATACTCTAGCTATTTGTGAATATTCTGTATCCTTCAGCCAGTGTGATCATACCCAAAGCATTCAGCACAATGCCTGACATCTAGGCCATCTGCCAATGCTGGAGGGTTGACAATGAGCCTGGGTATCCCACATGCACATTTTGTCAACACGACCTTGAGGTTCTCTGCTGGTTCCCCTGATAGAAGCTCCAGGTGCTATCTCTGCTTGGAAGCATGACCAGCCATAGATGTGGTCAACTTCTTTTTGCCTTTTCCTTTATCTGAAGAAAAGAGTGCCCAAAACACCAGGCATGCGGTCCTTGAAAGAATGCCAGGCCCTAATGCAGGCCTTGGGCAGAGACAGAGAGAGATGAAAGGGGAAGAATATAAATTCCTAAAGATTATCTGTCCAAGAGGAATAACAGGTGCCTGAACTCAAGTGAAGGGACCCCAAAGCCAACAGCAATTGCAAGGACCTATCCTGACCTAACAGGTCAGTGAGTGTTTAGAGTGAACTTGGCCCACACTGTTGTCCTAGCTGTGTTGATGCTGCAGATAGAACCCAGAACTAGACTTACCATCTTCAATTACCCTCTCATGATGTGGTAAATTGCCACCTCCTTCCCAATGCTGCCCCATCAAGGACCCAGTGGAAATGATTTACAGAGAAATCTTTCAAGAGGATGAAAAGATTGGGAAAAATTAATGTGCTGACAAACTTACTTCTCCCCTGAATTTATTTATTTATTGGCATTAGAAACCTAAAGCTCAGGCCTAAAAGCACCAACAAATGTGGATCTAAAGTTACTCATACCTCAGGTGCCGGACTGTCTATGGAAAATGAAATTGATCTGTTTTGAGAAGCCTGGTGCACTGGTGCACGCCTGTAATCCCAGCACTTTGGGAGGCTGAGACTGGAGAATTACGAGTTCAATGCCAACCTCAGCAATGGCAAGGCACTAAGCAACTCAGTGAGACCTTGTCTCTAAATAAAACACAAAATAGGGGATGTAGAGTACCCCTGAGTTCAATCCCTGGTACCAATAAAAAAAGAAAGAAAGAAAGAAAGAAAGAACTTGATCTGTTTTAAAGACTTGATTGGGCTGAGGAAGATAGCTCTCCAGGCTGAGTTCATCTGCCCTAATCAGCTGCATTTTTTTTTTCCAGTCTCATTTAACTTTCTTGCCACAGGGATAAAATGAGTATGAACAATAAAAAGAGGAGGGAGGTATGAGGGGTAGAAGGAATTAGAGGGTTCCTGAATGAGTAAGTAATCTGATTCACTGTTGACACTGCTGTTGAAAGTATTTAAACAGCTGATCTACTGATGACCTTTAAAATTGAGATTTTAGAGAAATTTTTAAAACCAAATAAACTTTGGACCAATAAAAATGATTTTGTAGTTCTAAAATAATCCAGGTGGTCAGACTAAGAAAAGGTTGGGCAGGGATCATTATTGGGGAGGGAACTAAAAACAACAGCTTTTGTTTTTCCTATTGAAAAGCCAGTTGTTCAAAACTAAAAAAAATGTATGGTAACCTATTATGTGCAAAATATTGGACAATAAAAATACAGTTGGGGACAAATAGAGTATATAGCACAGAGGAAAATATTGTATTTTTGTGTGGTATACTCAATAACGATGTATAATGTTGGAAAAGGAGAGATTGCCATAGAGTATGATGGTCAAGTAAGATTTCACAGGACATGGGGGAGACCTGACTAGGGTCCTGTGTGATATGTAAAATTCAGATTGACAGAAGGAAAGCAGTTATTATTCTAAGGAAAGAAATCCCTGAGATGGGATAAAGGGAGAGAGTATACTGGAGATTACGATATTAATAGCTGCTTAATAAAATGTTGAGGAGAAACCCATGGAAAATTTTTGGGTAGAAGGATAATGTTAAGTAAAGATTTATAAAATCTTTCCTTCCTTCTCACACTGACCAAAAGAAACAAATAGAAGCAAAATAGAAAAAAATATCACTACCTGACCTAGGGAATAGTCATTATTTTGTATAACTAACCCTGAGAAATATGTACAAAATATGATTTGGTTCAAATTGAAATGAATCATCAAAAGCTAACAATACACCCCCTATTTCCTGAGATATCTCTATTTTTGTGGGAAGATGAAAAAGTTCTATATAATAATTTTTAAAAGATTATAATCTCAAATTTATTAAAGACCAAGAGTAGATTTTATGAACAGGGTATAGAATAATAAGCAAATACCACACCTTGCTTTTCTTTCTTCACTGAGGAAAGAATATGTCTCCCTACTACGCAGAAAGAGGAAATGCATGGTAATACATTTTTTTTCCTCTAACATTTTTTTCCTCTAATATTGTGGCATAGGATGACTCAGTAAGACAAATTATTCCTAATGAAAAAGTTCTGAGGTAGACATATCATTATTATATTTGTTTCCACTACTTATGGAAAGATCAAATTTTTATTCCAAGTTCCTGTGTTGGCCTGACATGAGCTCTTTACCCATTGCCTACTGGAGAACTGATTTGATCACTTCGGTTCATCATTCGGGCTCCAGATAAAATTTAAAGAGCAGATTAAAATATCATACAAACTGGAAATGGCAAATAGCAAACTTAGAAAAAGTTTCCACTATTAAAAAGTGATGAGCAATAACACAAAGCAAGCAAGCAAACACAAGACTTAGGCCAAATTCTGCAGTGGAAAATGCATGCATGAAAATGTATATAAATTGTAAATATTAGATGAAGTTCATTCTCTAGAATAAAATTTAATAAGCAAATATGAGAAACATTAAGAGAGCATCATAATCTCAGAAAATTAAAGAAAATGGCTATATGAAACAAACCAAAAGAAGGAGGTAATTAGTAAACAGAGTTTTTTAAGAGAGAATTTCTAGAAATTATAAAACAATTTAATGTGATAATACTGGTGCATTTAAGTAACACAAGATACAGCAAGATCAGAATTCATAATACAATAATAGAATCAAGGATATGGATATAGGCTTGCAAAATAAAAGAAGAAGAAAAAAATAACCATCCAGACTCTAGAAAAATCACGAAATACCAAAAACACTGATATGTATGGAGAATAGGTAGAAAACAAGTATATGCATAATAAGTAGGCTTTATGAAAAAAACAGAACGAATATTACAGAATTAGTAGGAAGAGACATAATAGAAGAAAACATCCCTAAATCTAATGAAGTCTTCAACTGACAGACTGAACTTACCATAATTTATCAAAATGCCAATAAAATTTAAGATATACCCTATGAATCTTCCAAATTTCAAAAATTAAGGGAAAAAGTACTATCATCACTAAGGAAAAATACCTTACAAAGGGAAACAAGCAGGGTGATTTCAAAATATTTCAAAAGGAAATGGCAAGATATCCAGTTTGAAGACATGAAGAAAGGTAAAACAAAAGTTTTATATCTAGCCAAGTTGACTATTTGTTTAATGTGTGTTGACAATGGAAACATAAATTCAAGGGCTGAAATATAGCACCCCCTGAAAAATTCACTTGAGAGTAGTTAAAGTTAATAACTAAATAAATAGTTAAAAATAAATAGTCAATTCATTAAAAACTTAGTTAAGTACAGAGGTCATAAATAAAGACTATTCAAGCAAAGGTAATGTTGAACATTTATATAAACACAGAACTGAACCCAAGTAATTTTGCTAATTATGTTTAAAAATTTATAAACATATAATTCTTTAAAGGCAAGATATGGAATATAGAAAGTAATAACTGAAACATAATTTAATGCAGAAATAATTTTACTAGGAATCTGAACAAGAATACAACAATGAAACCCAGACTATGAAGTCTAAATGACAGAATTTCTTCATCAGCAATAGAAAAAAAATCACCACTATTTACTTTCTCAAGTTTTAAGCAATAATTACAAGTTTTGGTGCATTTTTAAAACACATCCAATATTCACAACCAGAAGAAACAGCATACAGTTCTAAAGAAACTTGCCCAACAGGAATTGTAAACACAGCAAAGAAAAAAAACACAGAAGCAAATACGGAGCATGTGGCAGCTGTAAAATATGCTAATGTAAAAGTAAAAAGTTCAAAAAAGAAGAAACATAAAACAAGAGAGAAAGCGTAAAAACAAACAAACATTAGATGGTGGAATATAATACACAATATATATTTTATAAAAATGAAAGTAAGTTGATAATTTGCCTATTTGTAAAGAAACTACTAGATTGGAGTTTGTAGTGAACAGGCTTTGCCATTAACATAGACCAAGCATGATTGATTGTGTCTTTCCACAATATCAGAATTTACCAAATACTTGTGGGTCACCCAAAAATCATAGGCCAGGCAATCACAGGTTCCTTTATTCTGATCTTAACTCATATCTGTAACACTCAAGTCACATATAACATTTTACACAAATTGTGTGTGTGTGTGCCCGCATGCTATAGAAAGGCTAATGAAGGTTAAGGCAGCCACAGGGGTCTAGAACTGAGGAGGCTGACTGAGAGCCAAAGCAAGGAGGGAGCACATAGGAATGCAAACAGTCACTATATGTGGGCAGATAAGATTTTGAACCAGCTGAAGACTGAAGAGCTCCTTCAGGATGCAGAGCTGTCAAAGTGCAGGAACTTATTCCAGGCCTTGGTCCAGACAAATGGTCGGCAGTTTCAGAATGTCAGCTTGGAGTGTCAGCTTGAGAGGTCAGTTTGGAGTGGGCTGTGGGTTGCTGTCCCCAGCAGAAAGAATCATGCTGTAGCCCAAGGATAATCTGAGGTTTGCTGCTGTGGCGATGTTCCCAGGTAAGGCTTGGGATGAGTGACCAGATGATGGGGTCAGTGTGCCATGTGTCCAGTCTTGGGGAGCCCCTTCTTTCATGAGCCTTAAGTGAGGGGGTTGCTTCATTCAGTGGACTAGTGTGTTTGATAAACTCACTGATCTTGTTTTTCTTATATAAGTTTAATATGCCCATGTACTCATGTGCTTCTGATTAATTTTGTAAGTTTACATGTGGACATTTTTATTAGCACAATTAATTTATTAGTTTGTTCCTTATGATTATTCTGGGCAGATGGTGCTTGTTTACTTGTACAAACAAGATGTGGAGTCATTCTATGTCAGCGTTTGTACTCAAAATGGAGTAACTCATGGTGAACTACTGCTTTATAAAATGGGGTTACTCAGGGTTAGGTAAGTCTGAAAACTACACTACGTCATGTAGTTAACTCAGCACCAATCAACCTGCTCTCTGTAGTGTTAATAAAAAAGAAAAAGAAAACCCCAGTCTACAAAAAACATACCTATAAAATTCCTTAAGACTGAAATTCAAATGATAAGTCAACACATAGCAAATAAATGAAAAGTACTTTCCCCAGTATACTGCCTACTGACCTAGCTGAATTTCTACTCCACCCTAATCTTGTTTATCTTTGAGAACAAGATGACTGAAGGCCAGAATTTCCTCTTCCAGTGGGCTTCCTCAAGCCCCTTGGATCTGAGATGACTGCCAGAGAACACCAAAAATCTAATTTCATTACGCAATCTAATTTCTATACCAAGTGTCCAACCTACCAGCCACCATGACAAGAAGCACCAGACCCTAAAACATGGAAGAAGGGTGATGCCTGAGTTCGAGGAAAAGATATGAACTCCTTCCATTTATTAGGCTATCCCTCCCCCTCATCCTTTTTACCCCATGTCTATGACTCCCCACCCCCAATAGGTTGAGAAATTGATTTACAGGCCCAGACTTTCTCTTCTCTGTTCTCTAACCAGGGAATAAACTTGAGCTGTTAGCACTAACCTTTGGTTTTGCTTTTTTGGCTTCTCAACACTGACCATAAAGACATCTTTGCAGGGGCAGGTTGTTTCTTCACCCTACAAACAGAGAGTGAAGTTTGTGAGTAACAGAATAATGCAGTGATATGCAACTAACATAGAAGGAACTGTGGTCTCAGCAGCTGTCTTACAACTTTAAATTCCAAACGAAAGGATTAAAAGGGACAAAGAGAAGGCTATTAGAGAGATGAAGATATAACACTCAATAAACTTACAACTCTACTCCATTGTTTGTGTTGAATGGAATTAAACTAAAATATACACTATAAAAATGTTTAAAATGCAATGAAAGTTTTACAGAAACACACTAGGAGTAGAAAACTTCAACGCTGTTCAGAATTAAGTAGAAAAAGCCTTTAATATTCAAAACAAAATATACCTGTTCTGAATTATGTTATCAACAAAGGTGTGATGTATATTGTATAATTTTAAACACTATATAACAAACCTCCATATCTGGAAAACAAAATATACCTATTTTTCATGTGCAAAAACTACAGGTTTTTGTTTGTTTGTTTTTAATATAGGAAACATAGAGCTGGGTGAGGTGTCCCAGCTACTCCCAGATACTCAGGAGGCTGAGGCAGGAGGATCCTAAGTTTGAGGCTATCCTGGGCAACTTAGTGAGATCCTGCCTCAAAATAAAAAAGGGCTTGGATGTACTCAGTGGTAGAGTACCCAGAACCACACACATACAAATACAATACCCAGAACCACACACATACAAAATGTGGCATGTGAAAATGTAAAAATGTAGAAAATGAAAAACACTTTAAAATTTAAATTCTAAAAATTACTCAAAACCTTTTTTACTACAAGGAGAAACAACAGAACTACAAATAATAGACAAACTGAAATATTTATAACTCTAATTAAAAACCTAAGGTCACATAAAGTCAAGTCATAATTAAAACTTATTAAATAACAATGAAGCATACCCTTAGGAGCCAACTTACTGAATGAAAACAAAATTGCACTCAGAGGAAGATTCAGATCCTTAAACAACATCATTACTAAATAAAACTGGTATAAACCATATTTATTCAAAAAGAAGAAGTAAACAAATCTAAGGAAGACATATAAAATAAATTTGCATGCATAAAAGCAAAACTCAATGAATTAGGGTTTTGTTAAATCCAAAGAGTAAAACAAATCCACTATCAAGAAATTAAAAAAATGTAAATACAGAATAATATGAAGTGATATAAGGGGTATATTCTCAGATTTAATAAAACTTAGATAACTTTCACAATGTATACATGTTACTGAAATATCACATGGTACCCTATAAATATGTACCAATTTTATGCTTTTATGTATCAGTAAAAAAGTAAACTAAATTTATAGTTTGAAAAATTATAAAAATTAAATAAAAGCTTGACTTGATACTTATACTAGTAAAATTGTAAATTGGGTAGGTAAAAATATCTTAAAGAAAAATAAACATTACAAAAATCCACCCAACAAAAGTAAGGATACTTAAATTGATTAATAACCACTGAGAGTGAAAAATCAAGAATACAGAAAAAACAAAAATAAGCCTCCATACCTCTAAAAAGTCAAAGTTCAGATGGTTCCAAATATGATTCATAGGAGTTGAGTAGTTTTTGAATGAAATACCTAATTCTGGAAAAATGAGGATTCTTCCCAATTTTTTCCTGAAACCGTAGCCCTAGGAATAGCCTGGACTCGTGGCCAGCCAAATCAGAAATAAATTTTAAAACATTTATTTTTCTAAGCAGAATGAGGAGCCAGAAGAAGGTGGACAGTTAAATAAAACATCAATTCACACCCATTAAAAGCAGTGGAGGCAGTTTCTGTGCCAAATTGGCTTGAAGAAATCGTATGGCAGGTATGCTTTTAATGAAGATCATTTCTCCACCTTCCTGTTTTAATTTGACTTCTCTGGCAGACTTGTGCTTCCTTGGCATGGAAGAAATCAGCTTAACCACCACCATCTCAACTGCAAACCAGACAGCTGGATTCCTTCACCACTTGAGCAGTTTGGCTTTTGACATCTACAGGAATAACAGGGTTGCTTCCAACCTAAGACCTACAGAAAGAGTATCCAGCAGGAAAAGAGGGGCTGCTGCGCATGGCTGGATAGGCCATGCGACACTGGTGGCAGAAGCTGTGCCCACAGTAAGCCTAAACTGAATTATAAATGATAACCCCTTGGCAGATGCTAGCAGCTAGCAAGACTATCTTTGTAAACATCTCCATACTGAGTGCAAGTGCTTCTGGAGCTAAGAGCATGGCTGAGGCCTAGAACCTCTGCTTAGCTTTAGAACAGCCTGAGGCTGAAATCTTAGCCTCCAAGGCTCTCCATATTTAACCACACTTGTCTTACAGATTACATAAAAATTTCATGGCTATTTCATTGTTTTCCAAATAGGTTCAAAATTATATCAGCCTGTGGAATGTCCCACAGGCCTTAATCCAAGCAGACAAGTGTTTGCTGAGCATGTCTATATTACTTTCCTATTATGGCTGTAGCAAATTACTAAAATTTGAGTGGTTTAGAATAAAATAACACACATTTTTAAATCTTACACTATAGGAGTTCATGAGGCCAAAGTGAGTTGTTATGGGCTGAAATCAAGGTATTGGCAGGGCCATTTTTCTTCTGGATGTTCTAGAGGTGAATTCATGTCCTACCTTTTGCATCTCCTAGAAGCTGCCCATACGCACTGGTGGATGGCCCCTTCCTTCATCATTAAAGCACATTGTTCCAACTTCTGCTTCCACTGTCACATCTCTTCCGCTCACACTGGCCCTCTTGCCTCCCTCTTAGAGGAACCCTGACTGCATTGGGCTCAATTAAAAAATGTAGGATAATCTTCCCTTCTCTGAATCCTTAACCTAATCACATCTGCAAAACCTTTTGCTATGTAATTTGTCCTCAGGTAACAGGGATTAGAACCTGGACATCACCGAGGAGTGGTTTTCTATCTACTACAATGTCCTTCATGGACATTGTATGTGGTACCTGTTCTCTTAGGCACACACCTTGGCCAGTACAATTAAACCAGGCAATAGCCACAAATTTATGTGTGATCAAGATCTAATGAAAAAGAAAAGGAGGGGGGATGGCTGTCAAAGGAGAAGACATCTTATTTGGGAGTGTCTGATGTTTTGTTTTGGACATCTTGTCTCATGAGCTAGAACGGAACAAGGAGTCAAGGAGTTGAACTGGATCTTGAAGGATGAACGACAAGTTTGCTTCCCTGGAAGGCTTGATGGGCAGCTGTTAAGGATATGAAATATCAGTACTTTTATCACACTCCTTGTGGAAGCATCTCCAGATGTGCAAACTATAAATAGTTGTCCATTCACAGATAAAGAAATCAGAGAGCTTAGCTTTAGTCATGCCCCTTATATTCCCACCTAACCTTTCCTCAGTGCCTAGAGAAATCTGTGTCCCTCAGAATGCTCTGGGAGAAATTGGGTCAGGTTATGCCCACATAGAGCCCGTCACCAATTCCTCTATTCAGCTGGCTGTCAAATACGGTAGCTATATGTGGCTGTTGAACACTTGAAGTGTGACTAGTGCGAATGAGGAAATGAAATTTTAATTTAATTTCATCTTAATTAATTTAAATGTAAATGCAAATAGCCACATATGGCTAGTGGCCACTGTGGTGCACAGCACAGTTTCAGATATTCAAGCTGCATAAGGACAGCAGCCCTGATTTATTCAGCTTTATATTCCCAGTGCTATCACAGTGCTTGCTGAAGGTGTTGCAATCAGTAAATGCTTCCTACTTGATTGAATGGAGAAAAGAAAGAAGAAATTATTAAATTGTAATGATCCCATAGCACTAATATGGACAGATAATTCCTTGCTTAAATTCTGTTTCTACATCTTAGTGATTGTACAACTTTTGGCAAGATATAATTTCAAATGATACTAAATAATAGTAATAATTGCTAACATGAATGAAATACTCAGTGTATGAAATTCTTTATGAGAATTAGTTGGTTTGATCCTTCTAACAAGTCCATTTGTTGGTTGAGGAAACAGAGTATGGAGAGGTTAAGTCAATGATTTCAAATTGATGGTTATGACCCATTGTTAGGTAGAAAATCAGTTAAGTTGGTCCCAATCAGCCTGTGTATATACAACATATATATGCATATATAACACATACATATATGTATATATACTTATATGATCATTTATACATATACAAATTATGTATTTGTATTATATATGTATTATTAATTATTAAAAGTGTTTAAAGACACTGGATTAAGTAATTTTGTCAAGGTTGCTCAGCTAGCTATGATGAGTTGTCATTTGTACCAAGCTATTTGACTTTAAGCCTTATACCTTAACTGGTGTACTCTTCAATGATGTATGATTTGATAAGAAATGCATTTACATTTAAAAGAACTGAATTACATATAAATGTTAAGGATCTCACCCATCCATATGGTATGGAATATTCATGTGGTCTCTCTCTCTCTCTTACTTTGAGTAATGCCTAATACCTTTTAGATTTAGTTTATTGTGTTTGGCTAAGAACCAAGGAAAATTGATCCTAATTTAAATGTCTCTAAATCAACCTAAACTATTCTATTTTGGCAGAGGTTATTAGGATTCACCAACAAGTGCATTTTTCCTTTGCATACTGGATACACCACTGGTGGGCTATATTTTTTGTTTATCTTCAAGTTAAGAAGCGCCAGGTACTGAGTTTTGGCTATGGTGGTGTGGGTAGAATATTGTGTACCATTTCCAGGGCTAACCCCTAAAATCCTCCACATGGTCAAACAGTTTCATCAACAGGCTGAATGGGTAGAATAAAATGAAAGTTTTGAAAGCCTAAAGGATGGCAAAGCCACAGACAGAAGCTTTGGCCTAAATGATGGTATGGAACAAAGCCAGCTACCCTCTTCCTCACCCTGGTTTGGACTCCAGTATGATAAACAGCCCTTTGTTATATTATCCCCACTGAGATGTGTTAGTTATTCTAGCTGTTAACCCATCCTGACTAATATAACCCTTTAGTTGGTGAGATACACAAAAGAAACAAATCTGAGATATGTCTTTTATCTACTTCTGGCCCATCTTCACTGTCATGCTCATAAAGGAGGACTACAGTAACGACCATTAGCTACTGGGGTCAGTATCTGATAACTGGTAAGTCAGTATCTGATAACTCACCCCAATTGTTCAGGCCATCAGAAGAGAAGGGCAATGGGTATTCAATCATTCCTAATAACATGCCCTTCAATTTGCATAGTAATTTTCAATCTCTAAAAGTGGTTTTTAATACATTATTTCATTTTATTACATTGAACAGGAACAAGCATCCCCATTCTGCTGATAAAGAAACTGAGGTTTAAATATAGTAAGATTTACTTGAGGTTCACATACACATTAAGAACAAGGGATATGATTCATAATTATGTCTGCAGATTCTAAACCCAGTAACTTTCTGAGGAGAAAGTAAAGAGGCAGTGCATGTCATGAAGTCAGGGTTTAGGATAGTCTATATGAAGCCAGCTCAAGCTCCTGACTACTTGCAAGAAGAAAACCCTAAATTGCTTCATGATTTTTCTTGCTTTGAAAAGTATTCACAGAACTATCATTTTATTTGATTCTCCTAATAGCCCTGGGAGGCATCAAGGCTGACATTATTATCCCTATTTTACAAATGAGGAATCTGAGGTCCAGAAAGACCAAGTAATTTTTTCTAGGTACATAACTTGTCACTGAGAGAATATTAGTACCCAGGTCTCCTGACTCTCAGACCTAAATTACTGCTAGATGGTACTTCTTTGCTACCCCTTATCTTAGAGAACATCTTGTCTAGAAATGATATAGTTCCTCACCAGCCAAAGTTCTGTTTTCTGGGACTCAATAGCTTTGTATGAACGGAACATTTTTCTCACTTTATTTCTAATGCGTTTTTAGCTCAGGGGAAATCAATAATTTTAAAGAAGATAGAAATGTTCCTTAAGCTACTAGTTGTTTCTTTTCTTAATCTTTCTTGATGTTAATCATCTGGGACCAAGGAACATTTCTGTTTAGTGCTGCAGCATTTGATATGGATGTGACGATTTTGCTATGGACAGTTGCCATTGCTTGGATAGGGCTTAAAAGGAGAAGATCAAGAAAAGAGGGACACACATCACAGCCCCTTGGGAAAAAAAACACAGGCTTTAATTTTTCACATTGGAATCTAATAGCTGTTTGGCAACAAAAGAAAAGAAGAAAAACAAGAGACTAAGAGTGGCCATCCTATGAGGTCATTCTGTTGTCTCTGGGATCACAGAAGACCAAAGATCATTTTGGCGACAGAAAATCACAAGATGATCCTCAGTGGATACAATTCAAGAAGAAATAGACATGCCACACAAAAAGAAGTGACGACAGGAGGTGTGGATGAGGCAAGACAAGCAGAGAGAGTGTGTTGGTCATCCCCATGTCCTAATCCCCAGAACCTGCAACTATTACCTCATATGGCAAATGAAATGATTCAGTTAAGGATCTCGAAAGATTCTAGATAATTTGGGTGGGCCTGAAATGCAATCACATATATGAGAGAGAGGCAGAGACACTTCTGAGACCCATGTTCACAGGAGCAGACAGATATGTGTCAGGCCAAAGATGCCAACAGCCACCAGAAGGTGGAAGAAGAAAGGAAGGGATTCTCCACTACAGCTTCTGCAAGAAAAATACCCCTTGACTTCTGGCTTCTGGCATTTAGAACTGTGAAAGAATAAATTTCTGTTTTGAGCCACCAAAGTTGTAGTAATTTGTACTGAAGCTCTGGGAACCTAATATAGATGGGATACATCAGCATTTTGAACCAAGAATTGAAAATCTGCAAAGAGGAAGACCCCAGAGATCCAACCCTTGCCTATATCCGGACTGCAGAGGTAGCAAGAGCATTCAGTATGCAAGAACACAAGGACAGCAGACTTATGTTAGTTGGCTCAGAAGAAATTTCAAAATTGAGTTTACCGTGACACTGAAATGGGAATCAGAGTGATTCTGGGTTACTTTGGAGATTGAGACAGTTCATTGACTAGTAAGTAACCACCAGGGCTTTGAAGGTAATAAAAATAAAGTAATCATTATCTCTACAGTCCTCCCCCAAAATACACACACAGATTCCTCCCCCTGTCCAAATATAACTCTTAAACACACAGCCTTTGATGTTCCATTCTGTGGGCAGGGAAGAAGTCCAGGAATTTGGAAAAGTCAGAATCGCAGAAAAGGAATTTGAAATAATGTTATCCAAAATGTGTAAGGAGATTTTGCAGGTAATTGCTCTTTAAGCACAATAAGGTCAAAGCTTATTAATAGGAATAAGAATGTTTTTTTATGCAGGCACAATGAAGTCTTTTGTCTTGTTTTGTTTTGTTTCTTTTGCAATAAACTCATCCTTACGGAATGAGATGTGACTAATTTTTCAGACATTCTGGGTGTTTTCAGACATTCACAGCTGTTTTACTGCTGTGACTAAAAGGACTCAACCAGAACAACTATAGAGGAGGAAAGGTTTACTTAGGGGCTCACGGTTTCAGAGGTTTTAGTCCATAGAAGGCCAGCTCCATTCTTTGGGGCCTCAGGTGCGGCTAAACATTATGATGGAGTGTGTGGCAGAGGGAACCAGCTCACATGAGATCAGGAAACAGAGAGATATACTCCACTCTCCAGATACAAAATATATACCCCAAGACCTGCCTCCAGTGAACCACTTCCTCCAGCCACACCTCACCTGCCTCCAGTTACCACTCAGTCCCATCAAGGATTAATACACTGATTATGTTAGGAATATAATCCAATCATTTCTCCCCCAAACCTTGCATTGTCTCACATGTGAGCTTTTGGGGGACACCACATCTAAACCTTAACACTGGAGATAGGGAACTGCAACCTAGAGAAGACCCTCTCTGTGTGCCCCTACGTGACCCCATGTCTACCTGACAAGGACATGAAAGTTCATATTTCCACTTTTTGAGCAAGCAAACTAGGCAGGAAAGGAAAGACTGGAGTCAAAATAAACAACAGAAATAGGACAATTTACATCTCAACTGTTGAGATTCAATGCCAATGCAATTGAAGGAGGGGTAGTATGTCAGAAAAATGAGGGCGGGAAGAAGGGATTTGTGGGGCAGACAAAGTTTAAGAGATATAGAGGATGCAATCTCCTTGAGGCGGGGGGGGGGGGAACACTCCTGGAACTCCCTCTGGAAGCTCAGGACATGTCCATGTAAGGCACCTGATAATTGGCACAGGAGGCCTGGCTGTTTCCTACACTGAAGTGAACATGATACATCAAGCCCTCAACTCCTGGTCCAGTCTCAGACCCACCTCTGTGGCACCCAAGCCTATTTATTACTAGAATTTCTAAGTGAAAAATCTGAGTCCCTGCAGAGTTATGTGGGGTATGTGTGTACCTCCTTTGCAGAAGGAATAGCCAAATTAGTGCTGGAACAGGGAGGGTGTTAACCCCTCCACAGACTATAGAATGGGGGGTAGGGTGAGAAGGAATGAGGAGAGGAACATCTATCCATAAGAGGCAATCCAGTGAGAAAGACCATGAAGTTGATGTTTCCAGCTTCTCAGAAAATAACCTAAAAAGGGTAGTTATACAGATTACATATAAATTAAAACACTCATTAAACCCCATCACATTTTCCCATGCCCCTTGGGAGCATTGTAATCAAACAGCTAGAATTCCAGCTCCAATACTCAGCTGTGTATCTTTAGAAAAGTTACTTAATCTCTCTGAGTCCCACTTTCCTCTTCTATGAGAAGAGCCAGTGAAGAATCCACATAGAACTAAACAAATGATTGATGTCATTTGCTCAAAATATAGACACCATATCAACACTAAATCCCTTTGAAAGCAATACTGACTTTAATATACCTTGGAATCCAGCTGATATCCCAGATGACCTTCTTTAAATGGGGAACTTAGAATGGACTCTGTTATTTTTTTATCAGCAGCAATTACTCCTTTCAAATATCTTGCTTCTGATGCAAAGTTTAACTCATATGGTCACCTCCTAAACTCGACTACATGGAACATATTTTTCTTACTGTCAAGATATCCTAGATTTAAAACTGGACTGTTGATCCTTCCACTTGATGTCTTCATTAAAATGATATATTCATGGAAACCCTGCTAATCATTTGTAGCCATTTGCTCTTATTACCAGGGGTTGGCACAAGGTAGTCAAAAACTCTTGTTAGGGACTCTCAGCATAAAAGGAGCAGGGAAAGTGGGCTAACTCAGAGCCCAGAATTTTCCCTGTGGCTGCTCTCACTGCCTCTCCCTTCAAGCTTTCTTGCTGCCAAGGGCACAGGCAGAGCTAACAGGCCACAGTGGGCCTCCAACCTCAGTTTTCTGCCACGAAGAGAAAAACACAACAAGATCACCAGTCTTTGCTGACTGTCCCTTTCCATTTCATTAGGTCAGTGAAAAGCAGAACCAGCAAAAAAAAAACAAAACTATTTTTTCTTTTAATTTTAACATTGTCAATTACAATAAAGTCAACTAAGTTACACCAGAAGACTGCCTTCTGTTTGTTCAGGGAAATTAAGTTGTAGTCTTCAAATCCTGCCTTAACTAGATATTTGGTTTTGGAATCAGACTAACAGCCTCTCACTACGCTAATGAATTCTGCTGGCTGCTAAAGATCTGGAGCGGATACTGAGCTTGTGGGACTATTTGATTCATTTAATACTAGCGTCTCCTAATACCGTATGTAAAGGAAAGGACAAATACCTTCTCAGGCATGGGAAGTACTTAATGGCATCTGACAAGACAGTCATAGCAAGTTTGTTGACGTAGTTAACCAGAGATCCAATTATATTTACATAAACATGCAGTTGATACTTAAGTGCTTCTCAAACAGTTGAGATGAGTAAAACTTTATTATGTTAGGGCTCAGTATTGAGATACTATGAGGAGAAGGCAGTCAGACACCAAAGAATAAGTTCTTGTTTTCAGGGATTCCCTGGTCTCTTCCTGGGAGTTCCTGATCCAAGGGTACCATCTGGGTTGGTGGCTTTCCCAGGATGGCAACCATGATTTGGTGCCCTGGTCATGTCTAGATCGTAATGACAACAGAAACATAACCATCACTCTCAACATTTGTCATTTCCAGGTTGGGAGAAAGAAGGAAAGGTAGAGTAATCCAAATTCAAACCACCAAGCCACAGGCTTAATGAAATATCTTAAACCCAGGAAAGAATAGTGGGAACATGTTGGCTGGTAGGACTTCATAGTTCTTTTCTGCAATGAACTTCTGACCCATGCTTCTAGGTTCCAGAATTTAAAGGTAGTCATCTGAGACAGAGAGATTGACAAAGTCCTTAATCCATTTGGCAGGTGATGATTAAATTGTTTTTTTTTTTCTCATTCTTGTTCTCATTGCTTCTACCTCTATTGCAAATCTCAGCAGTCATCTCTGATCCCCTCCACTTCTCAGGCTCCTCCTCCAAAGTGTTCTGAGTAGCTCTCTCTCTCTCTGACAGAGCATTCTTCCCCCAGTATTCTTCCCCTAAATGACTCTGCTGACCCAACACTAAGGATTTCCTTGCCTGCCCTCTGTCTGTCTGAGTGAAGTACTATTCCATCTCCTGTATGTCAGTCTTCAATTTTTAGTTACACATTAGTATTGCCTACTCGAATGTGAGTTTTACAAGGAAACCTGGAAACTTAGAAACCATGCCTACTGTGTCCCCTGCTATCTCTCTGGGACCTTGCAAGATTTGTGGCACATATTTACTACATATTCACAGTCTAAGTGAGTAACAGAGAAGCCATCTATCTAGAAGTATATGTGTGTTGGTGGCCAATGGTGGGACTTAGAAAGCAATAAGACTCCAAATCAAACTACAAATGGTTTTATTCCCTGAGCACAGGCCATCTCTCTTATTATAGTTGTTTGAACATTTAAAATATAAAATTATGATAGAACATCTTCCTGAGATGGTCTGCTTCATCTTCCAGCTTCATATGGCTTCTCACATTGTTTTAGCTGTTCCTAAAAAATAAGACTTGGGTCAGAATGCCTGAAATCCCTATAACTTCTTAAATAATTAAGTTTACCCATTGAAGCTGTCTCTGCTCAGGGTATCCCTCGTAACACACCACAGCAGCCCTCCCTCCATGCTCGGTTTGTTTCCTCTGTCCAGTTAGTTTGATTTGCTCATTAGGCTCAGCTCCTGCATCTTGGACGTGGGCTCTGTTCTTTGGCTTGGGCTGAACAGGCAAGATTTTCCCTTCATCAGGCTAATGAAGTAAGAGTCTTATGTCATCATTAGTGCTGGTGTTAATCCAAGCAGAACTAATATTGGTGTTGTTCCAAGTGGAATTAGTCAAGCCCAGCCCCCAACAAGCCAGATGTTAGTCAGGCATTTCTTACTGATGTTAATGAATAATTCCCTTGAGTTCTACAAACAGCTGAGTCCACCAAATGAACTTCAGGGACCCAGAAGCAAACTGTCTGCCTAATTGAGATTTGTCCTAGGCAGCTACCCAGGCCTTAGAACTTCTGAGCTGAAAGCAGCAGTGAGTTCCTTTTTCCAGATAGTAAAGGACTACTTTTGGACTACTTTTCTCTTTCCAACCCCAGCCAGCAGGCCCAAGGGATTTCCTAGGAAATGTTCCTTTGCAAACCCCATTCTTCTTCTGTGCCTGTTTCAATAACCAAGTTTATAAGTTATGCATTTATTTCCTCTGCTGGACTGTGATGGTAAGGATTTTCTTCCCACCTCTGTCTCTGGCACCTGGTACAGAAACCACTTAACTGTTCTCTGGACATAAATTATGATAGAACATCTTTCTGAGATGGTCTGCTTCATCTTCCAGCTTCACATGGCTTTTCTCTCACTCTCCATCAAGTAAAATGTATCAGCTCTAGTCTTTCCATTTGTACTTGATCACTGCTATCATAGGAATATGATAATGAGAATAGGAACCATTTATAGCAAGGGCTAGACACTGGGCTAAGACATTTGCATGCATTTTTCAATGACCTGTGAAAGCATTATAATGCAAGACTTTTAAATGAATGTCCAAGGATTGGAGGCAGGGTAGACAGGAGTTAACATGCTTAGCATCAACCTAGAGAAGACCCCAAATGATAATCAGGATCAGCTGTTGATATACCTGTCCATTCCACAAGCAATCAGTTTACCTGTTCAATAGGAAGTCACCCACCTACCCTACCCAGAAAAAAATGGAACAGATATCTATAAAATTTTCTCCCTAAGCCAAAAAGCAATCCTCATAACAGAAGAATTTATAAAGGATAAGCTTAAAATATTATGGGGAAAATAGAACAGGGAGGACAAGGAGAATAAATGGAAGCCTTTCAGAGTATTTTCAGGTTTGCTAAAATAATGAAGACAATCCACTAAAGAGACTATCAAAAGACAATTTGCAGATGTTTAATTATGACTATTGGCAGCTCTACAGTTGAATTCCATTACTCTACCCCTCCCACCATATTAGAATGTCTTCAGGCTCTTCCTTCCCTTTCAGTTACAGTGAGATGCATATAAACGTCTTTTAATTAGTGTCTTTTAATATGGATACCAAGAGGATTTTCCCTCCTGTGGCTGTTTCTCTATCCAGATGCTCAAATCTTGTCTGAGATGACTCAGAGTTATTGGCTCCCTCCTCCTGAGCTCCTCCCTTCTCGCAGTCCCACCATGAACCTAGAGATGAAGCGGAACTTGGACTCCTATAATGGAAAAAGTGAAGCTTTATCAGCCACCCTCCCCTGCCTGCTGCAGCCTCGCTCCCCCAGTGACTCTGCACAAGTGCACAGGAGAACATTGACCTCACCCTGACCTTTGTCTTACTCAAGTCTCAGCTCCCACCTTACAATGAGCACAAGAATGTATCCCAAAGCCAAGTTTGGTTTTGTCTCCATTTTCTTTTCTTCTCTTAAAGCAGCACTGCAAATATCTTTATTCTTCTAGTATCTCTTCCACTTTATGTCCTTTCTCTCTTCCCAACCCATAGTTTCCTTTTCTTCTAATTATCCTTGTTAAGAGTGATTCAAATTTTCAATATACTCAAGCTGAAGGACTTAGTTGGAGAGAAATCATATGAAAGGAAAGACATTTATACCAGTATTTTCTTAAAGAACATTTGTGTTGGGGAGAGTTACTATAAAAGGTTCTTTCCCTGGGTCAATGCCAAGTCTATTTGTGCAAATGTGTTTTCCAAATGCCAGACTTAGCAATAATAATACACCCACTTACTGCCAATCCTGTGCTCCAAGCACTCTGCTGAGCTGGACTCTTTCCGTGTAAGATCTATAATTGAATGACACTCTAAATAAATACGATCATCTCCATGTTCTTAATGAAGAAACTGAGGCTCACTGATGTTGATTGACTTGTCTTAAAGTTACATCATTGGAGATGAGTTAATTCCTCCTCACTGTATGAAGCAACAAGTTCATGCTGGTGTGCCTGGAAGAGCTAGCTCCAAACTTCTGCAGGGAATCTCTGAGAGTAGCATCCCTGCTGGAGAAACAAGACTTTCTCCTGGAGCCATAGAGGATTATGCCCCATAGTCACCGTGTTCACCTCATATCAGTCCTGCTCTATGTAACCTAAACAGTAACACAGAAGGTATTCTCTGATAGAGAAAATGCCTTATTTCAAAAACCTCCATTGTGTCTTTAGTTTTTATACTTATCACCAGGTAAGCTTTTCCAATCTTCTAGTTTCAAATTGAAACATAATCAATAATGTTATGTGACACTTTATAAAAATAAGTGAAAGATCAAGATATTCTTTCAAAAGAATGGTCTCTCAAATAGGCATAGAGAACTAAAGACATTGTTAAAAACCCTAGAAGGGAAGTGCATTTGTTTTAAAGCCATGAACCCTTTAAGTTTGAGATATTCTTTGGGCATCTATATGTGTCAGCATGTTTGTCATGTCATTTACACATGTCATTACACTTAATCTTCAACTCAAAGGAGTAATTATGATTATCCTTATGTTATTGCTGAGAACACTGAGGCTGGAAAGACTGAATGAGATGGAGCTGACATGAGAACCCAGTACTGCCTGACAACAGAGCTAATGAATGGAGTAGCTCAGGAAGTCTAAATTCTTGTCACAAAAGCATAAAAACTCCTATTCCTGGGAGACTTCTTTGACTGTCATGTTTGTTCCACTCAGCTTGGTAGTTGGCATTAACTTCTTGACTGGCCAACTGTTGGTCCAATGCCTAGTACTCCAGAGTCTGGAGGTATCTATCAAGCGTGTTCATTCCTGTAAGGAGCGCATGACCCCATCCTAAATGAGCAAGTTAAGAAACAGTTACTAGTGTTAGACCACTGTCCTGGTCTAAATTATCTTCTTAAAACTAAATCTACGCCAGGCGTGGTGGCACATACCTGTAATCCCAGAGGCTTAGGAATATGAGGCGGAAGGATCAGAAGTTCAAAACCAGCCTCAGCAACTTAGAGGCAGAGGGATGTGGCTCAGTGGTTAAATGCCCCGGGGTTCAGTCTCTGGTGCCAAACAAACAAAACAAAACAAAAAATTAAACCTAACCCCAACTTGAAAGAGTCTATCTCACAGCTCTTTTGCCATCCTCTGCCACGCCAGCTATAGAATCTTAGGTGTTATAATGTTTCCTCTAACCTCCCTGTGATCCTCCAAGGTCAAAGCTTGGAACTGACAACATCTAGGGGATTCTGGCAAAAACAGAGGTAATGAGCAGAATCCCTGCACACCTCTTTCCAGGAGAAGAGGAAGAGTCAGAGAGAAGATGATAGCTCGTGTCTGGGCTGAGAGTTGATGCTGAGCCCACTTGAGCTGCAGGCTTGGTCCCCTCCAAGGTTCATGAACAAGGGCTGGGCTTTTATGCCTTGCTGGGGAATATCATCAGCCCTGCAGCTGCTCAGAGTATGGGACTCTCAGGGAGAAGGAAGAAGGCGCCAACAGGGCAAGGATAGAAATGGAGAATAAACCTAGGACTAGAGGTTTTTTATGTTATTAATTTAAAGCAAATGATGCATTCTGGCTGTCAGGTCCCAAAGCAGATGTCTGTAGAAGTATAAGGTCATTCAAGAACATAGAGTTCTAAATGAAGGTTATAAATATGCAGTGCTGTAATCTCTTAGTTATATGCTTATTCATCTCCCTCCTGTGTCCTACTCTAGGTCACAGAAATGATAGAATTTGAGCAATTTGTGCTATAAATTTCTTATCCCTATATGTCTCTATGTCATTCTTTACCCAAAACTCTTGCTCTCATTAGTACCCATCCTGGTGTTTTAATCAACATGATTGGGTAAATTGGTTATATGTGTTCTCTAATAATATTTATGAAGTTCCAGTTTCAGGCCATGCTCTAGTTATAAAAACAATAATTTAAATTTTTTTCCATGTATATATGTGTAAACACATTCCCCAATCCTCAGATGTATTTTCCATTTGCATCTCTTCTCAGCAAAAAATCCAAACATTCATCTCAATAAGATGACTAACATATGCTGAATTTCAAAGCCCCAGAGATCCCTCATCTATCCAGACATAAGAGAGTCGCAACCAGCTCCACCTATAACACCTACTCACATCTCATCATCCACAGTCCACCTCTGTCCAGCAAATCACTGGACTCAAATGCCCTCAGCTCCCTCTCTTGTCTCTGCAGACTGTCAAATCACTAGGCTCCTCTGATCTCTGCCTTCCTTTTCCTCCAAATTAAATTTCAACTTTTTTGTAGACCCCTGTGAAAATGACAAGCCAGTGCCAGAGCTGTCTTTTAATACACAAAAGCATAAATAATGCCATCCATCAGGACTGTCACTCAGAAAGATAGATTGCTAGTTGTCCAGACCCCCAAATGACACCAAAGCCAAAGTTAGAAAGTGTCTCTTTTCTTTTCTTTAGTCTCTCTCTCACTCACATGCTCGCTCACTCTTGCTCTTTTTTATTTGCCGGACTGCTTGATTCTGATTAATGGTCCTGTCAGGGTGGGATTCCACTTGCTTGGATAATGAGTCAAGAATGTATTCCCTGTCACAGGCGCAGCAGATGTCAGGGGCAGAAGGGCTCAGGGATGCCAGAAACAATATACAGTTTCTTCCTAGTCCCCTGACAGGCCAATATGCTGCACAAGGTCTAATTTATGTAGACAAAATGCAGGCGGGGCTGCAGCAACCAGAAAACTGCCCCAGAAAGCCCCTGCTAAGATGTAGCTTGCAGGCAGGGCCCATTGGTCAGGGCAGCCAGCAGCAGACTGGTAATGAACATCAGCAGCAGACTCGATAGTGCTGCCTGCAAAGGCTTGGACACATCGAGAGGCCCGGGACCCCTTTGACTTCATTAAACTGCACTTTATATCATTATGGGAAGAAATCAAACAGGGCAGAGGGCTTCTGTTTCCTTTAATGGCTTGATTAGGTTATTCACTGCTGGGCTTGGCCATTATCATACTGGAGCCACTGAAGGCTGCTGAGAAGTGTCAGTTGCTCCCGCCAGATGCCCTCTTGGGTTTGACTGGACTAATTTGATCTCAGAAGTTTGTGCACCGGCAGGACTGTCATGACTCCCCATCATTCCACCAGTGCTCCAGGAGACAGAGCTGCTGCTCAGCCAAAACATGGACACTTGGTCTCAGCCCAAAGGTGGACATGCTTGCAAACAATCAACCTGTCCACATAGGTTTTGCACATATGCACACATTTCTTTTTTGAGAAAAATCTCTTGAGCTGTTTCATGAGTTATGACATTAGAGCAGTATGTATTTTCCTTAGAAATTAAAATATGACCACATTCCCTTGATGGACAACTCAAGCAGTTAAATGCTAAAGACACTGGAATCGGATAAATCAAAATCAGACAGAGGTGGGCTATTGAATCACCCAGATTGGGAAGACAAAACTCTTGTGTGTATTAACCTCCATTTTAATCTTAACCACGTCAAAAGAATCTTTCATTAAAAGAAAAAAGAAAAAAACCTTCAAAGAAATGTTAAAACTCCATGCTTCATGTATCGAGGATCTTTCCTTGGCTTCTAGACTTCCTTTCTGTGAGCACAGTGGACACTTACAATAGGCTCTGTGGCTTCAGGTCTTGAGTTTGTGTCCTGCTTGTTAAAAGGCAGCAAGTGATATGATTACCTGACTGGGCTTCAAAGACTAAACAAAATGTTACAAGTTCAGTCAACTTTTTTTTCTAATAGTGTTTTTCCTGTTTTATTAGCATGCTGTTCTCTTTTACAAAAATAAAATATAATAATAATAATAATAATAATTTTAAAAGAATATCGCCATTATGGGAGCCAGTATGATATCGTGGAAAGGACGTGGATTCTAGGGGGGCAGGCTAGTGTTTGAGCAAGGATCTGCCTGCCACCAGGTTCAAGGCTTTGGGTAAATCACCTAAACTCTCTGAGCTTTGTTCCTTTGAACTGTGAAATATAGCTGACCCTAGCTATCTGGAGGCATTTGAGATTGTGCATACATACACAGGGCAGAATATGTGATAGGCTTTGTATAAGCATTTTCTGAAAACAAGGAAGCAAATATATTGTAGCAGTTTTGTAATATATTTGTCCCACTGCCTAACATTGTATCATGCAAAAACTCCTAAGGCAGCTCTATGACCATATTAAAAAAAGAAATTAAAATGGTCCCCCTCTAATCATTGCCTATTTTAATTGAGTTCAGATATGCCAATCTTTTTCTTTCTTGCTTTCATATATTCACACAAATTCAAAATGATATTCACAGCATCTTTTACATTTTTAGAAAGAATTTAAAAAACACACTTACACTTTCCAATGTACTTGTACAGATAGTTACCCAACAGTAGTGGAGGAAGATATCAAAGAACGAAAGGGCTAGGGAAGTCAGGGAGAGCTAAAAGGATTTTTCAGTCAATTTAAGATGCACCAGTCTTGAGTAGGCCAGTACCAGTCTATCCTTACTCAAACCCTCCAAAGCCCAACCGAATTCCACACACATTCCTCAACTTCTGCCTGTTAGCCTACAAGTTGAACCCTGTTCTTTCCTGATCCTATGTGCTTGTTCAGTCTCTCCTAAATCCATTCTCATGCATTTTACCACTAAGTGGCCATTCGAGATTTTCACAAGAGATAGTAATAGGAAAATGAATCAGAAACTACCTCCTGAAGTTGTTTGTATCCACTAAGTTAAAAAGATGCACTGTTTAATGAGAAAAAGTAAGTTGCAGGAAAGTATATGTGATAAAACCCAACTTACATTAAATATGTGTATTTAAGTTCATTTTTTTTCTGTAAGGACACGTAAGAGATTTAATGGTAGTTAACCTCCAGGTAGTTATCTCCACAGGGTTGAAATTTTTATCATGACTATGTGTTACTTTTATATTAAAAAGTAAGTTCAAAACAGCATTAAAGAAAAAAGTGGGTAGGCCAAATAAAGCAAGCAAATTTCCTGAAGTTCCCCCAGTTTAAACTGAGTAGTTTGGGGATGTAACTCAGTGGTAAAGTGCTTACCTAGAATGTATGAGGCCCTAAATTCAATCCCCACTATGGCAAAAAAAAAATTTTTTATAAAGTACAAATAAATAAATAATAAATCACTGGCATTTGTTGAATGGTCTAGAATTTATTAGGGAATCATCAAGCCAAAGCAAGTAGCACAACATAAATGAACTCCACTTTATGAAAATCCATTGTCAAGAACTCAAACATCAGGCATTTCTCCAGCAAGAAGAAACTGCAGTAAAGAACTGATGCTCTAATGTACTGAAAGAAGGTCAGAAGGCAGGAAACAGAACTGACCATGGATAAAAGCAGCCATGTGCAATATGCTGCATACCAAGGAGGGATCAGAAAACAGGGATGTGTGCAAAGCTTACATTTAGAAGAGGATTTCCATGTTACCAATGGTTCTTTCAACATTAAGCTCCTGCAATATGTTTATGCATTTGTATGCACCATAAAAGAGCTGGAGCAGGGACGGAAAATTAACATTTGCAAAGTTTAAGGGCTATGTTACCACATGGTGAAAAATTACATAGGTAGGCTGGCAAGCAGTGCCCATTTCCTCCAAAAATAAGCAATGAGAAGCAGTTTATAGGCAACTTGTGGAAAATAATTTATTGTATAAAATGAGGAATACTTGCACCAGCTTGACCTCCAAACATGCCTATTTTGGTTTGTCTAAGTGGAGGTCATTCATCACAGACTACAAAATCCCAGAGCTGAGGCACTAAACAAGGTCACCAGAGAGATGCCAGGGTGAGCATATTGGAACAAAAACTAAGGAGAAAGTGGAATGGAAAATTAATTTTAAGTCCTAGTTACTGTTTCCAAAGACCTGCCTGTACCAGGGTGTGGGAAAGAGTGGTGTGGAAACTGGCCCTGGATGATCTTATGGCCCTGTCTAGAGTATATTAAATGCCCTGGGATAGCTTATGTAGCTGGAACCCATATAGTTATTGGAAAAGGTGACTTCATTGTTTGCAAAGGGTTAAGAATTGCAGGAATGAAGAACATTTCTGTTATTAATCCAGCTTTCTCCAGACAGTTTCTAAAATGTCTCTACAATGTCCTAATGAGGGGAAGAGCTGGAGTCAATAACTGATCCATCTCTGGCCATACACACATATACAGTGGTCCACCTTATCCACAGTTTTGCTTTTTGCATTTTCAGTTACCCAGGGCCAAACATTGCCCAAAAACATTAAATGGAAAATTCCAGAAAATAAGCAATACATAATTTTTAAAGTTGGCGATTCTGAGTAGAATGTTGCAATCTCAAATAGTCTTACACTGTCCCTCCTGGAGCATGAATCATCTTTATCTAGTGTATCCACGCTGTATACACTACCCACCCATTAGACACTTGGCAACAGTCTCAGTTATTTAAGTAACTCTTATATTACTAAATAAATGATTTCAAAGCACAAGAGGAATAATGCTTATAATTCAGATACACCAAAGTGAATCCATAAAGTGTTTTCTTTAAGCGAAAAAGTCTTACAATAAGAAAATCTTACATGCAGTAAGATTTTGAGAGAGATACTACATTAACTTTTACAGTACTTTGTTATACTTGTTTTATTTTATTATTACTTATTTTTGTGATTCACAATGGTTTTTCCTAAGTGTCTTTTTCACCTGTTTAGGTCTTCCTCATCTCCATGGACTTGTACTCATTCTTTTGGAAGCAGTTCCAACATCACTTCCTTTGTGAAGACTTCCATTGCCTCACTCCCATCACTGTTGCAGCAAAGTGAATTTTTGGCTTTCCTGTATTCCCACAGGACTTCAAAATCCTTCCACCCTGTATCATTATCTGGCTGTGGGACAATTTGTTCCAATAGACTGTAGAGAGACCCCATGGGAATCTTATCAACCACCTTATCCCCAGCCTCTGTAATAATTCTCTGAAATATGGAAGGTTCTCAATAAATGGTTTTTTTTAAAGAAAAAGATGAATGAATGATAATAATGTATCTGAGCACTACATTTATCCCCATGGTCCCCATAAGCTGGCCAGAAGTCCTTCATCTGTTGTTATTGCCCAAACCTGCAAGAGAAATTCACCTGATTCTCAGATACCACTTTTTCTTTCTCTGCATCTCTTCACAGGGCTCTCATCAAGTTCAGGGTTGTCTTCAGTCTAACAAAATAAATAGGCCTCCACTTAGACACAATAAAGCCAGCTAATTTATATGGGAAGGAGATTCCAGGCCTCCTGCTCCTTGGAAGAAGCAGAAAGAACAGGATGAAGAGTTCCAACATGAGTCACTGCCTCACTGGAACATCAGGGCCTTCTGCTCCTTTCACAAAGGTTTATGTTCTAAGTCATTAAGGTTTTCTGCCAAAACACAACGTGTTTCTCTTTAAGGCCCTTGTTCCCACTCAGAAGTTTCTTAATCAAAAACAGTGACTAACTGTTAAACTCAAAATAAAGGAAATAAAATTAAATATCCCAATTACTTTTTGCTGATTTGGGCTTTGGTTTCATTTTATTATTTTCTTTACAAGGCTTAGGCTTATGGAGGAACTCCCCAGTGCCCCACTCCCCATTCTGTTGTGAGGGAGAGAGATGTGATGTCCAACATCATGTTTGAGTTACAGTTTCTTGAAACCATGTGCAAACATGGATGAATAGAAATGCAGAGTGCCAATGATTAAAACTAGCCTATCTGGCCTATGGTGAGGGGATGGCTGGGGACTCCTACCTGCATGTTGTTGAGGCTGCTCCAGAGCCAGACAATGGTTCATAGTGTAAGAGGAAGATTCTGCCAGCTTATACCTCTTTAAATGGATCTCAGTTGCTCTTCCTACCTGTGAAAGGCCCTTGTAGCAATCTGCCTCCTGATCCAGCCATAGAAGTACCAACAAAGATTAGAGAAACGGGGTAGAGAGATTAGAATCATTAATGTCAGAGCTAGGGAGAATCTAGTTCATTATACACATGAGTGTATAATGTACAGAGTAGGTCTCAAAGAGACCTTGAACCCAAAAGGGGATAAAAATGGTTCCATGTCACCTTGAGCTTGCAAGATAAAAATAAATTAATTAATTAAATAAAGCAGGAAGGAACAGGGCAGGTCAAAGTCGAAAACCTAGCACAGTCTCTGGCACAAGGTAAACAATAAAACTTGATCAAATAGTGTTAATGGTGCTCACAGGGACTAAAACAACCCAATATTTCCACTGTTTCAATTTCCCACACAGAATGTCTGAATTTACTTTCACCTTTATCTCAAAATAATTCTAAAAACTTACAGAAGTTGTAAGAACAGTACAAAAGGTCTCCACAAACCTTTACCCAGATTGCTCTTTTTGTTATTTTTTTGTTTTTAGTGCTGGAGATTAACTCTAGGGCCTTGCATACACAAAGCACACACACCATCACTGGGCTGCATCCCTAGTGCCCAATTCATTGATTTTAATGTTTGCCACATTTATGTTCTCTGTCAATCTGTGTATGTACACATACTTTTTAAAAAAATGTTTTTTAAAAATGTAAAAACATTTTCTTATCTGGTCTTTTTAGATATATGTAACAGAGTGTATTTTGACATATTACACATATATGGAGTATAACTTATTCTAATTAGGATCCCATTCTTGACATTGTACATGATGCACACACAAACTTTTGTTTTCTGAACAATCTGTGAGTAGCTTGTTGTGTGGTTGTTTCCTCTTATTGCTTCAATGTGTATTTTATAAATATAGGAATCTTCCAAAGTATCAAATCCAGGAAATTTAACACTCATACAATCCTTCTATATAATCCACAGTTCGTTTTCAGCTTTTGCCCATTGTCTTAATAATGTCCTTGATGGCCTTTTTCCCATGCAGGACCCGATCAGACATCACATCTTGAACTTGATTGTCATGCCCCTGTAGTCGACTTTCATCTGTCCAGTTCCCCAGCCTTTCTTTGTCTTTCATAAACGTAACATTGTTGGAGAGAGCAGCCCAGTTCTTTTACAGAGTGACCCTCACTTTGGACTTCCTGATGTTTCCACTCAATTAGACCCTAGCTCTGCCCTTTCAGCTGAATCCCTGCCTGAGGAATATTGTGCTCTTCCCTCCGTACCACATCTGGAAGCTCCAGTAAGTCTATTTGCCTTTTATTGATGATGTTACTTTTGACCTTTGACTTCTCTGCTGTAGGGTTACTATTTTTCCTTTGGTAATTAGTGAGAATTTACAAGGAGTACTTTCAGACATGTATGTAGCCTATCAATCCCCACAATGGATTTAGGAACCCATAGAGTTTTGCCTTTCCTTCATTGGATTGTAATTTATTGCTGCCTTTACTTACTTTGGTGCTCAAATTCTTCCAGATTTGGCCAGAAGAACCTCTTCAAGCTCTCCTTTGTCTTTTAGCCTGTGCCTGCTGCCCCGTTGCTAAAGTTCTTTCTTACTGTTTGACAACACAAGTAGTCCCAGACACCTCTTCTGTCTTGCCCTATCCCTACCATCAGCCTTTCTCCAAGGAGTACTGGTTCTTTTAAGTGAGGAGTAGTATTCAGAAACCAGGATCCTGGTAGTTTCTGTTGCTCTGGGAATGCCATTATTTTAAGGGTCTATTGGCAGACAGAATTAGTAAATATGCATGATTTAAATTACCTGCTTACATTGATAAATACCTTTAGTCCAAAACAACTCTTCAGTAATATTTCTGGATATTTTCTGTTTCATGTTTGTGTCTTCCTACCTCACAGTGGAAACCCAAGCTCACAAAACAAGTAAGAGCAAAGTAGCTATTCATATGCTCAATAAGACAATAAACAAAACAGAGTAGTTTTAAATTGGCTGTATCCCTATGCTTACAAAAACAATGACTAAGAAAAGTTCAAGATATGTTTGCATATTTTTTCTTCAGATGAAGGTACACATAGTCACAGAACTAGTTGAAAAGTTATGTGGAGTAATTTTTATTCTTCCCTTCAGCATGGTTATAGAATTTCATTGCAATAAAGTTCTGCCTATTTCTGCTTCCAAGCAGTTTGTGAGCTTTCTTCCATCCTCTTTGGTATTATTTATTTACTTATTTATTTGGGTACTTGGGATAGAATCCAGGGGTGCTTAACCTCCGAGCTACATTCCTAGACCTTTTTATATTTTATTTTCACACAGGGTCTTGCAAAGTTGCTCAGGGCCTCTTTAAGTTGCTGAGGCTAGCTTTGAACTTGTGATCCTCCTGCCTTAGCCTCCCAAGTTGCTTAATTTTTAAATTTATAGAAAAGAAACAAGATTCCATAAAAATTATGTTAAAAGTCATACCTAAAAAGTGATTCCTTGTGTCTTATCCATTGCACGTTGTTTTTTCCCCATATCTACCCCTCACAGATATAACCAGTGTCATTAGTCTCTGGTTTATACTGTCTGAATGTCCTTTTTCCAAAATAAACAAGAAAAATATAAATTATTTCAAAACAAAAAAGTTTAAAAAATATGTTTTATTATTTCTCCTTCCTGCACAAAATTAGTAATCTATGTGCTATTTTGCTTTTTTAGTTTTTATTAACAAGATATCTTAAAATTAATTTTATATCAGATTATAAAAATCTTTCTAATTCAGTTTTTCAGTCCTCAAATATGTGGATATACCAGTAGATTCAACCAACTTCCTTTATTTGAACATTTATGTAATTTCTAATCTTTTGTAATTAAAATCTGGTGCCTAACCTTGTGGTGTGCTGTTGTATTACTGGAGGTACATATTTAGCGTTAATCACTAGGTCAGAGTAAGCACAAATACAGTATGTCAAGTATGGAGAGAGTGCCATTTGTATTCTCAACAATGGTCTGTGTCTGTTTCCCCCTGTGATCTGGCCAAGAGTACATTGGTGCATGTTAGTGCAGTTTTATAAGTGAACTTGAACACTTTCTCATGTTCAATTATTGCAGAACCAATTACTGAGATGTTCACATTAGCCCTAATGACTTGGTAGGCCAACTTTTTCATACACAGTCTTGTGCTGAAAAAGAATTTGTTTAATTTGTGTCTGTGTGCTATCTCTTTGTACTTTAACCTTTTTTCTATAGAATTTGGGTAGATTTCCCCTCAATTTTAAGAGTTGCTTGTCCATGTGTCTATTGTTTATTGCGTACATTCCAAATATTTTCTGCCAATTTGATGTTTGTCTTTTGACTTTGATCAGAGTGTCTTCTCTGATCAAAGTACTTGGGATAGTGTTATGCATTTCTTTCTTCTTCTTCTTTTTTTTTCTGGCCATGCCAGGAATTGAAGCTAGGGCTTTACACATGCTGGGCATACATGTGCTGTACCACTGAGTTATATACTCCCAGACCTGTGTTTAAAAAATTTTATCATGAGGCAAATTAATCAATTTTTTGCATCTTGATTTTGAATTATAACAATAAAGCCTTTCCTTAAAACCAAGTGAAAGAGGAATTCACTTACTAAAAATATCTATATAATTTAACTTTTACATGTATGTCTGTGACATATTTGAAGTTATTTTTTTGTGTGATGTGAGAAATGGATCAATTTTTCCTTGTCTAAATGGCTATCCAATGATCTCAAAACCAACTATGGAAAAGGCCATATTAGGCTCAAGGATTTGATATGCCAACTTTGTCATACAGTCATGAATGGCATAATGTCTTGGTCAATGATATGCTCTACATATGATGGTGGTCCCATAAGATTATTTTGCCTCATGATGTCATAACCATCTTGGGTAAGTACTCTCTGCGACGTTCATACAATGATGAAGGCACCTAATGATGTATTTCAGAATGCATCCTTGTTGTTAAGCAATGCATGTTTATACTAAATCTCTAGATGCACCAGAGTTTAATATTTTTCTTTCTCTTGCATGCCATTTCTCTTTGTGTCTGTTCACATGCTTGTACCATAATATATTAAGTATAGAAATTTTGCATTTTTAACTTCTAGACTAGTCGTCTTCATAGATCTTTGTTCTGTTGTTTCCTAATAATTCACATGTATATTTCCCATAAGAACTTTAGTATTAACTTCTCTAGCTCCAGAAAAGCAACATATTGATATGTTTTATGAGAGAACTATTTTCTAGTGATGTTGAGCTATTCTATGTAAAAACAAAGGATAGATTTCCATTTGCTTAAACTTAAAAGTCTAGAGTTTGGTTGTCCAAAGATGTAAAATTTTGCCTTCATTTTCTTTCTTTACTTCCTCGCCTCTCTTTTTTTGTCCTTTATTTAAAAATAAAACCACCCAAAGCAAATGCAAAATTTAGAGAATTTTAAGGCAAACATCTTGTATCCTGGCCTGAAAATAGAACTTTTCAGCCACACTGAAAACCTCTCTATGTGCTCCATCACAGTCACAACCCCTATCTTCCCCCCAGAAGAACAGCTATATTAGAATTTCTACTAATCATGATTTACACTAATTGCATCTTTGATTTTCTTTACATTCAAATACCATATAATTCTCCTTTAATGTAAAGTTTAATCTTATCAATGAAAAAAGATTTATAAAATGTCTCTTCAGTAATATTTAACATACTGATCTCCATCCCTTTTTTCTTTTCTGTATAGTTGATTTGCTAAAAACTCTGGGCTATTGTACCTGAAGAGTTTTCATAGTTTGGGTTTTGCCAACTGCAAACTCAGGATGCAGTTCATTATTGTATTTCCTCTAAATTAACAGCAGGATCCAAAGGACTGATCAGGTTGTGGGTTCATTCTTTTGGCAGGATTATAGCTGATGTTGCATTATGTCATCAGGAATAGAATGTTGAGTATCCACTTCATTTATATATATATATATATATATAGAGAGAGAGAGAGAGAGAGAGAGAGAGAGAGAGAGAGGGAGGGAGAATCATTGATGCTCAATTCAATGTCTCATTCTTTGTTTAATATTACTGTAATCATTTTGAGTATCCCAAATTCATTCTCTAGCGCTAAAGTTAGGGTGTAGATTAAGTGTCCATCCAAGGCTTCATGTATTGAAATTTCTTCCTCATTTTGAGGAATTAAGAGGGTGAGACTACATCTGACTGTGCTGTTTAAAACTGGGGCCTTTGAGAAGTGATAAGATTAGATTAAGACAGTAGGGTGGAGCCCTCATGATTAAATCTTAGTGGTTTTATAAGAAAAGGGAGAGAGACATACAGACATGCATGCTCCCTGTATTATGCCATGTTATGCTCTGTGCCACCTGGGGATAGTGTTAGCAAGAAAGTCATTGCCAGATAAGATGAGGGCCCTAAACCTTGCACCTCCAGCACTATGAACCAAAATACATCTCTTTTCTTTATAAAGTAGCCTGCCTCAGGTTTATCATTATCGTAATGAAAAATGAACTAATACATCCAATATATTCCTTAGTAAGATAGAAAATAGGAATTATTATATGCAGTATTTGCATCCTCTATAAAGATCAGAAGTCAGCTCTTTTCCCTCCCAGTTTTCCCCACTTCCATTTCCATCCACATGTAATAAAACATGCTTGAAAACATAATGCAAATTGCATTAGTCAGTTTTCTGTCATTGTGACAAAACATCTGAGATAAACAACTAATATGGAGGAAAGGCTTATTTTGACTCATAGTTTTGGAGGTTTCAGACCCTTGCTCAGTTGAATTGTTGCTTTGGGGCTTGTGGTAAGGCAGTACATCAGGGCAGAGAACACATGCTAGAGTGAGGCTGCTTACCTCAAGGTGGCCAGGAAAGAGGGAGAGTAGGAAGGAGCTGGATTGTCACTATCCCTTCAAGGGCACATCCCTAATAAACTAACTTCCTCCCACTAGACCCTACCTCCTAAGGATCCCACCATCTCCCAATAGCACCACAGGCTGGTGATCAACCCTTTAATACATGTGCTTTTGTGGAACATTTAAGATCCAAACTTTAGCACAGATTTATCGGGATTCGTAGAAATTCCATTGTCCTGCCCAGAGCCATTAAATCTATTTTGAGATTCCCTGAAACTCTGAGCTTGAAGGCCAGTCATCCTATTGCCAAGAGATATATCTGAGAGTGATGAAGAAATTAGCTTCAGCTCATCCCAGCCCAGGCTCCCAGCCACCACCTCTGAGTATGAATCTGAGTGAGTCCCTAGCTTGAGCACATGACTAATGTGAGCTGAAATAGCATATTGTAAAGACCAGCCTCATCTCAGCTTGTGTGCAAATCAGAAATGCCAGAGAATTTTTCCATAGTCTTCCATAATGTTCATTATAAAAGAGTCCCCAGATGGCAGATGGCTATTAGCTCACTGTGACCTATATAAATGTCAAACGTAAAACTATTGCCCCAGCAAAAAATCTCAAAATAAATAACAACAGGAGGGATGAGATTCTGTTGTCATCAGTATTTACAGTTTATACATTTGTGTTCTTCCATTCTCAAGCCAGCTCAGAACTGCTTTCATCCCACTGGGGAATTCAATTAGCAAGAACAAAACAGGAAGTGAAGTCCCACAAGACTAACTCACACAGATGAAGAATGACTACCCTTAAAAGGCAAACCAGTGGCTAGGAAGGATGGAATGGCTTTGGGGTATTGCTTAGTCCACATTTTGAAGATTTATTTCATATCTGTGATCTCATGACCAAGCTTACTAACACAAAAGAAAGATTGGCTTGTCTAGCCTCATACCTGGATAATCCTAAGCAGGAGCATATTTTACCATCAAAGAGAAGCTCCCAAATCTCAAGAGACATTGAACAAGTTATTTTTGTATGGGGCACAGAGAATCAACTTTTTCCTTATTTGAAATTCACATAGTCTCTGCCTGCCAACTGCCAGTATTACAGAGCGGCGCTCCACTGTGATCGTGTATATGTGTGTGCATGCGTGTGTATGTGGTGTGTATATACACACAATTTATATATATATATATACATATTTTTACATATGTATATATTCATATCTTCTTTGAAAATACCAAAATTTCTAGCACAACACATTTTAAATCTGGTTCTCCCAATGAACAACTGGAAAAATCTTCAGTCAATCTGTTCAGTGAACTAAAATCAGCTTGCATTGTCTTCTTGATTTCATAGTATAATGACTATGTTTGAATATTTTCTCCTGCATTTCTGAAGCTAGAGATGGTTCTAGGAAGCTAAGTTGGAAAAAATTTCCCCCAGAGCTTAGGAGAAGGAGTCACCAGGAAGCAACTGAATAAGCAGTGTGATCTACGAGTTCAAAGACAGGGTGACCATATAATTTACCTTCCAGACTGGGGAATTCCGAGAGTGAGAGATGGTGCTATTAATTTCACCAGGACAATAGGCACAGACCAGGGGTGTCCAGGGCATACCAAGAGGTAAGGTCACCGAACACAAAGATGATTTATAAACACCATGAAAAACTTATTTAAACAGTCCATGTGTTTGTGAAATTAAAGTGTTCACTATAAGGAATAACTAAAACAGGAATCCATCAGTATGTAGTGTAGAGAACTTTGTAATTTGACAGCACTTTGTTTTAAAACTGGCTTTCTTTCCTAACTAGCAATGTGACCTTAAGCCTTTAATTTCTCATTTGGAAAGCAAGAATAAAGAGCCTTGAAAAGCTGTTTTCAGAATTAAACAAGATTTAAAATTGTGAAGTGTCTAACATATTGAGTAGAATAGGCACATAATAATATTTATTTCTCATTCTAGGAATGTGCAGATCCTCCTTCAAATCTGCTTCATCACATTATTCCTTGGTTTAAAATCAACAGCTACAAAAAATACATTTGGAAATTAATTTTCCACAAAGCCTTTGCTCACAACTAATAGTTGGCCAAGTGCAGTGTGGCTATCCATACACTTTCGTGAGTCTTGTGAAATGGAAGTCTTTGATCCAAGTATTGTTTTTGTTTTTACTTTAGAAAAACCATGAGTTTATACAAATAACACCTGGGCCATGCTGCCAAACCAAGGTTTAAATCAGAAGCAGAGGTGCTCATTTCTAAACAAATCTTGCCGTTCAGCGAAAGTGTCCAAGTGCAAACCATGGACCATTGTACATTGTGCATCTATTAATGTGGGATAGTTTCTGGCATGTTGAGACTAGGTAGTGTCCCACATGAATTTTTCACATGTTGTAGACTGTAAAGGTTTTATAGCAACAAGTCAATGTAAACTATTGACTTGTTTACATTGTCAAATACCTCCCAAATGGCACTGGAATCCCAAACAGCAGGTAGCTCATCTTCCTTCAATGCTATGCAGCATCCAGTTTTGTATTCCCAGTTCAAAGAACTTACTAGGGGGAAAGGAATTGAAAACAATCCTGGGGGTGGGGTATTTTTGTTGGGGAACAGATAGGTGTAAATGGTGGGAACACAAGATTAAGAGAATAATTCTATAAAATGGGCTCACTGTGTTGACCACCATATGTTTTCTTTGCCAAGAAGCAATTTACTTGCAACCCTGCCTAGCCTAAATAGACAGAATATGTCACATTTCTCAGAAAACTGCCTATTCACTGCAGGAAAAACGCAGGCCCAAAATAATATGGATAAGAGGAATCCAAGTTACCCTGAATGGGAAGACTTTTGTGACTAGATTCTGAAACTCTGGAAGGTAAGGACAGTTCCTCCTAACCATAAAATCTATAAGAATGTATGGTCAAGAATCCAAATAGAACCAGTCAGCATGGGCCAAGGTGACCTAGAGTTGCCATGGCAGTGGGGACTTGAAAGTCTGATATTACCATGCTGTCCATCAAAAAGTCAAGAGGTGGGCCTGAATAGGACACTCTGAAAATTTTTCTGGGATCCTCAATAAAACTGGAATGCAGGAAAGGTACATTGTCCCTCTCCCCTCTGAAAGGACCCACTCTCTCCCTTGAGAGTGTCCCCTTTCCCTTTTCCTATTCCTTCAGTAAACTCATTCCTGTTACTCAGCAATACGTCTAAAATCTTTCTGACTTGATCACAAGAATTGGGGTTTGAATGGTAACATCCACATTGCCTCAGTTTCCTGGAGTCCCCAGATGTGTAACATTTTTTGTACATATCTCTCATAAAAGCAAACATGCCATTGCTCCATTGGACTCACACTCCATTGGCACTCACACCATAGGTAAACCTAGGGAAAATTTTAGTCTTGAGGGTCTTATTGCTTTAAAGTTGCACTCACACTTTAAACACTACTCACATTTTGGAATGAGTCTCAAAGTTGACAGTCATTCATTTACCATTTAGTAAATGTTTACTAAGCACCCATGGCATGCCAACATTATGGTAGCAAGAGAAAATGACTCAGTCTAGGCATTCAAGAAACTTAATGATTTAGGGGAGGAAGCAGAAATTAATTACAGTATTACTTTAATGGGATTATGACAAAACTAAATTGAAGCACAGACAAGAAGCTTCTAGAGAGATCTGGAAATGAAGAGAAGGTCACAAAAAGGAAATGGCATTTTGAGCTAGGATTTAAAGTGAGGTGTGCAAAGAGGTCAAGCTCTGGGAAGAAGGGACATTTGCAAAGCACAAGGCTACGGAGAGAGTGGTGGGCTCTGACAAGACAGGGATCACAGCAGTTCATGGTGTGTAGGAATGGAAAAGCCAAAGCTGGATGTGTAGGGAGGACCTGATCACAGGGCTGTTCTCCACTTTGTCAAGGCATGCAGGAGTTATCTCATAGACTCACAGTCTCCGAAAAGTGCTCTGGTTTGGTACCACAACTCCATGAGAAACTCCTGTCTGCTGTACACTGAAGGCCTATCCTTCTTCTAGCCATATCTCACCCTTTTGTCTGCTCCCCTCTTGATCAGGCTCCATCATCTCTCACCAGGAATTCTTGCATAGCCTCACCTGGATGTTCTCTTGGCTTCCACTTTTGCCTCTCATAGCTTAATGTCAAGACATTTAAAAACTAAATTATGTCATGTTGATATTCTGCTCAAAACAACGTGTTTCATTCAGGACAGGTTTACCCAAGTCTGTACAATGACCTACCACGTCCACTGTGACCTACCTGACCCTGCTGGCCCTGGACCTCCACAATCTTACATTCTGCCCCTGACTTCTCACCACTCATCTCCAATCACTCTGGTCTCCAAGCTTTGAGACTTCAGAGCTTTGGTGTTTCCATTTCCTAGGCATTAGGAGCTTTTCACCAACATGTCCATGCCCCTGTGTCTCTTCCTTCGGTTAGGTCTGTGACCAGATACCACGCTGTTAGAGAGGTCTTCCTTGATCTCCTTATCTCAAGTGATAAACCCACACTACCTGAGTTTTTCATAATCCTTTACCATGCTTATCACTATGTGACACAATGTACCTTTTTTAAAAAATATATTTTTAGTTGTCAATAGACATTTATTTATTTATTCATTTATTTATTTATTGTTCTGAGACTCAAACCCAGTTCTTCACGAATGAGAAGCAAACACTCTACCACTGAGCTGCAACCCCAGCCCAAAGTGTATCTTTATTTACTGGTTTTCTCACTTATCTTCTGTGGGTCTGCCACAGCTGGAATGTAACTTCCACGTAGTCAGATGCTTATGTTCATCATTGCTCATTGGTTTATCCTCCAGTGCCTGGAACAATATCTGCACATACTTCATATACAGTAAATATGTATTCATGAATGAGTGAATGAGAACCCTCAAGGGAAGAAAGGAGAGGCTGAGCAGATATGTTCAGTGCCTTCTCCTACTTTTATCTCTTCTGTATATGAGAGGTTTTCTCGTAAGATATAAATGCAAATAGGATTCCCTTGCTTAAACAAAATAAAAAGGAAACTACAGCCCTGAAGAATTCTGAACAATGCACAGTGGTCATATGTGATGTAGAACAACTCAATGTGCAAATGAGATAGAGGTCCTAAGAGTAGAAGGCAGAAAGCAGATGGACAGAGTCCTGGATGGAGCCAAAGGAAAGCTTATGTTCACACAGAAACTGTGAGAAGGGAAATGGGGGAGAAGAGCGAGATGATTTTTAGGAGGAAGAGTCCTCAAGTTTAGATGTAGAGCAGCCAATGGAAGGCAGGCTGTACAAACCCTTCCCAGCTCTGGGTTTGGGCAATAGCATGGAAGGTGAGGCGAGGAAGACACAAGTGGGCAGACTGGAAGGCTCAGTGCGAAGGCCCTGGGGCACATCCAGGTGACAGTGCACATCTAGGCAGTTGAACACAGGGGTCTAGAGCTCAAGAGAGAGGTAGAAACCATTCACATTTAGGAGGTAGAAGAAGCATGGCTGGAGTGAAAGGATTCAAGGAAAGTGTGTGGAGTGAAGAGAGGAGATCACAAGGTCGATGGTAAGGGCCCAAGAGTGTGGCCTGCCCTGCATGTGCACCACCCAACAGGCCTGTTTTTATCCTGGCCACACAATCTGTGGGCTGTGGCACTCTGTTCAATTTAGCAAACTCTTCAGAGCTTTGGCTTTCTCACCTGCCAAGTAAAGTTGGTAACACCTACCCAATAAGGTAGTTACCCGTAAAATTTAAATGGATGCTAACATTCAGTGCTTAGCACACGTCATATAGAACAGAGTCATCAGACTTAACCAAGAGCTGGGCCCAGTGACACATGCCTGTAATCCCAGAAGCTCGAGAAGCTGAGAAAGGAGGGTTGAGAGTTCAAAGCTAACCTCAGCAATTCAACGAGGCCCTAAGCAACTCAGCAAGAATCCCTCTCTAAATATATTAAAAAAGGGCTGGGGATGTTGCTCAGTGGTTAAACACCCCTGGGTTCAATCCTTGATACAAAATAAAAACAAAGACACAAAACTTAAGGAAGAAAGAGTTTTTCAGGAAAGGAGTGAGAAGCCAACAGCAAGAAATACTCATGTCAAGCCAAACAAAACTTCAAAAGTGCTAGTCAATTTGGTGAAAAAAATTTTTGGTGACTCCACCAAAAACAGTGCAAAGGAAGGGATGAACCAAAAAGCCAGGAGGATGGAAAGGGTGAGGACTGAAAGAAATGAGTCCAGTAGTCCTTGTTTTAACTCAGGTTTGACTTCTCTCTAGCTGCGTGATCTTGGGAAAATTATTTAACTTCACTGTGCCTTAATGCCCTCATCTATAAAGTGGAAAGTAGCAAGTACTTATGGGAGGATCTGGTCAATGATAGGTAATCAATTAACCAATTAACTACTAGTTTTCTCCTTGTTGCCTCATCTTTTTCCCAATTTTGAAAATGCAAAAAAGGATTCAGCCATCATATCTGATGGCACCTCCAAACTATTCAGCACAAAGATGCTTTGATAGTATCAAGAACAGGTACGTGGGAAGGAAGTGTTAAATAATGATGATTTAATTAGCATATGGTATCCAAATAGTTATGAAAAATTAGATCATCATAACCTCTTCTTTTATTTTCTCTTTTCATAGGCAAGATTTCCCTTCTCGCTGGGTACTTTCACACTACCCAAGTGTAATCACACAAGGACTGGATAAACCCCTGAAATGCATTTTCTTTACATCATTCATCAGCTAAACTGACTTAACATGCTCACAGCCCTTGCTCAAATTTAACTCCCTTTGACTTCAAAGGAGCCAGTTGTTTGTCTGGCTATAAGTTGCTATTTTGCCCTAATGAGGAAGTATTTATAAGTTTCTGGGCACTGCTATTAAATGACCAGCCTGCTATATTTCTTGCTCAAATGACCTCATTTTCTTAGAGTCAGAAAGGGTTCTGTGGCCTCCCTTCCCTTCCTAAGCATCCTGCTTTAGGGAGCTAACAGAAAAAAATGAGAAGCTTCATTTCCTCAACTCCAGAGCAAAATCTCAGCATACTCATTTCCTGCCCAGCCTCCCTCTGGGGAAAAGCAGAGCCCTTTGGTCTTCTACTGGTGAGGACAGAGCTAACATGACCCAGAAGAAATGCAATAAAGTCTTTCCCCTTTTGTTATTCTGGTGTGCCTACTCTTCCCTTCAATGTCTATTTGCACTATCATAAATTCTGAACTCAGGAGGATAACCCGAGCCAAAGTCTACATGTGCCGGATACCAGAATGTAAGCTGCATATGTTGTGAGAAGCTGTTAAATGGAACCAGTGAATGAAAACATGGACAGCTGGACATTTAGGTCTCTGGATTTCCTCTACTCTGTAAACCAAGGACTTTCTTCTCAATTCTAATTTTCCAATATCCATAAATAAAAGCCATTTGGGCTACCAGATCCACTTGAGCATTTAGGACCAGTCTTGGTTCCAGAGTGAAAAGTCAGGCTCTGCTCATATTGAAGTGAACAGTGACATGGCGCACATAGATGACTGCAAGTTTCCATTCCTCCCAGGCCCACCCCACTGCCCAGCCCCACCCTCCTTCCCATGGGAAGATGACCCAGCAGATGGGCACACTGGTTCATCCAGTCCATAGAGTTAGTTCAATAACAAGGTGAGCCCCCTTTCAGCTAGGTAGGTAGAAACTCACCTGAGTTCCTTCAGCCTTCCTGTCCCCTACCTTCCTGAGGTGGCATCCAAATTCAAGGCAATTAAGCAATGTCATATCATAAAGGGAAGACATCTGGAACTCGGTGTCCTCTAGGTAGAGGAGGGTCCACTGATGTGCACATCTTCCTTCCTCATCCGAGGCTACTGGTCTATGAAAGGTGATGCTAAGCTGTCTGTCCCTATCTATTCAGCCCTTTCAGCTCCAGCCCCATTCTCTTAGCTTCCCTTGAGCCATGATGTTTGTGATTTCTTCTGCTATTTCTAGGCCTTTCTGGGTTCTAGAAATTTCTGTAGAAATTGCCTTTCTGGACCTATGTTACCTCCTCTCCCAACAAGCAGAGTCCAGGCATTTTGTGACCTACTAGCTTCTATATTCTGGTTACTTCTCCCCAGAGCCCAGTGTTCAGCTCTGTAGTTATTGCAAAATGCTGCTCTGTAGTTCAGTAAGAGTTTCATTCACTCAAGAGGGAAGGAAAAATTACAATCCTGGAGGCCAAATGTAGATCTCTTTTAGAGTTAGTAGTTTAGGTTTCTGATGTACTATTCTTAGAAATCATCATATCTCATGTCATTCTCTTTTGCAACACAGGGTCCGAAGCTGATCCATTGTACATACATATGTACATATATACATACATATATCTTCAGGCCAAGAGAACTAAACTATGCCTAATGCTCTGTGTGTAGAATATTAGTTTCCATTGTTTAGAGATAGGTGACCTTGAAAGCTGATATTCACTGGATATTCCACAAAACTAGAAAAAAATTGGAAACATAGTCATAGTGGTTAATTTAAAATATTTCATTTGATATGAAATATAGATCTTAATGTATTATTATTTTATCTCAAGAATGGGTTATGGCAGGTCAGAAAGCCAGTGTACATAAACATACATACAGAGAGAGGAAAGTAGAGAGATATCTGGCTTCTGAATATTGGGATTCATAAAAACAAATAATGGATTTACCCTATGTATGCCAGAAAGCTAACAAGTTTCCTCAAGGACTTCACCACACACAACCCCAGATACTGTTGTGTTTGGATTTTTAGCTCTCTCCTATAATCAAGACCTCAGAGAGCTTGATGCCATTATCACTTTAGCATAAAAATTTTCTCACCATTATGTTCCCTCCTCTCTAGAGGTTACTCACTCAGCTCATTCTCTTTTGATCAAGCAACTAAGAAGGCAAGTGATTAAAACTTCAATAAAGCATGAATAGTAGTGAAAGGAAGCAAAAGAAGTTCATTGCAAAAATCTGAAAAGATTGAAAAAACTTTTTTAAAGGAAAAGAAAAAACACTTATAATCTCACAATTTATAGGTTATCTACTCCTAATATGATGGGTATGTTCTTCCCATTTCATGTCTGAATGTGCACATTTGTTTTCCTATTTAACAAGATTGGCATCATAGTTTAGTTTCCTGCTTAGCATGCTTAGCATTTTGTCTTGTGCACTATGCACAAGAGATTATCTTCAAGAGATTATTTTTAATGTATGCTTGGCATATTATATCTTCATCAAAGAAATCTGAGCATCCAGTTTACTTACAATGTTCAACTATTATTAAGAGTACCATGATAATATTGTGATGATCATCCTTGTGCACAGCTTTTTAATTACCTCCATTTGAAAAATACCAAAAATACCAAAAAATACACATCAAGCAATCTGATATATATCACCAAATTGCACTCTAGAAACAATTTACCAGTAGTCTACCAGACAATCCCTTACAAACACTGGTTTAATTATCCTTAAAATCTACATAAATGAATATACTGCATAATAGTCTTAAATTTTCCTGATTACCAGTTCTGTTTAGTAGACTATGCATTGACCCCCAATTCTATCAGGCCCTAATCCCTGAAAGAGGTCAATGTTGTTTTATTTTGAAAATTTGGCACAATAGTTAAGGATTTTAAAATGAAGAGATTATCCTGGATTATCTGGATACATCCTAAGTGGGAACACAGGTATCTTTATAAGAGAGAGGAAGGTCGGACCCATAGAAGAAAAGGAGACATGGCCACAGAGGCAGAGACTGAAGTGATGTGACCATAGCTAAGGGGTGCCTGTAGCCGCTAGAAGCTAGAGAGGCAGAGGCATTCTCCTCTAGGGCCCCCAGAAGGCAGGCATCCCTGCCTACACTTTGATGTTGGCCCGATGAAAATGGCTTTGAACTTGGACTCTAGAATTGTAAGAATAAACTTTTACTTAAGCAACTAAGTTTGTGGTAATTTGTCACACATTCATAGCAAACTAATATATGAGGTTTAACCTATCTTTATGTATTTGTTGACCACTATATTTCTTCCTGTGTTGAAAATTCCTGTTTTTAAGTTTCTTGCTTATTTTTCTGATGAAATTTATATTTTTCTTCTGAATTGTTCAAATACATTTATAGTTTTACATTTACACATTTGTATTTATGCATCCATAGCTTTGTCTCAGTGGTGCAAATAGTTCTCAATTTACAATAAAACTTTTATATTGATTTGTAGTTTTAGGATGAATATGGGTTTTTAATTGTTTCACGTTTTAAAATCCTTCAATATATTCCTCTGTAATTTCTTACCTTACTTTTATGCAATGTCAGATGTATGGCTATCTACATTCTCTTCTGAGTCATTAGCTGTTTTATTTTTTATGTTTATTGATTTCATTCGTCTACTATTTCTTTTGGTAAATGATATGAGGCAGATATGTAGCTGTTTTTTCCAATAGTTAGCCAATTGTTCCAGCACTATGTATTCAATAGTAATCCTTCTTCACTGATTTAAAGTAGTATTTTTATCACTTGATTAATGATATGGTATGGTGTGTTCCAAGGGTTTTTAATTCTGTTCCAATATCATCCCTCCTTAATTATAGCAGCTTTACAAAATCTTCTAAAATCCAGAAACATAAGTCTCCATATGTATTGTTCTTTTTCAAATGTTCCATAAAACATTCCAGATGAACTTTCTGATTACTTCATAAAATTAGAAGAAAAAAAATACTCTTAGAATTTTGAGTGGAATTGTATTGAATTCATTGTCTGGCTCCCAATCCTAAGCAATTGGGATCTATTCACACATTTAAAATGTTGGTATTTTTCAAATATCACCATGGGGTTTTCTCAACTCTATTAGGGAGGCAGGCTTAGACCTAGATAGGGAAAATGGCTTTTATATAGCAGATTTCATCGAACATGACTGGTTATCATATGCATTCATCGCTTTAAGTACTCTGCAAATCTCTCAAGAAATTCTAGCATTTCTGTGTGCCATATCATCTTGTGTAATATCCACTGTGAATTTGTTGGGTATCCTAGGTCAAATATTTTCACAGTTCTCTCACAACTCCACTGACCATTTTTTTCCTTTGAGTTCTGAGAGAATTTCTAGGATTTTCCTTAATTATCATTGATTCAATTTGTCATCAGTACCCATTTGTCTGTTCACTGCTACATTGAGATTTTAAATTCTATACTTACTTTTTTTATTTTCAATTTGGTCTTTCGTGGTTTCATATTGTTACCTTTGTATGATAGTCCTAAAAGTTCACAAATGCAGTATCTGCTTAAGTATTATAGAGCATATATATTAGAAATATGCAGCAATTTCCCCATTTATTTAGCAGTTTGAGTTTCATAGAAAAAATCTTATTCAGATTCTATGGTTTCTTTTTAAACTTCAGAAGAGTTTTGTGCTAATTTTTCTCCATTTTCACATTTTAAAAATAGGTTGTACATACTTGTTAAGAATTGAAGATAATGAAGTATTAAGATTTGACATGATTTCTATCATAGAGTTTGTGTCCTCCCCCCAAAAAGCCACACACATGCACACAAACACTCTCTCACACAAAAAATATTTCAACCCTCCCCTCCAAAAAGAAAAGGGTATCAAAGATTTTTCTCAGGTTCAACTCTGCTAGTATAAGGATTCACCAACATTAGAGGAATATGGAGGTGCCAGGCTGGTATCTTCACATTTAATTGGTCAAATAGTTGGGGATTGTTCTCCATTCTCTGTAATTTGTGCTGAGATCAAGAATTAGCATTAGCCTCCTGCTAAAGGCAGCCCGTAGAACCTGACTGGTACAAAGACAATCCTGTAGAATGAGGATGTATTCTCAGGCCATCCCATGATATGTCAAACTCAATTCTCCACTGCTTAGAACCTTTAGTGAACTGGGGATGGAGAGATTTGATGGTGTCACTTTGGCTTACTCCCTTGACAAACTGCATTCACATGCAGGAAAATGCAAATATTGTCAGTCAGATATAGTAGATTTCTACAACATTTTATCCAGTAAACTTTTCTCTAAGTTTCTAAAGTTTGTCTAGCACTATTCTCCAGTTTCTGAAGCTGAATAAATCCTATTACTAGCTATATAGGTAATTTTTGTGGGACTCAAGAGGCAAGAGATTACATGCATGTACATAAGTTAATATCTTCCTTGAAAGCTTGAAACTTCATTTTAGAAATTGTAAAACACTGTATAATCTATTTCTGTCAATGTTGACATCATCCTGAATGTCATGCAGGTTTTAAATTGGCATACTTTTGACTCCTTTTTCCTCCCCATCTTAAAGTAGTCCCCAAACTTTGAAGCAGTATCTACAGATCAATCTTCTGTTTTTACATCCATTATAACTAACCTACACTAAGCCCTTCTCTCTGGTGAAGCTTTAGATTTTAATTCTAAACTTCATGTTCTCCAGCCCTGACTCTCTGACCTGGTCTCTAATGCTTTCTATGCCCCTGAAGTTCATCTCCCTAAAACATCTCAAAAAACCACAGGGGTTCACATTTTCAACTGCATACAATTCAAATGCTTTTAGATTCCTATCTGGTTTCTTCATGTGTAAATGATCATATTTCAATCATTCTCTGTCACAGATCATCCTCACCTCCCAGCAGCATATCCGGAATAGCAATGTTCAATTTCAATTCCAAGCTGTGATCGGGCTCCATAGCCTGCTTGGGATGTCTTCTTGATTCCACTGGGTTACACTGTAAGCACCTGGACAAAATGGGCATGTTTACTTATCTTTAAAAGCTTCCCTCACCTTGCACTGCACCTAGGTCATAGCTTCAAACAAATGTTTATTGTCATACTGATTTCTCTTTCATATCTTTTCTAATATGTGATACTGTAATCTGTGACATCTATTACAAATACTCAGGCTTATCCATTGATCCAGTTTCTGCTTTTTATAATTATTTTTTAAGTTTATCTTTGGGACACAATGTAGATCAATATTTCATGAATGTTTTATTGATGGTGAAAATAAAGTATATTCTCTGTTGGATAGAAAGATCAATATATACACATTTACACATATAGCCTTATTAATTATATTATTCAGGACTTACAAAACTTGTTTATGTTTTTTATTTGAACTATGAAAGATTAGAGATGTGTGTTGGAATCTTCTACTACCATTGTAATTCTGTTCATTTCATTTCTCCCTTATTTTCTAAAATGCTTTTCTTTGTCTATTTCAAGAATATTAGTATCAATTAGGTTTCAACCAGATAAGCAGAACAACTATGAGTTGTGGATAAAGGTAGCTAATTTGGGGATAAGGTGGGAAGTATTTGTCTAAGAAGGAGATTTGGGATATCAGAGAATTCACTTTGAGAAGCCTAGTATGACCAGTCATTAGAGTAAGGCTAAGGAGAGAATAAAGCTATGGGACAAATATACAGGTCCATAGCCAAGTGTCAATCTATGGGCCAACTGGAAAGAAGTTGGACATGTAGTAGGGAATTAGAAGAAAGAAATAGACATAAAATTGAAGAATCCAAAGTCAAGCTAGAACCTTCTGGCCTCTCTGAATCTATTGCCACAACTAGCTACATTAGCTTACTAATTCCCAAATTTCATGCAAGTATGGCTTTTGGCCATCACCAGCTCAGAAGAGGACTCTAGGAAATGTTAAGCACATTAGCTACCAAAAAATTCAGCATAGTCTAACTCTTTGTCAATATGGCACCCATACACAAACCTCTTAGTTATACTTAGTTTCCAAATCAAGATAATATAAAAATCATGCCTAATATAGTATCATGCAAACAGCCCTTATAAAACTACAAACAACCCTTTAACAGCCCTTATAAAACCACAAACAATTCTTTCCAGAAAGACCATCAAAGCCACCAAGTTCCATGTCATTTTGTCCACTTGGGGCTGATGTTTATGAAATACAAGATTAAGGAAATGTAAGGAAGTAAAAAGTCAACCATGATCAGCACATCTTATGTTAGGTATTAGAGACTTGGAGAAGGAAAACAAAACCAAACTATATCCATATAGATATAACTATATGTAACATGACACGTAATCTACATGTAATATATAACTATTTAAAAATAATTGCATATATGGCTACATAGAAATATATATAGCTACATATTTTATATGTGTATATACATATATAAGTATGAAAATATAAACATTAATATCCATATAAGGAAAAATGATCTCCTTGATTATATCACTGTTGGCTAGTGCTTATAACTTCTTTCTTCCTCTTCATTCCATTTCTCTTTACTTCAGTTAGTCATATTTACTTGGTTGGACCCAAAAATGTATTATGCAAACTAAGATATTTCAAGAGTAAAAGTTCAATTAATAATTATGAAAGGGAAAATTGGTATACACCTGGACTGAATTGGGTTAACCAAGAGATATGATCACTGTCTTAGTCTGTTTTGTATTGTTATAACAAAATAGCATAGACTAGGTAATTGGTAATCAGTATAAATTTATTGACTCACAGTTCCAGACGTTGAAAATTTCAAGTTTAAGGTGTTAGCACCTGGTGAGGATATTCTTGCTGTGTCATTTCATGGTAGAAGACAGAAGGGCAAGACAGAGCAAGAACAAGCAAGAGTGAGCCAGATTTGCCCTTTTATAATGGCATTTATCCCACTCACGAGGGTGAGGACTTTATGGGCTAATTACCTGTCAAATGTTCCACCTCTTAATACTTTACAAAGGCAATCAAACCGCAACATGAGTTTTAGAGGGAACAGACATTTAAATCATAGTAGTATCCACATAGAGAAGGGAGCAGTTGCTTAGCTTTTCTGTATCATTTGAGGCTTTTACCTATGTGTAGACATTTGGGAACAGAAAACAACAATCCTTGTTGTCTTGTCTTTTTACTTTTTTATTTGTCCAAATGATGTAACTGTCTTGTCTGTTTGACCAACATGCTTTTAAACTCCCAGAGAGCCAACATGTCTTACTCATCTGTCTATACCAGCAGGGCTTAAGACAGAAACTGAAGCATTTGTTGAATTAGCAAATATAATTTCTGAATTCCTTATTTGTCTTCACATTTTATTACATATCTTTTTTCAATTAGTCAGATGTATCTAATAGGCATAGCTTCTGGAGATAGAAAACAAACATCTCCTGTGACAATTATGAGAATTACATAAAAGGAACTCTCCTTTCTAATTATCCAAAATATGAGGACGTAAGCTAATTCATCTTAACTTCACGAGAACTTTACTTGGAGAAATGGTTCTGTATCCATCTTGCAGACAAAGCAGATGAAGTTCAGAAAAATCCAACAACTTGTTAGGAAGCTCACAAATTTTTAATGGCAGAGGTAATCCTAGATGCCGGGAATTTTAATGGCTGTCCCAGCCCATTACCACACACTGCCTTTCCAATGAGTCACATTTCCATCACCACTGAGCAGCACAGGCAAGAGTTGGATTTCTAACTGCAGAGAACAAACTCTGCCTGATTCCCCTTTTTCATTTTCTTCTCCAGCCCTGGGTCCTTCTCATTCTATGCTGCCCATTTCCTATGATTGAAATTTGAAAGCATGTTACTGTTAATCTAGGAGTGATTAAAGAGTTTCATTTCTCGGAAGAGTCAGTACTCATCAGCCGCTATGATGAATGAGCCCCTAACATCCCCTGATCCCATTATATTGTGATTAATTGTGCCAGTTTAAGTCAATAATTCATTTGTTAAAAATAGGCCTGCAAAGTATCATTTGTCTCATGGGCGATATCAGAATAAAAAAAATCATTTGATACTTCTCATTAAATTAGTGTTGGAAGTTATATTGAAAAGCCCTGTTCATCAAATACTTATTGCTGGCTTATTTGATAAGAAGTTGTATTTGTCTAAAATTATATCTGCTAACTGTCATAATAGTCTTCATTTTCTCTGTATTAATAAAGGAATAAAAAGTCTAAATACGTGCATGACTGGAGAAAGGATGGGGCTTAAAACTGAAATTACACTAATTCCTCAATGTATTTTTTAAGAGAATAGGTATAAGTGATATTGTGGTTTTCACTGCATTTAAAAAAAATTTAATAGGAAATGATAGAAAAATTAAGGAGAGTATCTTCTTCCTGGACTCAGAGACTGTCCCTGGAGGTGCCCAGCTGGTTTCCCGAGAGATGGACCTTTCCAATGGTTTCCTATCTAGAAATTATTATAAATTTTGCATTTGGCCTCATTGAACTAATAAGGCACTTTTAGCTATAAGTTACTCTATATGGACATAGATATGAGGAGCAGCTCCACAGTAAATAATAATGATCACCACCCTATGAGACATAGGATTAATGTATTAGTATGTATAGTATGTATAATGTATTAGTATATATAGTGGTCTTGGAAAGATTCCCCAAGTTCTCCTGAAACACTTAGATATGGATGAGGAGATAATTACACATGAAATGTTTAGATGCCTTTGAAGACCACCTTTTTCCTTGCAACTTAGGTTGAGACTGGAATGGGCAAAGGCATACTGAACTGGGAAGTCTCCAACACAGTGGGTCAGAGTAATGAGGGCATAAGGCCTGACCAAGTGGCATGCACATTTTGACAACCAACTGGATGGAGAATAGGGAAAAGAGAAGAAGGCAGAAAGGAGAGAGGTGACAAGATACAAATAGTGGAAGGGAAAGAAATGAAAGGACAGAGAAAATTGGTCTTGGCATAGCAGGAGTAGCAGGTCAGCTATTTAAGCATAACATGTCAAGAGTTTTTAAATTTCAAAATCAACCTCCCCTTCACCCAAGACTTCTTACTAAGCTGGAGATGATCCCAAAGAGGATGGATGTTTAAAATAATCCTTAGGGAATACTAATGTACAGTCCAATTTGAAGAGGAAAGGGGGAGATAACTGAAAAAAAAAATACTTAGAGCTGCCTGGTTAGGAGGTGCTGGCTGGCTCATGCTAAATGATGACCCAAGTCACTTTAGATGATAAAAAATGAAATCACCATGAAGATGATAAAGTGCTGTACAAATATAAAGGGTTACATATATATATGTCATGTCAGAGTAAAATGCAACTTTATGAAAGAAATTATTGAAACCCTTTCTCATTGGAAAGGAGGTGCTAAGCTTCTCTGAGGCTCTTGGGACTGATCTAGTTATATAAAAATAGTAGTAGTCTACTATTAAGCCAAATCAAACTCAGAAAATGTTGATGATATTTTATTTGATGCTTCAGAAGAGAGCAGGGATTCCAAAATAAAGAACAAAAGAGGGAAGTTTTAGAGCAATGATGGAAGAGTCCCTAACCAAAGACAGATGTTTCTGAAAACTTCCTTGTGGCTAGAAGGCTGAAAGCATGGCTGTAGGTTGTCCACTATTGTGCTATGGAGTAATGCCCCCAATTTCACACGAAACATTACTCATTCTATTGTACCCCATATCATTGGGCTAGTACTGCTTAATAGATGAACAAAAGAAGGGTGTGACAACATGTTAAGAAAAGGACCAAAGGTCCAATGTCCCTTACTAAATGCTTGGGATGAGAAGTGTTCCAAATTTCAGGTATTTTTTTAGGGGGGGTGGGAATATTTGCATGTACATAATGAGATTTCTAGAAGACAGGACCCAAATCTCAACATGAAATTCATTTATGGTTTATATGTACCTTTACACATAGCCTGAAGGTAATTTATGTGATATAAATTTTGTATGTTATAATTTGACTATGATAAAATTTTAGATGATGTAATTTTGTGCATAAGGCTTAGGGTGCAGGTGAGGGTAGCATGCATGAAACCCTGGGTTCAATCCTCAATATCAAATACTAATACTACTAATACTAATCTTATTCATGAAGCAAAGTTTGATGATGTGGAATTTTCTACTTGTGATGTCATGTTTGTGCTCAGAAAATTTCAGATTTTGGAACTGTGTTAGTCAAATTTCCAGCATGGAGACAAAATATCTGAGATAATCAACTTTAAAGAGGGAAGTATTTTGGTTTTTGTTTTTTGGGGGGTTTTTTTGGCTCACGGTTTCAAAGATTTCAGCTGATGGTTGCTTGGTCCTGTTGCTTTGGGTTTGTGGTGACAGTATTTCATGGCAGGAGTGTGTGGTAAGGGAGGATTGTTCACCTCACGGTGGCTGGGAAGCAAAGAAAGAGACAGGAAGGGTCTGGGATTCCTAGTATCTCCTTTCAAGGCACACCCTCCAAATGACTTAACTTCCTCCCACTAGGCTCCACCTCTTAAAGGTTCTACCACCTCTCAGTAGTGGCACAGACTGAGGATCAAGTCTTTAACACATAATACTTTGAGGGCACTCCAGATAACAAGAACTATACTGGGAGCATTTCAGATGTCCTGCTTAAGGATTCTCAACCTCAACAGCAGGAAGTTAAAGAGAAAGTAGAGTACAGGCCAACAACTGACTACAGATCAGGAACTTCGCATAAAGCATGATGGGACAAATCAAGCCTGAACTTCCCCTTTAATCCTGCAAATTTCTGGATTCTTTAAAAATATTTGGAAGAGTGCTACAATGCTCATGAGCAATTCATAGGTAAGCTTTTGTTGCCTTCAGACATGGGATTTATTCAACAAAATATTTTACTTCTTTTATTTGAAATAAATTATTTTCAAGTGGTAGCAGCAGTGGGATATGCCATCAGAGGGACCTGGAATCTGTCTTTCCTGTGCTCACCTCCTTTTCAGCATTTTGATAGCCACATCTTCTCTTATCCAATAATTTTCTCTAAAGATTACCATTTATACTTACTTTAACTACATTTCACTCATTTTTGATGGTTGAACAGAGGTTGAGAGCACTGCCAGTAATTTGTATTTACCTTCTCTAATTTAAGCCAAAGGCATGGAACAGTTAATGCATGAATTAACAATGCTATTTGCATCACCCACCAGGGAGAAAGATGTTATAATTCTTAATAGGTCTCAGAAATGCCATTGATCTATCTTATTCTCCATATTTCTTAAGAAAGCTCTGTAACTTCAATTTTATTGTTTCCCTTGTATAGTAATCAAGTTTGAGCAAAACACAACACCAGATTTTCTAAATAAGAAAAAAATTTTAGAATGTAGAAGCTAAAAGGAACTTTGCAAACCATTAGTAAAAGCCCTTTTATTTATGAGATATGGAATTTGAAGCTCATAAATATGAAGCAATTTGACTAACATATTTTTTGATGTCATCACTAAGATCAGAATACACAAATCTCATTCATTTACCAATAAATATTTGTTAAAGAAATATCATGTGCCAGATCCTTTCTGAACAATGATTTGTTAAAAAAAGAAAGCTGCTAGAAAAGAAAAAAAAACACAGTCCCTCAGCTCAAGTTGTTTATAGATAGGAGACAAATACATGAATAATGACACTTTCAGAAATATAATTTTCAATTATATAAATTTTTGTAATATAATTTGCCATTGAATGATAAAAGAAAGGAGAACACTGTAAATTAGGTGACAGTTGTCCTGACTCCTGATCCCTATACCATAATAAAGATAGTGCGTTTCTTAACACAACAGTAGCTGGTAGCTTATTTATATTCTAACTCTTCCAGATGCTTGTGTCCATAACTTGTAAATAAATACTTATGTTTTGAATAAAATCCACATTTTGGACGACTGTGCTGATGGTATGTTGATGGCTCCATGGTTCTTTTCAGAGGTACAACGAGGAAGTTAGCAATAATTGCTGCATTCTCAAAGCCATAAAGGTATCTGTTGGCTCATAGTCCCAGAGCAAAGTGTTCAAAGAAAACATCAATTAATTGGATCCTGAGCTCAAGTACCTCTGTAAGGTGGTGAGGATTCAATGAGAGGATTGAACATCAGATGCCACTTCTTTTTAAGGCAGTGCAGGCTAATTCTACACAGAAACTCAGCCATGCCTATACAGAGTAACTCAGCAAATTTAGGAACTTAAATCTCTCTCTCAGTCCTGGATTCCATTGGCATATAATTGGCACCACAATGGTTCTGTGAGGCCTGGCAGATATTTCACACCTCCTAAATCAGACTACCTGGGACCTGCCCAAGCAGGCACTCTCATTTTGCACAGTGGCCTCATTGTCTAGGAAGGATATTCCTGTGTATTGACTGAAGGCTTTGAAAACAGATCATCTCCTTCTCTCTGACCCCACCAAGAAACCAGAATGCAGGAGATCTCAAGCCAAAAATGAATCACCACTCAAGAGAGGTCACTGGACAATTTTTATGATGGAAAGATCAGTTTCATATGCCAAAAGTGGGCCATAGAAATACACTGATCTTAAGGCATAGGAAAGGATGTGTGTTCACTTATCTACTGTGAGGAGATGGTGACATTGGTCATGGCTACCTGGTCAGCCTTCTGGAGGCATTCAGCCAAATAGCTTAATTCCTGAGTTAGTCTGAAGTTTTTAGATGTTTCTTGAAATTACAGATCACATTAGCCCATAGGTCATTTTCAATAAACTTCATGTGCTAAGAGATGTTAGGATAATTGTCATAATTAGAGCAGGAAGTAGATGTGGGGGTGAAGAGATCCAGTTCTTTCATAAAAACAATCATTCCCTGTGTGGCTAAGGTCTGGAGAAGTAATTGTACATGTATATTACAGAGTGTTCACTCTATATAGGACCACTCATGCAGTGCCCTTTTTAAATTAGTGATGGAACTTGTTTACCAATTATAGTTTCAGAATAATTAAAGAATAACTGTGTGTCTCATCTGGATGCCTTTCAGGAGATCTGAGACATTTGATTGTGGCAGTTTTCAATCTACCTCTTGAATTGAGGAATGTTCTTTCATGTAGCTATCAAGTCTACTTTCAGTGGAGAAAAGTCCACACACCTGAAAATATCTGAAGGGCTTCTGAATTCTTATGGCCTTGAACTAGGCTATATGGTGTCTCACATTCTTTTCATCAATACCATCTAGCTTTGCACTGTCATTTTACAAACAAAAAACTGAAGCTGAGGAGAGCAACTTTCAAAGGTAGCAGAGGCAGAAGCAAAATTAATATCCAGGCCTCCAGTCCAAAGCTTTTCATCTGTGACAGTGATTCACTTAGGGGCATTCATTTAGGCATTCAATAGCCAGCTCCACATTCAACAGAGTTGGTAGCAAGCTTAAGAAAAAGGGAAGATGAACAATAGGGGAAAAAAAATGTTGATAATAGTTTATCCCTAGTTTAATTTGAAGCAAATGTATTGTGGTCTTTCAGAAGCTCCATGAAATCAGCCTATTACATGGAAATGACAGGGAGAAGGAGATAGGGTTATGTATGCATGAATGTGTGCATGTACCCTGGTGTACTAGAAGAAAAATAGGCAGACCTGAAGGCAGACCGAAACCACCAATAGGGCCTAATTCTCATAGATTCTGATGTTCTCAGATTCCTATGGAGCCCAATAGGCAGAGAAAACTTTGTGTGTTTACTTTCCAGTGGGCTATTTTACTGCTTTCCTGTTTTTCTCCTCTTCTATTTATTCAGGTTGGATCCATACTTGGGAGATGAGGGTGAAAGGAAATCCAGATCCATGTGGTAGGACTTTGGTGCCTCCTCTGAGATTTCCAGGACTGGGTTAGACATCTTCCTGTTTGCCAAGATTTCCACCAACGCTTTTGAGCAGGGAGTTAGCTACTGGCCCTAATGTCCCAAACAGTCAAGCTCTACTACCTCTTACCTCTGAGTTGAGGAATGAACCATGGCTTCCCTAAAGGTGGTGCAAGAGAAAAAATTACTTAAAAACCTAACATGGGAAGAATGGTAAGATTGCTCCTTTGATATATTTTGACAATTGACAAAGCAAGGAGGTCTCATATGAGTTTGCCCTTATATTTTCCACTTGTGCACAAAATGCCTCCAGCTTTTCATGGTTGTCTAGTGTATGTGGTCTTTATTACATTCATGAAAATAACCAGGGCACCTTCTGGTAAGCCATGACATTTGGAAAAGGAACTAATAAGTATTGAGTACCTTTCAAGTGCCCAGCTCTGATGGTCAACAGTGGCCCAACACTTTGACTACATTACCTGATTTCATTCTCACAGAAATTCTGAGTCAATAGCTGAGGCTCAGAGCCATTTCTTGAATCTGTTTGTTCATCTGTATATTCTGTGCCAATAAAATGCCATACTTTTAACTTCAATGACATAGCAGGAAGTGTGAGTGTGAATGTCCAGTGCCAACACACACACTAGAAAGGTGAACTATGGCAAATCATTTTAATCTCTATTCATATCAATTTTCTCAGAAAATAATGAGGATAATAGCAGTGACCATTTTCTACCTTGAGGAATGGTTTTAAAACCCAAATGAAATATTTGAAATGAAAATGTTCAGTGAACCATGCATTAGGCAAATATAGACTACTAATAGGATGGTGTTTGGGATTTTATTTTAATACATGTGAGAATTTTAGATACATATGAACTACATATAAGTTAACCATTTGCAAGTCCATAGAATAGAATCAAAGACTTCCTGTTTGTAAGAATGCCACTACAATGAATCTCATGCTATCTCCTCCTGTGACAAGCATCTCATGTATCCATGCTGCTCTACATCAGTGGACCACAGCTAAGTCACATCTAATATTCCTTTTATATGAAGTATTTTAAACCATTCCTTATACTGCAGTAAAGTTAATGAATGATATAACACATAACACATAAAAAATAACATAACATTCTATTTTTCATAATGTGGAGAAATCCAAATAAAGTACTATGCTTTTGACATGGTTTGAAGTTGTTTCCCAACCCTCCATGTTCTAGTAGTATAGTGGTTATCCTGCTCATTTGTAATTTTGAAACATCCCACTGGACATGTGAAATGGGATAATTTTTTGATGGACCAGTGTATTGCAGGATGTCTGTAGCCCTTGGCCCAACCTGCTAAATGCCAATCATGATCATGATCAAAACTCCCAGCTGCCCCAGGGACAAGATTGCCTCCTCATCCCCACTTCACATTAAGAATCAATGCTGTACAAATTTTTTCATGCTTCAGACATTCACCCTGCTGTTTGGGCTCAGCTTCTCTCAGCCCATCCCAGTTGTGACTTTCCTCTTTTCTTGTTCTTTCATTCTCTCTTTTATAATTTAATGCTTCAACCTAACCAAACATACCTTGTTCTCTTTACCTAACTTCTTTAGCCTGGCATACTGGATTCACTTTCAACCATTTTGCTCCCAACCCAGATCCCTAGGGGTTTTCCAAAAGAAGTCAGCAAGATTTAGACCTAGTCCTAGAACTAAAAGGAGTGTGGAAGTCACTTAGTTCAATCCTCATTTTATAGGTGATCAAAGATGGGCAGTAACTTGCCTAAGGTCTCACCACTAGGGAGCGGCAGTTTCAGGACGAGAACCCGAGTGGCTTTCATACCTCTGTACCATGCCCTCTCTTGATCAATAAACCAATAAACCAAACAACAAGCTCTTATTAATGTCAAGTGCAAGGCAATTTGTTAGGAATGCCTTTAACTTCCTGAGTTTAAGGTACAATTGGAGAAATAAGAAATGAGAAGGAGAAGCAATGATTCCATTTAACAGAGCCCACGTCTCGTGTTCCACTTTCGTTCTAGACTTTGTGCAACATTTTTCAGAAGTGAAGAGCAGCAGCAGCTCCACACGTACTTCCTCCAAGGTACCTAGACTGGAAATGAGGTAAGACGTTGGTACAATACAAGGCAGAATGAAATATGTGCCACACAAATACAAATATTTTAATTGGAGCAAGGGAATCAGGGAAAATTGCGTGGTGGTATCTGCAGTGAATCTTGAAGGAATGGTGGCCCTTTGTTAGGTGAAGAAGAAACCTGTTGGGGAAATTCATAAACAAACGCCCAGAAAGAGGGTGTGCTTTAGGAATAAACAGTTCAGTTTGAGTGGAGCACAAGGAATTCCTAAAGGAATTTAACCAGGCAAAATCACCTAGGCTACAACTGGGAAGTTTTTTAAAGTCAGACTCAAAACTTGCTCTTAAATCCGGGCAATGGGTGCATTATATTGTTACTGTCAGCCTTCTTGACTACTCTTCCAAAACCCTGTATGTTCTGAATGTTAGGGGCCAACTAGACTCATCCATACTCAGCTTCTCCTCTTCTTCTGACTCATTTGCTAGATTACATTTTTCATTTTGATAAAATATAGAGGAAGTGATGTATACTACTTCCAGACCCAGCCTCTAAAGCTCAAGCATCCTTTCTTGTGATTCTTCTTCTGCCAAATGAATGCAGAGGCTCCAGAGGAGGTCCCCAGAGGCCTAAAGGATGATGAAGCCACCAGATGGAAGAGCTGGGCATCAAAATGTGTAAAACACCCTGCCCACTGCCTCAGATCTGCACTAGGCTATGACTGCAAATGAGGCTGTAAATGATGTTGTCTTACTTTATCTAAGTTTCCATGTACAGGGCCTTGTACAAACTTAGTAAGTTTGAGAAATGAGCAGACTATGGTGTAAAAAACTGAATCAATTATTGGAATCATGAGCACAGTTGACTTTAGAGAGTAACTTACAAATGATAGTATAAAAACAGAACATACTGAATCAAAAAGAACCTAGAGGTGACAAAATTCCTTAGGCCACATTTTTTATCTTTTGAATCTCTGATAGCAGCCACGCTAATAGGTGTGATGTGATGCTTCATTGTGATTTTGATGATTAGCATGTTGAGTGTTGTTTCATATACCAATTGGCCATTTTGTTTTCTTTGGAGAAATGTTTACTTGTATCCTTTGCTCATTGTTTTATTGAGTTATTTTGTTTTGTATGTTTGTTATTGTTGCTTGTTTTGTTTTGGGGAGTTTTTTTTTGTTTTTTTGTTTTGTTTTGTTTTGTTTTTGTTTTGCTTTGTCTTGGTTCTTGTAATTGAATTGTAGAAGTTCCTTATATATTTTGGTCATTAACCCCATATTAGATAATATGGTTTCTCTATGGAATGGGTTTTTTCCCAAACTAAATGTAGAAGCATTTAGTTTGATGCAATCTCATTTGTCTATTTTTGTTTTTATTGCCTGTGCAATACAGTAAGACCACTGTCAAAAAGCTTTTTGTTATGTTTTCTTCTAGTAGTTTTGTTTTCAAGTATCACAGTTATGTTTTTCATAAATTTTGAGTTAATTTCAGCATAAGATGTGAATCAGGAGTTTAATTTTATTATCTTGTTTGTGGATAACAAATTTTACCAACATCATTTATTCAAGAGATTACCCATTACCTATTGAGCATTCTTAGCAACTTTATTGGAAGTCAATCGATCATAAATACATGGGTTTATTTCTGAATTCTTGGGCTGGGGGTGTAGCTCAGTAGTAGAGTATTTGATAAATATATTCAAGGAACTGGGTTCAATCTCCAGCTATATATATATACACATACACACACATGAACACATAGATGATAAAATTCATAAATATACACACACATATGAATTTGAGTTCCCCATTTTTTCCATTGCTCTATATGTCTGTTTTTATGTTAGTATACATTTTGGTAATATATCTCAAAAAAATGTAATCTGAAGTCAGGAAGTATGATGTTTACAGTTTTTTTAAAAAATATTTTTTAGTTGTTGATGGACCTTTTTATTTATTTATTTATTTGTATATGGTACTGAAAATCAAACCCAGTGCTTCATACATGCTAGGCAAGCGCTCTTCCACTGAGCCACAACCCCAGCCCTAATGTTTACAGTTTGATCATCTTTCTCAAGATTTTTTTAGCTCTTTGGGATCCTTGGTGATTTTATAGGAATTTTAGAATTTTTTCATTTCTGTAAAAATAAGTCATTGGATTTTGATAGGGACTGCATTAATTCTGTAGATGGACATTTTAACAAGTTCAAGTTAAATAAAAGCCAAGAGATGAGACTTTTTGGAAAAGCATGGAAATAAGGGCAAAGATGGAGGGAAGGTAAAATTTGAGGTTAAATAATGTGTTAGCTTTACAATCCGTGACCAAAGACCCAATAAGAAAATCTTGAAGAAGGAAAAGTTTATTTTGGCTCATGGTTTCAGAGGTCGGTTCATGGTTGGCCAGATCCGTGCTCTCGACCTAAGGTGAAGTAGAACATCATGGTGGAAGTGTGTGGCAGAGGAAAGCAGCTCAGGACAGGATAACTAGGAAGCAGAGAGAGCTCCACTCAGCAGGGACAAAATATAAACCCCCAAAGCACGCCCCCAGTGACCTACTTCCTCCAGCCACACCCTACCTGCCTGCAGCCATAAGCCAGATAACCCAATCAAGTAGGCCAATCCACTGATTAGGTAACAGCTGTCATAATCATACCACTTTACTTCTGAACATTATTGCATTATCTCACTCACACATGAGCTTTTGGGGGACATCACATATCCAAACCAGAAAAAAAAAGACCATAGTTATAATGATAGGTGATTGGGAAGGAGATGTTGAGGGAGAGATTTATGAGCATTATTAGAAGAGAAATAACAAGCAGGAATCCAACAATGTAGGAACCTATGGTTTTTCATAATGGCCACCAGGGGGCGCTGCAGCATATTCCTCCCCTTGCACTGTGGAGTTTTGGAGAACAGGTACAGGAGTTAGAGAGACCAGTTCAAATTCTGGGTTTACTGACCAGATGTAGGACTTGAATAAGCCCCTTCATCTTTCTGTTCAGTGGAGATAATGAAACAGAGATCACGATAGTCGTGAGGATTAAATGAGATACTACATGGACTCTTCGGGGAATGTCCTTCCAATTCAGCATGTGGCTCATGAGGTAAAAGCAGGGGGAAGCAGCCTCCAAGTTTCATTTTCAAAAAAAAGCTTATAGAGCAGAAGACCAGGATCAGGACAGCACCCAGGCTTTCTAAGCCTTTAAAATTTCTTTCCTTTGAGGAGCATATCTCCTTTCCTTGCCTTTTCTACCCAGTAAAGTGGCAAGCTATTGGGAGTGGGAGAAAGTCTGGTGAACAAGACTCAGGGGGCTCAGCAGCCTCATGGCTGAGGGGACTTGCAGCTCACATGTGGACCAAGCCTTCAGTGGGAACCTGTGCCTGGAAAGTGGTGAGCTATGCAGAACTGCAGCAGTGAGGTGAGGAGAAACCCACCTCCACTCTCCCTTTCAATTTCTAGAGACATCTCTCATTGCACGTCTCAGATTTTGAAGTGACTGTCTCCACTTGGACCTGGGACAGGAATAATGTCTGCAGGCATCGCCAGCAAGGCCTGCTTAAGCAGCAGGATGCTTCCTTGAAGTAACTACTTATAGCGAAGGTGTGTTTGTGAGATCCTAGACCCCCTCATTATCATTTTATTACTTTTCTCTCTTCTGTACCCTGAGGACTTTCTTTGGAATAAACTTAAGACCAGTTACTTTAGAAATAAAATGTGTTTTTCATTAAAACCTTATTCTGGCCTCTCCAGTCCCAATGAGGCATTTCCTGTTTGGTCTAATTGGGTTTCAAGTCATCAATGATACTGTTTGTCTACAAGGAGGCAAAATATACGACATCCTTGTGTCCTTCAAGTAGAAGCCCTCCTACCACCAGCATGACAGGAAACTTCCCTTTGTTAAAGTGTAAGGAAAATATAAAAGGGAAGTTTGCTTCAAACCTTTCATAGTCTTGGGTAGGTATTTTTCTGGACCAGTGGGATTGGGAGAGTACCTCTGTGGAGAAGGGGATGGTTTAGATGAGATAAGGATATTGTGGCCTGTTAGCCTGCCCCAAAAGGAAACATCTATACTTTATTCCAAAAGCTAAGATAGTTCTCAATAGAGAATGTGTAAGTGGTACATTCCTAAGCAAGCAGTCTCCATTGGTATTCCTGTCTGGCAAGTAGGCAGCTGTGGTTAACACACACACCTATCATGCAAAATTCCTGACTATCTTGCGTGGAAATTTTTAATTCTAGCTGCTCCTCCTCTTCCTCCTCCTCCTTCTTTTTTGCAGTGCTAGGTATAGAACTCAAGGCCTTGCACACACCAGGCAAACACTTTACCACTGAGTTATATCCCCAGCTCCACATAGGGAACTTTTCCATCTGATGCCAGGTCCTTATACTAGAGGCTTGATTTACATGGTGTGGGGTGGGATCAGGGCACTGGAACCTTCTAGAACTCTCCAGAGAATTCAAATGTTCTAGAGGTTGTCTGTCCTATTTAGTGGCTACCAGCCACATGGCCATCTATGACATCTATAAAGTTAAATTTGCTACAATTAATAAAAATTAAATTACTAAAATTAATATAAAAATTTTAGTGCCTGAGTTGTCCTAGCTACAGGCAAGTGCTCAATAGCCCTGGAGGACCAGTGGCTACCACGTTGCAGAGGGTAGACGAAGAACATCATTATTGCCCTGAACAGTCTAGTTGTGTCACCATCTTTCTGAGCTATGAACCTCACAGCATAAATCAGTCACCTGGGATCCAGCTGCCACAGGCTCCTGGGCTCCAGAGAGTGATGACAATCCTGCATGACAGGGACTTTGCATTCATCCCTACAAAGTAAAAGATGATGCTCAGAGATTCCCTGACTGGCCTCCAATCACACAGCTAGCAAATGGAAGAGTCAGGATTTTTAATCAGCTTTGTTTTTACCCAAACTCAAGGTCTCTTACTCAGCCCAACCACTTCACCTCTGGGATAAGGAGCCACCTCGGAGCCTTCTCTTCCAAAAGGAAAGGCCCTACAGTGTTCTTTGATGCCTCCAGGGTTTCCTTATGGGCCTCTCGTCCCACTCAGCACACTTTGACCCCTTAACTGTGACCACCTTTAAGGTCACTCATAGCCAAACAATTACACAGATTCATTCCAGTAAGCTGGCCCTGCAGGGACCTGAAGAATAAGAGAGGTTGTCCTTTGCTTTGGTAAGGGGTGCTTCTAAGTACCTGGTAGACTTGCTGGCAGGTTCTTCTGATCAAAACCATTGAATGAACCTCAGGAGCAATATCTCCTATAGGAACACAAAGAAGGGACCAGCTTATGTAGTGAAACAAGAGCTCAGTCATCTTAAGATCAGAGATTCCAGGAAGAAGGTGCAGGATTGGGGTTCCCGTGGTGCCCTGTTGCCAGAGGCACATTAGTTCATTTTGTGTCTTTTAAGTACCTGGTGGGAAACACCTGGGCTCTATTTGACTGCCATTGGCTTGATCTGAACTTACAAATGTGTGCAATCATGAGCAACTTTGTGTGTGTGTGTGTGTGTGTGTGTGTGTGTGTCTGCGCGTGCGTGAACGCGCGCACCTGTGTGGTATGTAGGAAAATGATCAAGGAAGGAGGAAATGGGAGCTGAGAATGTCTCTAAACAAAACAAATGTTAACACTTACTTATTTTTGATGATACTCTCACAAGCCATCCTCAAGGGTACAAGACAACATGCAGGGGTAAATTTGGAATAAATTGATCCTGGTCTAGAACATGAAGAGCTCATATCATGATGGGCTCAGACCACTGACACTACAGGTGTGGATTTTGTCCAGTATCTTCTGTGTTGTCCTCTTTACCTTCTTAAATGCACTTACGAGTCATCCAAAGTCAGGTGGCCCTATTTTAATGTGTCACACTTTCAGTCTGGAGAGTTGCTTAAACTGGGCCAGTAAATCTTCCAGGGACCTCAAGATAAAATGGCTTTGGAGCATCCTGGGCCTTGGCCCCAAACCAGTCAGGGTTTCCTCTACTAGACACACAAAAATCTACCCCTCCCACACACACATAATCTCATGAATCATGCATGATATTTTTTTCTGTTTTAATGTCAGAATTATAATTTATAATACTTTTCTTATATAAATTGTGGCCCTTTATCTTAATAATGCTCTTATCCCATCTGTTTTGGTGGTGGTGATTTTATTCTAATGGACTGATATGGCCACAACCATGATATAAATAGATAAAAGCACTTGGTTAATTTCCTCAATTCTGCAAAAAACAGGACACCAGCAAGAGCAAATTTTTGATGAAGAGACATTGTATCCACTTAGGCCACAAGCCAACATCTTTATAAAAGCATAAATCAAAAACTAAATCCCAAATTTAAGACCTTTCGCTAATGGTATGATTTTACCTGCTTCCCTAGATGGAAGACTTGGACCATGAGGTCAGCATTTGGTGAAGCTAGATATCTCTTTTGACTAAGATATCTGAGGCCCTGGGACAGTCAGAAAGAAATGATGAGGCCCACTCTGCATGGGGGGGGGTAACCCACACAAACCTAGAACCCCATTTCAGTTGATGAGGTAACAGGCTATTGATGGCTATTTTCTATCCCTCAGTAGCTTTCCTCCTCCTTGTTCTTGATGGCTACTGCCTCAGACAGCTCCTTAGTCTGATCAAACAAGAGACTCTGACACCTGCTGCAAGACAGAGAAATGCCAAGAACCTGCTGTCATATCCAACCCATGGAAAGCACAGGGTGCTGTTTGGGTTGTGTGTGCAACTGGTCAAACATGCAGACATTTCTTGGTACCTTACCAGGAAGGATGGGCCTAATGGGAGCCAGAGCTATCTGAGGATGTTGGCTTCACCAATTTGGGGAGAATTTCTGATTATAATGCCGATTGTACAGGGGACAGGCAAATCACGCATAGATGATCAGATCTGATTTTTTCTGAAGTGGTCTGATTAGTTCTCTTGTTTTAACAGCCCAATCAGATCGACTAGGTGGCAATGCAGTGATTTTATAGCACTGCCGAGATCAATCTGAATAAAACCATTTAGTGCCACGTATAAACACAACTGAATTCAGACAAGTGGGATGAATTCTTTCCTTTAAGCCCTTGAGTAATAGAAAATAAAACTACTTAGATAATGTCTCTACTCAGGAGATATGTACAGAAGCCTAAACCCTGGTTTCAATTCAGTCATAACTCCCCACCTCCCTAAACTGAATTCAACCTTCTTTCCTGGTTTCATTCTGCAGACATGCTTTTTTCTTTTTTTTTACATACATTGAGCTCTTAAGCAAGATATTTGTGATCGCAATGAATAAGGATAGAGGAGAAAAACACATGTGTGAACTCTCAAAGTTTCTGCAGGATTATGAAATCCTTGACCTCTGACCTAGAGGTCAAAGATAGATTGATTATTTTCTGAAATAAAAATTGATCCAGCAGGATTTCCACTAAATAGGCATTCTAGGAGATTTTTGGCTAACATCATTTGACTAACAACTTGCTCCCTTGCCTTATTAACAGTCATAGTCTTTGATAGATGGACAAAAGATTGATCCATGAAGACTTAAGGTTACTTGGGATTTTTCCCTTGACGGCCCCCATAGTAATGCCCAGTTCTATGCTTCACTATTCTTCGGTGCTCCTTGGATGCCACTCAACCCCTAGGGCCAGTTGATTATAATATTCATTTAATTGGGGTTTAGCAGGCTATTTCTAATGACTGTTCCTTCCTCCTGGCCATGTCCTCCTGTACTTCAGTTTTCTCATCTATAAGATGACATGGTTGAGTTGGGTGAAACTTGAGATCTCTTTCAGTGCTTGCGTTGTATAATTTTAATAATATATTATGCTGATATTTGTGCAACACATCTGCATCTTGTAAAGCAATTTGGGATCTATAAATCTGTGTTGTTCTTACTCTGTTCTGGAAAAACATGCCCTTGATTTCTTCAGAAATGTCGTCCCATCAGATGAGATTAGATACCCAAAGTCCCTCAAACTCAATATGGTAATAGGTTAAAATGACTACCATCATACTGACCATCGGATTCTCAGTCAATTCTAGATATCCTGATGCACAACCATGTCCTGTCGGTGCAAGAGTTAACACCACCTGTCAGTGCTTGGTGTGGAAAGGACTGCAGCATGAGGCAACCATCTTGTGTTGAAAGACAGAACTTTTCTTCCTTCTAATTCAGCTTTTATCAAGACTTAAAATGCAGCCAAGGCATTAAAAAAAGGAGAAAAAAAAAAGAGGAAAAAAAAGCCTTGGAAGGTTTTGTACTTTTTGTAAAAAAAAAAAATTCTTTTTTTTTTTTTTTTTACCATTACCAAAATCTCCTCCAAACACACAGACTCTACAGTATCCCTATTAAATTATATAGAGCGGGTCCAGCCCATGACTGTCAGCGGCGCCCATCAGTCCTAATTTATCGCCCCAGGAAACACAGTACAATTATGGTAATAAATAATAATAGGATTCAGTACATGACAACATGAATGATGGAGCCTCTCAGAATTCATTTACATTGCTTTGTGTTGCAATCATCATGCCTCTAATGTAATGCCAAGCAAATGAGCCCCTTTGAATATTGTGCAATCTATTGCAAGTCAACTGGCACAAAACTCACTCAATAAATCATGTTCAAACACATGCCTGTAATGACAGGTAAATCAACAATGAAGTAATTGCATTTAATGTATTGAAATACTGGACAAAAAAACAGTGACCTCAAAGTGACTTTTTGTAAAAGGTATGATATAGTTGCAACAGGGAGTGAGGTCCTTGGTAAGAGGCATGCCTTGCTCAAATGCACACGCCACTGCTGCTCCCCGTGCTCACCTTGATTTACTACCTTGTTTCTGCAGTAATCACGGGCCAGGCTGCCAGAAGCTTCAAGGAGGCGCTCACTCGCCTGAACGTAAGAGTCACAGATGAGGGTGGAAATCAGCCTTAAGCAGAGCAACCACTCCTCTGCCTGAACTGTCACCAAGCTCCGAGTTTTGTGGCCAACTCTGAAAGCGACCTGATAGGGAGGAGGGAGAACTGGGTCAGGAGTCAGAAGGGCTGAGTCCCTAGCTCCAGTGTTCACTAAATCCCTGTGTGGCTCTAGCCAAGCTGCTTCCCTTCTCAGTTCTTTGTGAAATAAAGTAGTTGGACTGTCATGTCTGAAATTCACTGGGACTCTAACATTCTCTGAAGCTTGGATTCTAATTAGAGGCCTTCACTTTTAAGCAGGCAGGAAAATAGGTCCTGGCTCTTCCTGCTCGCGAGTGTTTGAGGCACTGGTTTGAACCAGCATGCATCTCTTCATCATTTCTGCTGGTGAGGCCAAGTATATGTGCTTCTAATTTCTGTGAAACTTGGGCCTGCCCCTTTCTGGGCAAGCGGACAAGTCTGAAAATAGGGCCCTAGGGGCTATGTGGATGGATAACAGACAACATGGAAATGACAACCTTCCCCACATTCCCCATCGCTTCCACCCCAGCTCCCCTCTTCCCAGGGACAATGTCAAGAAGAGATGAAGCAGAACCCCTACAAGCCAAAGGCCACTTACTTTCCTGCTCTGGTGAAAAACTCATTCTTGGCTGAAGGGCACCACAGCCTTCCCCCCATAGCGTACATTCCTCTTTCTCCTTAACCCTTACTCCCTGTCTCTTCTCAAATCGAATCTCATGGACCCCATAATCTTAGAGAAGTGGACAGAAGGAGAGGAAATAGCACTACATTTAGAGCAGGAAGTTCCAGCATGAAGTCCTGGCTTATTCCACATGTGACTCTGTGCACGTCTCTTCACTCCTGTGAGCTTTTGTTGCTTCATCTGAAAAGTAACAATAATAATTCCTGGTGTGGCTCCAACAAGGTTGTAAGGAGTGCGACCTGTGAAAAGGCTTCCTTAGCTATAAAGCACAATATAGAAATCTCATTTTTGTGTTTATTTGGGAGAAAAGAACATTCTGGGACCAGTGTACCCTGCTCTGGACTCAAACGTGGCTCCTTACCATAAGAAAGACTGTCGTGTTTATTTATCTGTGTATTCTTATTGTCTGGCCCTCCTCAGCGAGTGTAGGTTAAAGAGAAGAGGGACTTTGAGGGTCTCATTCATATTTTTCATTTATTACTAGACCCTAGAACAACATTAATTAGAATTATTGAATGAATAAGTAAAGATTTCTTTCATTTAGTAAATTATAATAAAACACTTCAAGGTATTTTTTTGCAAACATATTTGACACTAACCTACCTCAACCCTACAAATACAGCCTCCTGCTGTATCCTCTTTCCCTTCTGAAATATGGCAGGGCAGCAGGAAATGGCTTCTTGAACAATAGTCCCTACTGGAAGGATAGAACTCTGAAAGCCTTTCATGGCCACCAAGATGCTTTCTGAGGCCAAAACTGGGCCACAGTTTCCCAGGCAACAACAATTCAGAAAACAGCTCACTTTAAAGCAGAAATGGACCTGGGAAGCTGAAAAAACCACAGGCGTTTCCATATTAAAAGTGGGAAGTTATGGGTGATATAACCTTTGAAAGTTCTTGAGGGAAAGCCAATGGGTCTCATTTTAGTATCGTTCATCCACAGAGCCTGTCTGCCCTCTTTTGGATGTCATTCTGTCACAGAACCACGAAGGCTTACTCAGAGATCACCAACTTTCTCCTTCCCAGAGCAGGCCCCTGCTCCCTGGATAGCTCCCACATGATATATCCCAATTAACAAGGCAGCCACAGAACAAAAGACCCATTAAGGAAGGAAGGCAAATCTGGGGGTCCTGAACAGGACAGAAAGAAACACAAAATGTTAGAAAATTGTTGCCAGTTGCAAGAGATGGACAGTGTTCCCCAAAGATGGAAACATCAGGAACAGAGGGACCCAGCTTCTCCAACTGACCTGATGGTAAATGTCAATCTTGTTGATCTTGGGTTTTCTCAACCCCCTGTGCTGGATTCATATTGTTTCTGGAAGCAAGACAGGTATTTGGCAGCAACTGAGGAGCAATAGTTCAAAGACCACACCCTCTACCCTGGCATTCCAAAAAACAAAAACACCAAGACCAACAGCAAGCTGAATCCAGAGTTAAGGAGAAAGAAGATATACCCTGTGTTTCAAGGTAACAGACTGAAGGAACAGATTTTCTGAAAAGTCCCTTTCTACTGAACACAGAGCTTATTGAAGGCATTGGATTTTAACTTGATTAGCCAGTATGAATAGTATATAAACACCCCAAAACAATCAAAGTTCAAAAAACTGCCTGATGCTCATTTCCAACTCCCATCATCTCCTTCCTCTCAGGAACTAAGGGACAGGAAATAAACTCCTGCCTCTTGTCATTTTATTAGGCAATTCCCAAGAGCCAATGATCTGCAAGCCCTGGCTGTGAAATGGCTCTGACTGAGGCAGCTTGATTAATGACCGAGGGTCAGCAGACATCACCTCTCTCACTGAGTCTCCAAAGTGCTCACAGAGCCAGCTGGAAATGAAGAAGAGAGGAAGGGCCCCAGGGAACCCTGGATGAACACAAGAACCAAAGATGGAGTCAGCCAGGCAACACCAGCAGAGTTCTGCCCCTAATAGGAAGGGTCACAACCAGTTTTCCTCATCTTCGTTTTAGAGAGTAAGCAGGCAAGGAGGAGGCGAAAGTGGAAAAGTTTTAATCCAGAACTTTCCATACATTGCAAGACAACGTGTTAGGATGACAGAGAACCTTTCTTGAAGACTGCCAGTATCAAGTCTGCAAACTGGGAAAGAGATTGCCCTGAACTCTTTATAACGTATTACTAACACCACTGGTTCTCAGTAAGGAGCAATTAGGATCCATAACAACCTAGAAGACAAGGCAGGCATCTGAAGAATCCTCCAGCAGAGAGAGAAGCCTGTAAATTTGAATAGGCATTTTCCATAGCCAGGGCATCTGATTTTTGTTTTGTTTTATATGAACATCTCTTCCAACCCTCCTTGCAGAAAGCCATGGTACATCCTACTGAAATGGACTGAAATTACATTTTCTACTTGTCAGTTGTCCTGAGAGTTGCAGGGCAGGCAACAATAAACTAAGCATGTAGCTCAAGCATTAGCAGTGGAGGGACCACAGCATTGAAGAGAAGCTGCAAAGTGGGCTTAGGTCCAGAATGCAAAGTGCTTTCATTTTCTCTGAAGTATCACCGCCTGGGGAATTAACCTTTTTCTCTAACTTTTTAAAAAATTTCACCTGAAACTCTGAATTTGGGTATTCTGAGTTATCAATTACAAAGTATTCTCATATTTCATGAAGATGTTTGGGGTAGGGGAATATTTTCTGCTTAGAACGATCTTTATAAAGAAAAATCCCTGAAGACTTGAGAGCTTACAATCTACCTCCTGAGATGCGAGGGAAATCTCTTCCTTCTTATTGCCTTCTGACACAGAAAACAACCATATTCCAAACCCAGAAGCAATAAAAAGAAACAACGGAACTGAACAGGTCATTGAGCCCACACTGTTATTTTACATATGAAGCAACTGAGGTCAGGAGACCTCAATGTTTGCTTTAGAGAAGCTCAAACAGACATTGCTGAACTGATGTAGGACTCAGGGCTCATGTACCCAGACTAGTGCCTGTTACAAAATAAAATATTTTCCCTGGTAGTTGATGAGTGAATAGATCTAGGTCAAGGTGAGAGAAAGTCAGCAACTTGCCAACTTAACTAGTCTAAGAAGGGATGAGCTGAAGGCAGGGAATGAATACTCAGAATGTGTTGTATAAAAGTAATAACTATCAATAATAAATTATTAAATTATAATGGGGGACCTCAAAATAGAGCATATGCCTAGTAAACCTGAGGTTCCAGTTTCAATCTCCAACACTAGGGAAAAAATTATTTTAATTATAAACAAATTTGTTTAACTTAGCATAATCCCATATTTCTAAAGTTCTTCAATTCAGTGTCTTGAGGATCTTAACACATATCTCTCTCTCCCTTCCCAAACACCCACTCTGAATACACTTTATTAGCACACTCCAGAACTGGTATTATTCTACAAAGCATACTTTGGGAAACTCTGTAAAGTGGAAAGAGCTCTGCCAGGAAAAATGAGGATTAAATTCTGGTCACAGAAACAGACCAAAAACAAACACATTCTGGTTGCAGAATTTAACTATGCTACTAAGCAGAAGCAAAGCTTGGACAACTCATGTAACCCCTCTAGGTCTCCATTTCCTAATCTTTTACTGTATTTCACCACATAACCATCACCACCACATAATCGTCACAACCTGTTTTCTCAGACCAAAAAAATTCTCATCACATAATCACCACATGGTACAATTCTGTTCCTCACACCCTTTGAAAGGTAAGCAGAGCAGCAGTGTACTCCTCATTGGCATATGCATGCACATTTGTTTTCCTGCACTTTCTAGCAAGTCTAGAATTCTCAGCGCACAGCACAGTTGTATTGTTAAGAGCTGACTTGCATTGTTTGTTTAGAGCACTGTAGTGCGAACAGTAAACACATGAGTGGCGCATCACATAGGAACCAATGATAGCAGTGCAAAGCCTTCAGACACAAAAGATTAAATTCTGTAAGTCCAAATTTTGCAACACCATAGTCAATTTTCTCAAGTGTAATATTTTGACTATAATATACACATCAATAACAGCCAATGTGTTACCTTCTATTTTTCAGACCAGAATACTTCCTAAACTGTCACAAGGAAATGATGTGTGTTAATTTGAACTATTTAATTTTAACATATATTCATGAATATTCTATGCATCTTTTTGGGGGGGTGCGGGATAGTATCGGGGATTGAACTCAGGGACACTTGATCTCTGAGCCACATCCCCAGCCCTATTTTGTATTTTATTTAGAGACAGAGTCTCACTGAGTTGCTTAGTGCCTCACTTTTGCTGAGGCTGGCTTTTAACTTATGATCCTCCTGCCTCGGCCTCCCAAGCCAGTGGGACCACATGTCTTAATCTTGCACCAAAGATAGTTTAATAATAATAAATTATTTTTAAGTAAAACCAGCACAGTTTTAAAAAACAGCTTCATATAACAGTCACACCCTACATTTTTGCAAAAAGAAAAAAATTAGTATAAAATCTATAACATGTATGCAGTCCAGTGGTGGTAGGGAGTATGATATGGGACAACATAACCCCACAGTCCTTCTGCTTTAAAATTCTGTGAATATCTAATGTTCAGCCTTCCCAGCAAGGAGGGGAGATTGGGCCAAGGTTGGCCCCATATAGACAGCTCCAGCGGGAATCTTGTCCTTGACACTTCCGTCCCAGCTTGAGGTGAAGAAAGGAAAACTATGAGCTAGAATTCTCCAGGAGATGAAAGTCAATGTCCTCAGGAGACACTGGCTTGAGTCTGACCTTGCCAAGATAAAGCCATCCTAAATATGCCTCCTGTTTATTGAAATAAATTTCTTTTTTAAAAGTTAATCTCTTTCCATGATGAAGTGATCAAGCCATCTACTCTCTCATTAAACTTTCTTCCTCCACCCCTCCTTCCCAGTGCTGAAATAACTCATCAATGCCCTCCACAGCACAGATGTCACATGGCTTTCTTTTACAGAGCTCAAGAGCCTTTCCTTTGAAATCACATGAACTCCAAAGCTTTCCATTTTGTTTTGTCAATAATTATTAACCTCTCTCCACCCTCAAGGCTTATACTGTGCTACAGGCCAGCAGCCTGGTTAAGTGTCTGGGTCCCCAGCAGCAAGTGCTCATTAAAATACATGCAGACATGTTCTGCCTCGTATTTTCTGAGTGGTCCCCACACCTGGAGTGATCAGAATCCAAACAGGCCAGGGAATTGAGTGCTTCTGGACTCCTGGCTGGGATGTTCAGATGCTGGACAATGAATGTGCTTAGCAACTCACCCTCCATGAGAGAAGACCAGGGCTCTGCCAAAGAACTCACGAGACCCTGAAGCTGGCAAAAAGGAGAAGAGAAGTCTCCTTGATGGATGGGACAAGGAGCCGGACAATTTGTGATTTCACCTTAAATTTTTCTTCATCTCCTACCAAGCAAAAGAAAACTAAAACTCATTCTCCCTCCTACATTCACACACACAAAAGGAAATTTTAAAAAGAGAGGGTTGAGGGGGGGGAACATTGGAAGCATTTTTGAAGGCAAAAGGCTGTTTATTTCTGCCAAAGTGCTGACTTTTTTTTTTTCCTGCCTCTGGCAACTGTATCAGAATTGGAGACTTGAGCAGAGGAGAAATCCATTCACTTGTCATCACATAAAACCTCTGTGTTCCACAGAGGAAATGGCAAAATTCCACCCTTAACTGGATTTGTGAAATCCTGCTGGGGGCAGGGAGAAGGGGCACAGTAGAGAAGGTCAGGCCGTCCTGCATCCCAATGTTCAGTTGACCCCACTCTGCATGTGAGGGAATGGCTGGTCCTCCAAAGAGACCACATGTCAGCAGGAGACAAAGGTAGAGAGGAAAGAGTTAGAAGGGGACGGCCACAAGCTCCCAGCCCAGGCCAAAATGGAATGACTCCAACCCACATCACCACAGAGGGCTCAATCGAAACTCCTTTTAAACGACTAGAACACCGGGGATTTTTTTCTTCCCCCCTGGAGTATGTCCCATGGCCTTTTAAATAATGACTGTTTGGAGCAATTACTTGTTATTGAGCTTAGCACATTCTATATTCAGTCATTGTGCTAAGCACAGTATTCATTTCCTACTCTTTACCTTTCCTGTGAGTGATTTTTCTTATTGCCAGTCTACCACCCGTCCAACTGGATTTAGCCGCCTTTACAGAGGCTGTGAAGATGTCAAGACAGACCCAAAGTCCCTCATCTAAACTCCCATTCTTATCAAACATCCATTATGACCCTTTATATGTGATATTTTTTTCCATTTCTCCTTTCAAATTCACTTCTTTGCACTGCTTTCCATTTTGATATTGAAGTTGAAGTGCGGCGACTGCTATCTCCCTAAAACCCCCCAATTCAAATTTTCCTGAATTTCAAAGGGCTGAGGTCAAGATCCAAAAAACTCAAAACCCTAGGAAATTAGGTTGCTAGGATGCAGTTATTGTTTATTGTGCTCTCAGGCTTAATTAGGTGTAAGTAACATCTTGTCAGTGTTCTGCCACATATGCTAAAGCTGTCAGGGCAATTTTACTGAGTCTGACAGCTTAAATCAGAAACAAGAGAGTCAACATGTCAATGATGAGGCCAGACATGATGGATATATTAAGAGAAGTCTGGAAAATTCTGGACTTCATTATATCGACTCTACTTCTCAAAAGTTTCTGTGCAAAGAATCTCAGCCTCATTGGAGAAGCTCCCCTGGGATCCGATTACACCCAATTACAGGGCCTCCCACAGCCACCTACCTGGGCACAAGAGGATTTCTGCAATAGATTCATCTGAGGAACGATGGAGGGAAGCTGAGAACAAGGAAATTGCTGAATCTGGTATAATTTCTACAAATAGATCTATTGAGATTTAAAAGGTGCAATAACTTGACATTTTTGGTAAGTTAAAAACTGCTTAAAAATTGGTTTGCAGGTTGTTTCTTTTTCCATCTTGGCCCCAGGCTATTTTCAAAATGAAAAGAATGGGATCAAATCCTGAAAACCGAGGTGGAGTTGAAGGCAATAATACAATTTTAAAGATGAGAAAGAGGGAGGTGATAATCTTTTGAAAGTGTTAGAGGCACACTTAGGATAGCAAGTTTCTCAGAGGGAAAAAATGAGGATGAGGAAAAGGAACTTTTGCTAAAGAGACTGGCACATTAGCAGTTGGCCTGCATGAGTTGTGCTCACCCAGTCCACAATGAGAGCTCTCTGGAAGGCATTTGTAGCCTGAACCCCAAGGACTGATGCATCATGACCTGCCACTGGCCTGTCACTTATAAGTACAGGGAAATGTTGCTAGCCTAACCAAGGAGAGAAAAGGCCCAGCAATGAGAGCCTACCTGGCCATGTTAATTGGGCACCCTTGTCCCTGGAAAAATTAAGTGTCTGGTGATCTCTTAATAACAAGGCTGAGCTTAGGCCCACAGCCCATCTATAATATATAGAATTCAGATCCCAAAACTCTTCACAGCATCAAGGATCCCTTTACAAAAGAATACATTTTATCCTTCCCCTCTTCCATTTGAAAGTAAGAGTCGTCCATCAAAAGTGTACAGTTACTTTGCTGAACAACCACGTTTTTAAATTTCAGAGTAAGAGTCGTCCATCAAAAGTGTACAGTTACTTTGCTGAACAACCACGTTTTTGAATTTCAGAGTTGTAAAGACTTAACTACAGAGTACAATGAGTGAGTGGAAGACCCACAAGGAGGGAGAATCTGCATGGCTTTCAACAGATGAGAACTTCTAGCTTTACAATGGGCCTCTTTACAGAGTCATTTTGGCTGACAGTGCATACATATCTCCTGTGATATTAGGCAGAGTCGCTGTGGCCTGAAAATGTTGACATTGCTTCAGAAGTTTAAACAGATGTTGCCAGAACTTTAAAGCAATGAGTAAACTTCAATGCCATGACTTGGGAACAATAGTGGAGAGGGGGAAAGTATTTGTACAACACCCAGTAAAGGAATGGTCCTGCCTTTAGATTTCTTTTTTATCCCCACAAGCAAAAAGCAAAGATCCATCTCTTCCATTCAGTTGAAAAGCAATGGGTTATTTTTCTTTTCTCTTTTCTTTTTCTCAGTGATGTGGATGCAAATTGTTTCCCCCTCTGTCTCATAGTGGATGGGATTAAAAATCTCTTTCCCAGATCAATGTAGAGGCGATAGATCATCATCTCTGGCAACTAAACTTCTCTTTATCAACCTAGCAGGTGCACAACAGGCAGCTTCTAAATGCTCTTTCCTCCTGTGCCTCTTGCCTCTTTCATGCCCCATGAAAGAAGTCAAGAACACAGGAGAACACAGAAGGTCTCAGCCCTGCTCCTCTGCTCACAGTGGTTTTCTTTAAAGAAAATAGGATCCCATAACCATGAGGACCCACATTTCACCCTTTTTGCTATGAATGCTCAACCCAAGAATAGGCCTATGAAAACCCCCAATCCATCGGACATGTCTACATGCCCTCACCTCCTAACACACTTCATAATGATGTCACTTAAAACAATGCCATAGATTTGTTGTTCAAGAAATATCTATTGAGTTCCTCACATATGTCCTGTCCTATACTAGATTATGGGGAAAATAGAAACTAACCTAATAGCTGACATTGAGGGGTTATTTAATTTGTCTCCAACACCATTCTATTCCTTATAAAAAACACTTTGCTTGATCCTGAGATCAAAAGGTAAGTAGTGTAATTATCATCTCCATTTAATAGATGAGGAAATGGAGGCATAAGTTATGTAACCTGTGCAAGATCATACAGATAAGGAGTAGAACAGGGGTTCACATCCAGGCTGTGACTCCAGAGGCCATGTTCTGAGCCACAGCTCTCCACCATCCTCCTGCCAACACTAAGCCATGGTCTCTGCCCTCGAGGAAAACACAGTCTGTTGGTTAAACATTATGTAGTCATATAATTGAGTAATTGGACATCTAAACATAAATGAATCATGCTGTAAAACACCAAGGCATAAAACCTCATCAGCCATTTGTTGAAGCCTCATCTTAATCAAATCAGATCTAGGATGGCAAATCTCTGAAAGACGAAGCTCCTGCTGCACACCAAGCCTTGTCCTCGGGAAAGCTGATATCAGCCATTCCTGCCTCAGGAGCTACCATGAATTGCCACCCTGGCCACAAGCAAGACCAGGAAGGACACCCATATTGGTTTCCCAGAGCTTCCATAACACAGTGCTACAAAATTAGTGGCTTAGAACAAAAGAAACATAACATCACAGCTATGGGAACCAGAAGTCCAAAATCCAGATGCTGGCAGGCCATGTTCCCTCTGCGGCATAAGAATCCTTTCTTACATCTTCCAACTTCCTGTAGCCCCAGAAAAGCCTTGGTTTGCAGAAGTGTGATTCCAATCTCTGCCTCTGTCCTCACATAACATTGTCTCTGAGTCTCTTCCACTTATATTCTTTATGTATCTGTCTGTTTGACTTTCCCATTTTTGTAAGGAAACTAGTCAGGATTAGGGTCCACCTGAAACACATTATTTTAGCTTGGTATTTTCTGTAAAGACTCTATTTCCACAAAAGGTCATGAGGTACAAAGGCTTAGGGCTTCAATCCATCTCCTTTGAGGTAACCCAATTCAACCTCTAATAGTAGTCCAGCCAGACACAAACCAGAAAACTCCACAACCTAAGGGATGATCTAGTCCAAGAAGTTTGTCCACGAAGAGTGCACCATACCAGATTGGTAACCAACTGACTCCTTTATATTCTGTCTTAGGAGTTTTGGATTCCAGCAGAGGACAGTAGAGAAGTGAAACAGAGTCACTGAAGCAGGGAAATAACCCTGCTTTTGACAACCTCAGGAGATGTACCTATCACTGAAATATTTCCAAAGCCTGAAGTAGACAGGCAAGTGCAGGGTCTCCACTGGACCCAAGTGGCTGCTGAAGCTTTTTCCAGGTCTTGCTTGCTTGTTTTTAGTAAATGTATCAAAATACCAGCTAGCCAGCTGTTATTTTTTGGTATTATTATGCAAGTTGATAGAATTTCTGACTAACTAATCTGGCATTTTCATATTGTCAAAACATTTAAAATTCACACATTATGGAAAACTATCCCAAGTTTATCTTGTCTATTTTTGTCTCTAGTCACTGTAGCATCTCCTTATCATGTACATATATGTGTATTTCATGTATACTTGTGCAAACTGCATATGATTAATGATACACATATATGCATGTCTACAGTATGTATTTTCTTTGTCATGCCAAACAGGATATGTAGAGATTGTATTTATGAAAATATGTCTGTGGGAGCATAATTACCAAAGGAACATACCAACTGATTTGTATCATAAATAATAATGATGATAATAGTGGTAGCTTTTAATGTGATCCAGAATCCCACTACTGGGTACACATCCCAAGGAAAGGAAATTAGTATGTTGAGATAATTGCACACATATATTTTCTGCTGCACTGTTCACAATAACCAAGATACGGAGTCATAGCAAGTGATCTTAAATAGCTGAATGGGTAAAGTGTGATACATAGGCATAGTGAAATATTATTCAGTCATAAAAAGAATGAAATTCCATCATTTACAGCTGGATGAACATGGAAGACACTTTATTAAGCTAATAATTACAATAAGTGACACAGAAAGACAAGTACTACAAATTCTGCATATTCTCACTTATCTGTGGAAGCTATAAGTGTTGACTTCATAGAACTTGGGGGCTGGGAAGGAGAGTGAGCAGAGGAGGGATAAGGAAAGCTTGGTTAATGAGTACAAACTTACAGTTATATAAGGGGAAAAGTTTACTGTTCTATAGGATAGCTGGGTGGCTATAATTAATAGCAAGTTAGTGTAAATGTCAAAATAGTTAGAAGAAAGCATTTTAAATATTCTCACCATAAAGAATGATAAGTGTTTGAGGTGATGGAGAAGCTACTTACCCCAATTTGATCATTACCAGTAGTATACATATGTTATGGTTAGATACTAAGTTTCCTCAAAAAAGATCATGTGTGGAACAATGCAAGAAAGTTCAGAGGTGAAATGATTGGGTGATGAGAATCTTAACCTAATCAGTGCATTAATTTGCTAATAGGAGTTAACCAGGTGGTAACCATAGAAAGGGTGTGGCTAAAAGAGGTGGGTCATTGAGGATATGCATTGGGGATATATATTTTGTCACTGGCGAGAGAGGCCATCTGTGTCTCATTCTGCTTTCTGGTGGCCATGTCCTGAGCTACTTTTCTTCACCACACTCTTCCGCCATTTTGGTCTACCACACCTCGAGTACAGAGCAATGGAGTCAGCCCTCTGTGGACAAAGACCTCTGAAACTGTGAGACCTAAATAAACTTTTCCTCCTTAAAAATTGTTCTTGACAGGTCTTTTAGTTAAAGTAGTGAAAAAACTGGCCAAAAAAACCATATATCAAAATCTCACACTGTATCTCCTAAATATTTATATTATGTGTCAATTAATAATAAAAAATTTAAATATGTGATTAACCTCTCCAAAAACTAAAAATAATAGCTTTTATTTGGTGTTTAACATATACTAGACACTTTACTGTGGACTTCACAATATATTATCTAGTTTAGTCTCTGCAACTATCCGAAGAGGTGAAGATGATCATTCCCCTTTTACACATGAGTAACCAGAGGCTGAGAGAGTTGGAACAGCTTGTCCAGCATGACAAAGCTAGTATGTGAAAGATCTGAGATTAGAACCCAGATGGCCAAGTGTAGAGCAAGTACTGGAATCTCTTTATACTGACTGTGCCTCAACTGAGGTGGTCACATGAACTCCTAGAGTTAATGATGATTCTAGGGATCACTGGACCCAGAAACATCATTTCATATGTGAGGACTCTCACTACTAAGGGATGAATGGTGGGGCCCTATAGTTCAGTTATCAGCAAAGCTGGGCATGGAATCTGGTTGACTACCTCCAAAGCTTGTGTTTTCCTACTTCAACTCCAGCCCTCCTGGGCTGTATCTGCCAGAAATTTCAAGTTTTTCCTTTGTGGATGACTTTCCTCCTGTCTCCTGCACTAACAAGGCTTTTTCTGGTTTTAGATTGTTTTGGTCATTTCAATTAGAATCAGAGAGGGAGGGAGAGAGAACCTATGATTACAGTCACCATCTTTCCAGAAAGTTGGGCCCAGCGTTTTTATAGAGTTGAAACAAAAATCATTACAGTTCATCAAGAGTTCAGCAACTCACCTGAAAACCTCATACGCATGCCCCAAGCATTCAAGTTAATCAACGGTTTTCTGTGCTCTTTGTACTGCCATCTCCTAGCTCAAATACAGCATTCAACTTCAAGTGGGGGTTCAGCTGATATTTTTGACTGACAAAAGCAATTAAAAACATAATATAAGTTCCCTACGAACCTTGTTATTATTGTGAAGGTGTTTCACATATGTAAGGCAGTTTTAACAATCCTTTTGATTAGTCATTCATGTAAGTATTTGAATAAACATTTCAAATCAAGTCAAAATAATCACAGAGGATAATAGCCCTACAGCATTGCTTAGAGAAATTGTGATCTCAGTCTGTCTGGTTTTTTTTTTTTTTCCCTTTTCTCTTTAGAACCGAGTAAATAAATTATCTTAGTCCATTTTGTGCCGCTACAACAGAATACCACAGAGTGGGTAATTTATAAAGAAAAGGAGTGTATTTGGCTCATGATTCTGGAGCTGTGGAGTCCAAAGGCAGGCAACAGCATCTGGTGAGACCTTCCTGCTGTTCCATAACGTGGTGGAAGGCGTCACATGGGGGAGACAGAAGAAGCAAGCTAACTCAGGTTTCTCTGCTTTCTCTTTATAAAGCCACCAATGCCATCATGGGGGTCCTACCTTCATGACCTCATCCAACTTAACTGCCCCCAAAAGGCCCTACCTCCAAATACCATCAATCTTTGACTTTGGGTATTATATTTCTAACACATGGACTTTTGGGGGACACACTCAAACCATACCATAAATGTATCACTCTTTGCTTACTTTTCAGTTTCCAAAGGTAAAACTTGCTGTTTTCCCACTTGGTAATAATTCTCTATAGGTGGCTAAAATAGAAAAGCTGAATGCAAACTCTTGAACATCTGTGGCTTCACCAAGGAAATGTAGGGTTTCTGCAACAATACAAAGGAAAAGTATCCATCACCCTGAGTTACCAAACCAGGCTTGTTTTGACCCCCCAATACAGGTGCCAGATACTGAAAGAAAGAGTTTTGCAAAAAAGAGATTTTTCATGAGGACACGAGAGACCTGTGTCTCAAATCTACCTCCTCAAGGGTAAGGTTTAGGGATATCTGTGGAATAAAGAATCAGGATGGTCTAAGGCATGGGGCAAGGTGACTGGGGATAAGAAAAAGTACTATAGTCAGTGTTCAATGCATACAGATCAACCTTCATGGCTCTTCATACAAGGCATTTTTCAGGAAATGATGGCCTTAGCACGCTCCAAGGGTTGAGGTTTGGCCCTCTGATATGAAGAGGTCACTCATCTAACACCTTCACAGGCCCAAGAGAAGGGTCAATGGTTTGAACCAGCTTGAGACAGATAAAAGCAGACTCCTTTTTCATGAACATCAGCTTAGGCAATATGGTAATCATGACCCATACATGCGAGGTGTTACCTATAGCAAAGCTACAGCACTTAGCTATGTCACCTCTAAAGTTAATGATAAAAGCAAGTAAATGAAAGTATTCAAAGCTAGAGGGTTTATTTAGATTTCCCCTTGGGTTCACAAAGATCTTTTATTCACTCACAACAAACCCGCAGAAAATGGGTGAAAGTAGAGTGGGGGTGTAGATGTTTCAATTAGTCTGTTCACCAGCCGGCTGACTTTGCACCCAATCTCAGTTACTCCTATCTTCTAGAGAGTATTTTTATCAGTAATTATGAATGATCTCACCACACAGTGTCTTTTTAGTTAACCCTTTTGATTTCCCATTAGTATTTAACACCACCACTAGCCCCACCCTCTTTGAACCTCCTTCTTTCCTGGCATGACCTCACCTTTCCCAGGTTCTTTTCCTTTCTCCACAACTGCTCCTGAACTTCTAACTGATCTTCTTCTTCCACCACTCCCAGCACTGATAAACCTCAGGCCTGCCTTCAGACTTTTACTATTCTCATTCCATCCTCACCCTGGAACAGAGTGTCTACTCCTGAACATTCTGCAGACACTATGTGACAGCAAGTCCATGCAGCTTTCACTTCTGCAGGCCTTCCCATTTGTCTTTCATATCCTTTCCATAATTTGTCCTTCTGTGGAAAATCTGAGGCCATCAATCCATTTCCTAAGATGCATCAAATGTCTCCATTCCAAGATTCCTTAGAAAACTTGGAATGGAACCACCATTTGACCCAGCTATCCCACTTCTTGGTCTATACCCAGAGGACTTAAAAACAGCATACTATAGTGGCGCAGCCACTTCAATGTTTATAGCAGCTCAACTCATAGCTAAACTGGGGAACCAACTTAAATGCCCTTCAATAGATGAATGGATAAAGAAACTGTGATATTTATACACAATGGAATATTACTCAGCAATAAAAGAGAATAAAATTATAGCATTTACAGGTAAATGGATGGAGTTAGAGAATATCATGCTAAACGAAGTAAGCCAATCCCAAAAATCCAAAGGCCGAATGCTTTCTCTGATAAGGGGATGCTAATCCATAAGGAGAGGGGCATGGGATGAGTAGAAGAACTTTGGATTGTCCAAAGGGGAGTGGGAGAGGGAAGGGGGCATGGGGAGAGGAAAGATGGTGGAATGAGATGGTCATCATTATCCTAGGTACATGTATGATAACATGAAGGGTGTGATGCTACTTTGTATACAACCAGAGATGTGAAAATTGTGCTCCATTTGTATACAATGAATGAAAGAGCATTCTGCTGTCCTTTATAACTGATTAGAACAAATAAATTTTAAAAAAGAAAAAAAAGTATTCCCCTATGATGAGAACCTTAGCTAGCCTTAGCTCACTCGTCAGCCCCTTCTGTCATCCCTGTACCTCTACTCCATCTTCCCACCAGCCACTTCTACTGCAGGTTTGTGACAACATTAGGCCTTCTGTCTCCATGACTCTTCGCGTGATCTTCCACCTGTTAGATTCACATCTGCTTTCCTTCCCACACCTCCTCACTAACTTCTAGTGTCTGTTCAAAGATGCAGTTCAACTGTCACCCTCCAGGAAATCTCTGACCACCTCAACACTAAAGGAACTCAGCAGTCTTTGAGCAGAACCCTTCATTGTCCTTCTGTGCATCCTATCAGACAACATGGCTACACCCAGCTATCTACATGTTCTATTTATTTCTGGCACACATGCACATACACACACTTTTATTACAGCAGATATGTATAAAGATTGGATAAATAAATATGCTTACTATCACACCAAAAGTTTTCATAGCAGAAATTCAAATTCAAGGAAGTACAAATTCATGATTTTTTCATTATAATCTGTACATGGCTCCCTGCAAAAGAGAGACACATAATGCATAATAAAGGGGGACTTAGCTCCCTACCACTAACAACTGTATTTCCTATAACTTAATTATGTTTGATCTACCCACAAATAACAATGTTTTCGTTCTGCTGTTTTATTTTATTTTTGTTTGAGTGCTGGGATTGAACTTAGGGCTTCATGTATGCTACGCACATGCTCTACCACTGAGTTACATCCAACCTTCAATTTTTTGAAAACTTATTTTCCTTCTGTATGTCCCAGGTTAATACCAGCATCATATAAAATTCACTTTCAAGTCTCAGCCACTTCCTTCAGCTGAAATGGTTTATGAGGGTTGAGACATGCTGAAATAAGTGTGGACAAAGGCCTAGAGGTGAAAAATTCTAAGATTTTCTTCCATCTACCTTTTCCAATTCTTATTTCCACCACTCTGGTAAAAACATTGAAAGATCAGAGAACTCTAGTGTTAGCAAGATACTGAAGAAATAATCCAACCTAAAACCCTTTTTCTAGATATCAACAGACATCTCAAATCACCCAGGTTGAGAAAATACATGGGACACCCACAGACTGAAATTACCTCAAATTTCACTGGAAGAACTTAGTGTTCTATCAGATGTCCAAAAATAAGTCTATTCAATGATCAAGAAATTTCTAGAAAGGATGTCTTGTCCTCAAGAGGGACCTTCAAGAGTACTAATGTGTGGCATTACTGCTTTATGTGTATGACAGGAACCATCCAACTGACTCTCAGAATAGGGGGGCAGGAAATGTGATTTCTCTGTTATGCTGGTTTTCAGAGCAGTTACTCTGAATTTTCAGGGCCACAGGAAATAAAAACACAAACGCTGAATATTTTGACTTATCAATGGAATTAAGAGGAGACTTTATTTATTCCTCATGCTTAAATATTACTCAAGGATAACTTTACATAAAATTGGTAAATCTGGAAACTTGTGATATTTCCCCTCCAGATGAATTGCTTTTCCTTATATTTCATTTGAGTAGATGTATCTTGTCTGAGCCCCACTTACATCTTTCTTAGCCAAGGACAATACATTTTGCAGTGATCTGCTAGCTCAATGCTCTCCTATTTCACATTTTTAGCAGCAACAAGAACCAAAATAATAAAAATTGCAAGTGTCCCTGTAGCCATCTCTCATCTTCTTCTTTCTCTCTTTTCTCTCTTTCCCCCTTGCTTCCCACATAATAAGCCAAGATAATATCATCTTAAAGAAAAAAATATAAAGCTGTCTAGGAAATCCTTTATTTGAACTTAGGAATGAGAAATGATTGAAGCATGGAATTAGAATCAAACATAAAAGAGAAATTTTTTAACAAGTATTTTTTAACTTGGTGCTCAATATGCCAGAGTTCTTAATAAGAAATTTGTGTACATTTGCTCAGTTAATCTTAACAAAATAATAATAAGCAAATAATCCTGTGGGGTAGGTATCATTTGCCTTCAGATATGGAAACCTAAGCTTAACATGACTAATGCCTAATATTCTACAGTTAATAAAAGAGAAACCCAGATTTTTTAGCCCAGCTCTGACTTCCAAAGACTAAGCTACTTTTACAATATTCTATTCCATAGATAAAAATAATTTTTAAAAGTAATAATTATAAAAGAATAAATTTGATAAATTTGGTTAATTTGGATAAAAGCCATAAAATATAAACATATAAAACTGAGTTTATTTCTATGGAACTCAACGAGGACTGAATAAGGAACTTTCCAGAGCAATCCTCATTTAGTCCTGAAGTACAGACCGTACTTTGAGTTATTACTTCATAAACTGTGACTCATCTGCCTGATTTTTACCTGTTTTCCCACTCTATATAATCCATGACCAGAGGTTCTGAAAGCACGCCTGTAATCCCAGCAGGTCAGGAGGCTGAGTCAGGAGGATCGAGAGTTCCAGGCCAGCCTCAGCAAAAGCAAAACACTAAGCAACTCAGTGAGACCTTGTCTCTAAATAAAATAAAAAATAGGTCTGGGGATGTGGCTTAGTGGTCGAGTGCCTCTGAGTTCAATCCCTGGTACCCCTCCCCCCCAAAAAGGAGAAAGAAACAGAGAACAGATCAATTTACCCAAGTTAACCTTTACTTGTTAAGAGCTTTCTCTAAACCAGCAGAGTGTTCATTGAAAGCCATTTAACAGTAACTTGGTAGGATTCAGGATTGTAATGGACGTCAGTTAATATTTGCACTAAAATCAGTTTAAGTAAAAAACCAGAAAATTGTAAAAATTGTCTGTGTGATTTAAGTGCTCCTGGTAGTTAATCCAAAGCTTTACCACACTTCTTCCTGACAGCAGAGGGCACTAAATAACACACTAGTCAAAGGAAGAAGGAAATAGTATTTAGAGTCTGTACACAGTAGGTCTGACATTAGCAGCTATTGTTCAAGTTACATTTACTGCTCTAAAAATGAAGTAACGCCACATAGTTCAATTCTTAACACCCTCTAAACAACAAAGAGGGCTTGAAATACAAAACCCAAAATGCTTTAGGGTTTGACATAATTAAATATGCAGCCATTTGTTCTCAGTAATACATTTTATTCCCTGTGGTAGGAACCACTGTGAAAAAAGAAAAATTCTAAAGGCATTTTCATAGCCCAGTGATTTGTACAGACTACCACCCCTCGGTCCAAACCAGAAGTTTTATCGTGGATCTGTTTACCATCTAGGAAAAAAAAAAGGAGGATAGTGACTGTAGTGAAATTTAGAAGGTAGGAATACTTGATAAGAAAGAAAGGGGGAAAGAAAATTACATCATAGTTTTGTAGGCTGTTCTATTAAATTCTCCAGGAAAAAAAGAAATTGCTCAGAGACTGGCTGAGATTCGGTTCAGCTATTTTCTGAAATACTTCTGGGTTTAGTTTATGTAATAACACTCCATTTCCATAGCATGTCTTTTGTTTAAGGATCTCAGAACTCTTCGAAAGAGCAGATATGAGACAGCAGCTGGGCTTATCCGTCCTTTGTACATGAGCCCCCCAAGACTCCCTCCACTGGCTTGGACATTGCATTCTACAGGTTGTCCAGCTTCATGCTTCTCAGTTACTTAAACCTGTATCTCCCCCAAGCAAGTATTAAACCCCCAGGGATGACACTCCCCAGAGAGGGATTCACAGAAGTTTCCATTTATTCAGAAAGATTTGTCAAACACCTAGTTATTCCAGACACTACTCTACACTGGAAATGAAGTAGGGAATAAAACAGAAAGGGGGAACTACCCTCCTCTTTGGGAGCTAACCTTTTCCAGAGATAGACAATATACATAAGGAAGTTAATTATGTGGTAGGCAGGAAGTTCTATGGAGATAACAAGATCTGGGAAAATTAGGACACTGTGGGTTTTAGGGTTGCAGGACTCAAGGAAAGGGTGACATTTGAGCAAAGACTGAAAGAAGTGAGCCAGGATTTTCTATGGGGCAGAAAATTCTAGTCAGAAAGGGATTGCAAGAGTGTGAGGCAGAACTTTCCTGGTGGGTCTGAAGTAGAAGGGGAAGACCATTGCCGCTGGAACAGAGCAAGCACAGGCGAAAGCAGCGGGACATGAGGCCAGATCAGAGCCAGGGGTAAGTCCAGCAGGGCTTAAAAGCCACCATGAGGCCTTCAGCGTTTATGCCAGAGACATGAGGAGCCACCCAAGGCTTTGAGCAGAGGTCTGATGGTCTTCTTATCTGTAGCAGCCCAGAAAAATGTGGTTTTTTATTTTGGACATTTGCTCTTTCAGAACAAAGTTTTTAATTTAAAGTATTTTTAATTTCTGAATATAGAACTATAATGAAATATTAAATACGTTTTACTTTCTTTTTCAAATTATGTGTGTACTAGTTTCCTACAACTACCTTAACAAAGTATCACAGACTGGATGGTTGAAAATAGTTAAACTTGAACACTGGAGGCTGAAAGTCCAAAATCAAGGTGTGGGCAGGGCTACCTGCTTTCTGAAATCCATGGGGGCTCATTGACTCATGCCAGCCTCGGGAGGTTTGCATTGATCCTTGGCATTTCTTGGCTTGGAGCTTCATTGCTCTGTCCCTGCCTCTGTTATGCTCTCTCTTCCTATAAGGACATCACACTGGATCAGGGGCTCACTCTCTCCAATGGCCTCATACTGACATAACTAATTCTATCTGCAATGACCCTATTGCAAATATGATCACATTCTGAGGTGGTAAGGATTAGGATTTCAATCTATCATTCCTTTGGGGGATTGCAAATTCAACCCACAACATCATGTCTCCCACCAATTCTGATTCTGCAGAGGATTAGTTCCTGATCTGGTCAGTGAGAGCACAGTTTGTAGGCAACCAAGACACAGAAGATTGACACTAGTACTAGGAATTTTGGCAAAGGATTAGGAATGGTACCCAGTGCCTGATCTCAAGCTTGCCCCCTAATGATGTGCTGGAGGAAGAGAGTCCTGCTCAAAATTCAGCAAAATGTGCAATGCTGCAAAAAACCTCTGCTGTTTCTTTTCTTGTCTAACTTTATGTGTCTGTGGGTGTGTAAAACAATGTGCATTTGAGTTTGCATATATGGCTTTGTGTGAATCTGTGTGTGTGTTAGCCTAGGTGTTTATGTCTGTAACTAGGTGTGATGTGCACCTGTGCTAAGTCAGCGTGTCTTTGCATTTGTGAGTACGTATCACTGTGTGTTCAAGATGGAACCTATGGGTACAGGTTCATGCATATGTGTCTGCCAGTTTTCACAGGTGTGTTACACTACAGGCTTAGAATATCTAGTGAAATCCTAGAAGCTGTATTGGCACAGTGAAACCAGACTAGTTCTGGATTATCTGGACCTGTCAATCCAACAACAGCTTGGTCTTTCCAGAATCCAATAGTATTCATACTCACTTCTCCTGGAGGAGAGACAAACCCATTGACCTTGCCCCCAGCCCATGCAGATGCTGGGAAGAGAAGAGCAGAACCTCTGCAAAAGGCCAGGCCTTCTAAACTCACAGTCCTTAGGATCACTGAAACCATCTGGTAGCAGAAAAAATATAAGCCTAAGCACACATTTTCCAGCTTATCAAAAGATTCCCAAAACCCTTCTCCCCAGTCTGGCTTATGGAAAAAGGAAAAAGAAGAATGACTGGACTAAGTTAATCAAAGGTTTTATAAAACAAAAAGGTCATTTATGAGAAAGTTCTTGAGAAATGGCAGAGTAGAAAAGTAGATATTGTCTGAGTGATGGATACCAGCTCTTCAGTGAGACAGCCTATCAGAGGAGAAAGCAGGGCAGTTCTCTGGGACTGTTGAGGCAAAGAAGATGACCCTCTGAGACTTTCTGCTATAGAAACAACCAGAACATCCTTTGCCTATTCAGTGTCATGATATTTCTTCCCATTTTCTTTCAGGCACAGAGTAAGAACCTGAATATGTAACTGCATCTTTGCTTCAAAATGTTTCCAGTTCACAGTCAATAAGGAAGTCATGATCATGATGGAAGAAGGAAAGGGTTGTCAACTCCAGAAGAATATTAACCAACATTTTCATGAATTTCATAGAGACAACACTCACACAATCTTCATGACACTTGATGAGGTAGAATGACTGCTATTCCCCTTTTAGAGATGAGGAAACTGGCACATGAAATAATGAAGTAACTAACTCAATGTCTACCTGCTATTGGTAAGGTCTATTAGATTTCTGTCACTATTAACAAACACTTAAGATAAATCAACTTATACAGAGCAAAGGGTTGTTTTAACTCACAGTTTTGTAGGTTTTAGTACATGATTGATACTCTCTGTGGCTTTGGGTCTATGGTGAGGCAGCACATCATGGGAGGAGCACAGGGAGGACCATCTCCTGGCCAGGAAGCAAGAGAGAAAGAGAGAGAGAGAGAGAGGAAGGGACCAAGTCCCACAGTCCTGTTGAGGGCATAGTCTCAGTGACCTAAAGTCCTCCCACTGGGCCCTGCCCCCTAAAGCTCCACCACCTCCCAGTGGTTACTACCTTAAGAACCAAACCTTTGGCATACGGACCTTTAGGGGCAATTATGGTCTAAACTTCATTAGCCGGGAAACCAATTCCATCCTCTAAGTTTTATTGTGACTTTTCTTTGTGATCTTGAAAAACAGACCAGGTTACTATACTTCCTTCCTGGCAGCTAGAAAGTGCTAAGTCTTTGCTATAAAAAAAAAATTTCAACTCTAGATAGCTGCTGTGTCTTTGGGTTAGGTTAGGAACAATACCAAGTCATCCAGCCTCTCTAACACTTCACCAAAATCAGAGCTAGAGAAATCAAAGATGAGAATGCCTTCTGAGGCAAAGCTGATCAGAACAGCACCTGGGCTGGGGAATACCACAGGTATTCTTTTGCTTATCATAGAGTTACTGATACCCCACAAACCATTTAACCTTTCTGGGCTAACTTTCCTTATCTAAGAACTGAGGAGTTTTGAAAAGGCTGCATTATGAGAAAGCTTTAGTATTCTGTTGTTGTATATTAGAAAGATGTGTTATAAATATAAATATTCATATAAAAAATGAATATATTTATATATAAATGTATATTCCTTATATATATATATATAGTCTTAGAGAGAGAGAGACCCTAGGGAAAGATCTAGGATTCTCACATAGCTTTGTATACAAAAATCACAGGATAGTCATCAAGCTTATGATTGTTTTATGATTATTATAAAGGTAGCCTGGAAGCACTTACCAGTGTTAATAGGAACAGCATCAAAGATCAAAGCCTGGTCAGGTAAATCTTACAGGAATCTTTAGTAATAAAGAGTTCCATTTCCATAGAGGAGTAGAGAAACAGCTCAGGAATGCCAGGCCCACGGGCCTGATCTGTGTCACCTAGATATTGCAGCCATTCTACGGGACCTGGAGGAGCTCTCCTCAGTACAAAGTGCTTCCTGTGACAGTTTGAGATCTAATCCTCTGACTGGCTAAAGAGAGCTTCGTGTCTCTTTCTTTCTCCCCTTCCTGCTTCTCTCATTGCCACCCATGGCACCAAGTTCAGCCTACATTTCTAGTCCAGGCCCATGAGCCTGTGATGGCAGAATGAAGATATGTGGCCTGACTTGAGGATCCCAGCTTGCCAGGGAGGAGGATACAGGACCTACATCCTCTTCCAATATTATTCCCAACATTGTTTCTTCCAATATTACAAACTCCTCTAAAAACATACAAATAAAAGAGGCAGCCGCATCCCAAAGGAGCTGATTTATGAGCTTGGCGCCTGTGGAAGCTCTCCTCCCTCCTCCTTCCTTGGACCCATCAATACTCCCTGGGCTGTGCCCTGGAACGTCCAGAGCTGAGCCCTGAATTCCAGGGGCGTGCTCCAGTTGCCACTGTGGCTCTTCCCAGACTCCCATTCTCTCTTCCTTTCCCTCCCTGCCTGCTCCTCTTCCTGCTAGTTGTTGTTTACGAGGATCTACCAGGCTCTCTAAATGAAGCCCTTGCAGGCCTCCCCCTCTTGAAAGCCATGTGTTGATCCCCATGAGCCGACTTGTGGCATTTATTAGCGCAAGAAGGAAAGTGCTTGCCTCATCAGAGAGAGCAGCTGGAGACAGGGCTTTTCAAAGGCATGTAACTGACCTCTAGCTCAGCTGCTGGGTGCCTGGGTATTGCAGACTCAGAAGATTCCCATTCTCTCTCTCTCTCTTCTTCCACCAGCTTCCACCCTCCACCCACTCCTTTCAGGAGTGTCCTGACCTTGCGAGGCCTGAATCCCCCCCATCCATCTCCCTACATTGTGTCTCTCCGGTGAACTCATGCTGGGAGATTAATTGCTGCTATCACCCCTAATCCATCACACTTCCCAAAGATTGTTTTGACATCTAGTTAATTTTTGGCTGATGATTTATCAAATTCTTATTACCGTGCTCTGAAGGGGCTCATTTATTGTGTTGATTCATGGTAATGATAAAGGGGAAGCATTTTGAATTTTAACTACATTTCCCTCATGCTTCTTCTACCCAGTGTAGTAAAAAAAAAAAAGGAAAAAGGGAGGAGGTGGGGACTGTAGCCAGGAAACTCTTAAACAATTCAGAACGTGAAAGAAAAGGAAAAGGGGGAGAAAATTCTTCCATTATGTGGGTAAAGCTAAAAGTCTGAAAAAAGGTTACACACACACACACACACACATACACACACACACACACACACACACACTCACACATGAAGTATTTTTAGCATCTGGGTCTGAACTACATTTGGAAAGCTCATACCCCTAAGGCTCTTAAACATTTATTGCCCTGTAATATTACCTAAATGTCTACTACCATTTTATTCAAATAGAACTTAATGGTAAATGACTTCAGTCATATACCAGTGGAAATGTAAAATGAGTGTCTTTGCTAGGCCAGATGGCCATCTCACCTTTTAAAACTGCAATGAGACTTTCCTGTGCCACTTTGGTCACTCCCCAGACCTTTCATTTGCCACTCAGCTTTTTATAATAAACCCAGATGGTGGGAAGGAGCCCAAAGTCAATGTCTGCCCTTTTTGGAGCTGAGAGGGGACAGGAGAACATGAAGAGACAGATGCTTACCAGCAGTCACAAGGGTGGCTGTGGGAGAACACGATGAATCCAAGCCCATGGAGTAGGGTAGGCCCTGCAGCCACCCCAGTATAGACACTAAGAGATGTGCATTCAAAAGTTGTAAGGACAAGAGTTCCAACCAACAGGAATAAGGGACTATCAGAGGTCTTTTCATCAGGAATCTCTAACAGAAAAAGATTGCCTATTTGGCCTTTTCTAGATACAGAAGAGACCTGACCCTAGTTGTCTTTAGAGCCAAGCATGTGTTAGGGGAGCACTGGTCTCACTCCTTCATCTACTCCACATATACCTCCCATTTCCTGTCCTACCCTTCCCTCTGTCTTCAAACCTCACAAAGTCCCGGGCCTCACCACAGGAAGTCAGGGTTATCCTAAAATCTTTTGTGTATCTGTAGATGTGTCTGGTCTATACAATGGGATATAGGAATTTCACAGATGACATGATTTGGCATTTAAAATGATGTAGAAAGAAGAAAGTCTCAAGTACCTTCCCTATACCCTCAGACATAAACTGGGCGGTTTTTACTTATCCTCTGTGTTTCGAAAAAATTTATAAAATGTTCTGTCTCTTAAAATTAATGAAATTGACATATAAAACAACCTAGGCCTAGAAATTTATCCATAAACCTATAACATTAATATACGCAATACAAAATTGGAGGAAAAAATAATTGAATTATTTTAGTTGCAAAGTAGTTCCTGATTTTTCCACGTTAGTTTAGATTTTGCTCAACTTTGATGTTTTTTCTCAAACATTTTTCCACTTAGACTTAGTTTACTAATACATTGACATGTACAGGTTGAGCATTCCTATCCGAAAATCTGAAATCTGAAATGCTCCAAAATCTGAAAGTTTTTAATGTCAATATATTATTACAAGTAAAAATTTTTACATGAAACTGTTTCACACAAAAAGTTATTTAAAATGTTGTATAAAATTGCTTTCAGACTATGTGTATGAGGTCTTTCTGAAACATCAATGAAATTTGTTTATCCATCCCCAAGATATCTCATTATTTAGAGTATATACAAATATTCCCAAATTGAAAAAAATAATCCAAAATCCAAAATATGTACGGTCCCAAACATATTAGACAAGGGAAACTGAACCTATAGTTGTTTAAAGCCTTCATTCAACCTATTAAAAAAAATCTATCTTACCTGTTGTTATGTCTCATTTAAATTTATATTGTGTGTATTTGCATCCACTCTGTTTTTCTTAATCAGATTTGCTAGAGTTCCATCTACTTCATTAACCTTTTCTCATCTCAGTAAGTACACCACCATGCAATTAGCTACAGAGGCTGAAATCTGCAACACCATCCTCTGCACACACCTATGACATGTGTGCCTTACTTCTAATCCATGTACAGATCATTTAGGACAAGATATTTCCAACATTGGATTACTTTTCACCACCTCCCTCTGTACCCTCCTGCAACATTCCTCCCTAAACCTCTGCATCAGTCATCTCCTAATGTACACCATCAACATCCCCAGCTCCCTTTGTGAGCTTACCTTCTCCTCCCTCCACACTTTCTGGACATCCTGGCCTCTATTCCTGCAACAGCCTGATAGATCCTCTTCTCAGGGCCTTCACCCTTTCTACTATCTGAAATGTTCTAGTAGTTTTAAACCTTCTTACCTATTCTCAAATTCCATGTTTTAGGATTATCTTGCATCTCTCTCAATAAACTAGATAAGCACCTACGTTTAATGAAAATAGAAGTCAAACACATTCAAAATCTAGCATGGACCCAATAGAGGAAAGATCAGTAGAGCAGACAAAGGGAATTGAAGGGGAAGAAGAAAGGACTGGAAAATGGAGACCAGTGGAATGAATCTGACCAAACTTTCATATGTACATGCATGTATGTACATGTTGCTTGGCCCTGTGGCTTTGGGACCTGTGACAAGGCAGAGCATCATGGTGGGGGCCATGTAATAGAGGAGGCTGTTCACCTTAGGATGCCCAGGAAGCAAAGAGAAAGACAGGAAATGGGCTGGGGCACACCAAGGGTATACCCCAATGACCTACCTTTCTCCTTCTAGGCCCCACATCTTAAAGGTTTCACCACCTCCCAATAACATTATGAGCTGGGAACAGCCTTTAAAACATGGGCCTTTGGGAGACATTAAAGATCCAAATTATAACAGGCATCAACCACAAATGGAGAATGTGCTCTGGGAAGCAACTGCTCCCTGTGTTTCCTCCCTCGTCCAGCTAAACGTTCTTGCCAATCAATCACTCTTCCATCTTGTCTGGGATAAAGCATGCCCACAATGGGCATAAATCTTCACTTAGGCTCTTTCTCCACCTGTTTATTTCCTCTGTGCTCCCCATGGTGAGCCTTCTCACCTCTCTCAACAGGTCCTCTCTCACCAGCATTAAAGCTAGGTCACATTGAAAGTAACCTAGAAAGAAAAATATCTTTTTGGTCCCTGTATCTCCTACCCTCTCTGCTGCTACCTCATTCATAGCCAAAATTCCCTAAAAAGGAACAACTCCCTGTCTTCATTTCTTTATCTCTGTCTCACTCTTCAGTGCACCTTTTTCTGACTTCTACCGTCCCACTCTATATATCTAGGTCTTTCCCAAATCCCATCAACCCCCTCACTGCTATACTTCTAAAGCTTTATTTTCCTCTCCTCATGGCAGCATTTATCATGATTGACCTCTACCTCTTTCCTCAAAGGCACCTGCTCTCAATCTGCCCTTTTAGCATTTTCATTGATCCCACTCCACGTTAGCTTTGGGATAGCTTCTTTTTTCTACGATTCAATGACTCTACACTTTACCTCTCAGATATGGTCATCGGTTCTTCTTTCTCATCCCACATATTCTATCTATGTCATCCCTTAAATGCAATTTTTTCTCAACATTCTGGACTTAGCCCCTTCTTTGCAAAACCTCCTCGGGGGATCCTACACTGGCTCTAGTATTCATTTATACATTGATGTCTTTCAGGTAACTAAATTGTAATTACATCTAAGTTATTAATTAATATCATTTTTAGTGGCTGAAGAAAATGTTATGCATCCACATTAATTAAAATGGTCATTTGCATGTTTCCATTTTCTTTCTGTAGCTCTTGCCCACTTTTCTGTTTGATTATTTTTCATAGAAGTTAAACATACCTCTAATGCTATATGAATTAGATTATTATTTACATTTTCTAACCTGTTGTTTTAGCATAGATTAAAACCACTAATGCGGGCTGGGATTGTGGCTCAGTGGTACAGTGCTTGCCTCGCATGCATGAGGCACTGGGTTTGATCCTCAGCACCACATAAAAATAAATAAAGATATTGTGTGTCCATCTACAACTAAAAAAAAAAAAGAAATTTAAAACCACTAATGCTTGTATATTTATTCTGCAACTACCCACTTTATCAAACACTGTTTAATGCTAATAAATTTCCAGATATTTACCATACATTTTCCAAATTATCAAGAATATAATCTGCAAATTACATAAATTGTTCTCTCCTCCTTTCCAATATTTAAGACTTACATTTTCTTGTGCTATTTCTGGAACTCTCAGAATACTATTAAATGATAATATTGGTAGCCAGTATGTTTAATTTGTCCTAGACTTTAATGGGACTGTCTCTGGTGTTTTATTATTTAAATATAATTATGGCTTTTATTTAATATGCATATCATCCATTGTGTTAAAGTATCTTTATATTTCAAGTTTAGTAGGAATTACATTTGCAATTAATCAGGAATGGAAATTAAATTTTATAAATTCTTTCGAGGCATCTGTCAGGATAATGTTATGATTTTGCTTGGCTATTTGTAGTGGTGAATTTTATTTAAAAGAGATTAATATTAGGGCATCTTTACATCTCTGGAATAATACTATCATACATAATCTTTCCACCTCTGAGCAACATCCCCAGTCTTTTCTTTTTCTGTGTGTGAGATAAGGTCTCACTAATTTGCCCAGTCTGGAATGGTTTAAATAGCATAGGAAGTATTGTCTCCTTGAATGTTTCTACCAAATATTTTGGGAAAATAATTATCTTATCAATTTTTCACATGTATCCATATTATTGGTTACTTGCTAACTAATCTATAATTCAGTATTCTCCTTGTCTTAATTCTACACCAAGTGCATTTTCTTTTTCCTTCTAATATCCAACTAATTGGATATTTGTGTGTATGCTTTTATTACAGTTCTTAAATTTTCATTTTGCATTATGCTCAGACAGTGGAGTCTGTAAAATTTCTGGTCTTTGGAATTTGTTAAAGATTTCTTCATAGCCAAGAGTAGGATTAATTTTCACAAACGCTGCATGGATATTTCAAAAGAAGATGTATTTCTATTTAAAGAGGACATGATTCTATGTATATTAAGAGATATGAAAATTTATTAGAGCAGATGTCATTATTTACCCAAACTTTGTCGAACTTATATGCTAGACTGTGGACAACATCTTTCCAAGTTGTTAGCACTAAAATGTTTTTTTTTTTTATTTTTACAATTTAATTAGCCATTTTCATGGGATATGAAAAGCAGAAATTAGACATTCATTATTACAACTCTATTTTTACCTAGATATCCCCAAAGGAATCTTTTTAAAATGCAAGTGTCATAACAAAACTTTTTGTATAAAATATTCAAGCTCCTAGCGTTTTGGGAGGCTGAGACAGGAGAATCGCAAGTTCAAAGCCAGCCTCAGCAACAGCGAGGCACTAAGCAACTCAGTGAGAGCCTGTCTCTAAATAAAATACAAAATAGGGCTGCTGATGTGGCTCAGTAGTTGAGTAACCCTGAGTTCAATCCCTGGTACAAAAAAAAAAAAAAAACCATTTAATATATTTTACTTCTACTCTCTACCCACTACATCCCACCTATCCTTCAGGATAAAGGTTTGACTCCTTAAAATGATCTTCAGGTTCTGCATTCTGGACTTGCCTCTCTTTCTCTTGCCTACCACCAATCATATATAACTTAATTTATTAATCATAGTGAAAATCTTGCAGTTACTCTGTTCTCTCTTCCTTGTTTCAGGGTTTTTGTTCCTGTTATTCTTGTTTTCACTTAGGTAAGTCCTACCTGTCCTTTAGAACGCAACTTAAATATCACTTCTCATCTACAGGCTGAGATGAAGCTTCTGTGAGCTCCCTCTGTATTCTAGCTCACACTTGTTTCTGTTTTTAGAGTTTATCTCATTGTGCTATAATTGCCTCCCTTCCTAGGCTGTGAGCTCCTGTGCCCAGAGATTGGGTGACTTGTTTAGGGCCCGGGTTAGTGCTTCTCATAAAATCAGTGCTCCACAGAATCAGGATGCTAGATGAGTTCCAGTCCCACTGTTTGTGAGTCTGTGTGCATTGCCAGGGACTGAGGAGAAGTGAGCTTTCAAGTTGAACACTTCGTAAAAATATAACTGACATCTTTGAGTTTTTACTATATTTCAGACACTAACCAGAGGTATTATTATTCAAAGATGGCTTAATGGATGTGCAACCAGTGAAGTTTCCCAGGACACCATTCTTAATAGGGAGCCTTGAGTCTGAAGTATGCTCTGTGGACACCATCTGGAATTTGTGACCTGCAAGCAAAATCTGATGGGACAAAGGAGGATGTACTGGCAGTTGTTTGGAGCCTCAGCATATGCGTGCTCCCAACCATACCACCATCCCACATCTCCAGGACAGCTTCTCAGTGAGCTGCTTCCCAATCTCTGCCCAGTAAGTGCTCTTATTCTCTGCTCCTTTGGGCACAGGGAAGATTAGGACTGGGTACTTATAACCTGCATGGTAAGTCCGGGAATGGGGCCCTGGATACCTATGAGAGTCTGCATTGCTCTGCAAGTATTCCCATTGTTCTAAGAAATATAAAGTTAAAGTACAAATAAAAAAAAAGAAGCTGAAAGAAAATAGAAAAAAGGAAAAAGGATTTTTCCTGCTTTTTAAACAAAGAGCCCTACATGTTTATTCTGCACAGAAGCCCCACAAATTTTGTGTCTGGCCCTGCTGTTATTACTCTTATTACAAAAATAAGGAAAATGGAGCCTCTGCTTGTCTTATACAGTGATTCAATGAAAATGAGAAAGACATCCCCTCTGGGCAGCCCAATTTTAAAAACAAATGTCTTTTTTTCTGGCTTTACAAACAAAGTGCTAGATTTCAGCCCATTCTTGCCAGTTTGGCTACGTACCTTCATGTAGGACACAAAACATGGACTCATCTGCAGTAATCCTGAGGGAAATGGAGGACTACAACCTCTCCAAGGTAACAGGGCTCCTAGATAGCATGTCAGTATTCAAACCCATGTATTCTGGCTTTAGTATCTGTACTTTAAACCACTATGTTAGTGCTCCCAAATTTGTCTGATGAAAAAAATATCTCTATCTGAGGTATCTCTTGAAATACAAATATCTATGCTTTTCCTAATACCCTGGATATCAGAGTGCCTTGGGAAGATGTCTGGAAAGCATGATGTGGTTTTTAACAAGTGTCACAGGTAATTTTATTATTTTAGAAGCTACAGAAACATCATTATCCTACACAGATTCTACAGGACCTGAGTCTTTAATTTGCAAAGGCCACACAAGAAGATATAGTATATGCAGACAACAGAAATATAAATGACAAACACCTCAGTTAGTGGCAACATTGTGGTCAAAGGAAGAACAAGTTGTGTTTTTGCAATGCTCCTGCACTATGCTGTGTATTTACAGTCATGCATCTTTTAATATAAAAGATACACTCTAGGAAATGTGTCATTAGGTGATTTCATCTAATGAATGTGCAAACATCAGAGTGTATTTTCACAAATTAAGATAATTACAACATCACTAGGCAATGTAATTTTGTAGGATCATCATTATACATATAGTTCCTTGTTGATGAAAATGTTATCTGGCACATGACTGTACTTTATTTTTGACAAAATTTCATCACTATATCAATAACACAACAACTTTCCTCTAAATTGAGAGGTAATTAGGAAAGTATGAAAGAAGTTTCCTTTCCATCCATATGATGTATTTGGATGAAATTGGTCTTACCTCTATAAAATACTAAATAAATGGGAGAAATATGTGAAACAAGCTTTTTCAGTCAAGGTAAAGAAGGTAGTGATGAATTGTGAATCCAGAGAGCAGAGAAATACTTGAGAAGAGCCTTATACTCAACCAGACCTGGCTTTCTGCCCAGAGGTTTATCAGGGCCCAGTGCAGGAAGAGAAAACCTAAGCAGGACCAGCAGAAAGCTGAGTGAAGGAGAATAAGATTGAAGTTCAGAGAAGTTGAAAAAGTTTGTATTTATTAGGAAGAACACCAAAAAATTACACAGGGAAAGAGGTCCAGAAATGAATGTAAGGGAACCAGAGTGTCTTTCTTGGGCTGATAGCAAATGACACATTTATAGCATCAGTATTTACATGGCCTGGCAAAGAACAACTATCTGGGATATAAAACCTGAGCAACTACTGAAGTTCCCAGATTATAGGGAGATACTGAGTTATAATGAATCAGAATAAACGACAATTCATTGAAAACCCAGAATATTCAATAAAGTTTCAGAAGACCGGGACTTTTAATTTGATTACATTGGCCCTAGTATAAAGGCTACCTAAGACCTATCTCCCCCAAAAGAAATAAATCTTATAAGAGAATCTCATAAGTAAATCAACTACCTATTAGATCAAAACTTAACACTCATTAGAAGAAGAAAATAAAATTCAAACATACTGGCCATTTGTAACAGTCTTTTAGGAAATGTCTATTTGTATAATTTTCTCATTTTAAAAATTAAGTTGTCTTTTTATTATTGAGTTGTGTTATTATTGACACTCAGCAATGAAATAATTAGAATGTGAAACACCTGATAAAAATTATGAGACATACAAAGAAGGAAGAAAATATGAATCATGATATTGAAAAATCAGTCATGAGAATATTGTAGATCAGCAGAATATTCTGTTGAATATGTTTAAACATGTAAAGAAAACAAGATCATAACAAATAATAAAATGAAGACTATAAAAATAGTCCAAGTGGACATACTAAGGTCAAAAATATATCTGAAATTAAAAGTTTAATGGTAGATATTATGCCTGCCATTGTGAGGCCCTAGCTTCAATGCTCAGTACTGCAAAATTAATTAATTAATTAATTAGTTTCACTGGAATCACATAAAATTAGATACTAAAGAATCAAAGATAATAAATCTGAAGATATAAAAAAACTAAAGCACTTACAGAAAAAAATATTTTAAAGACTCTCTTAGAACTTTAGTGGTATACATATATATGACTGAACTTCTAGAAGAGATGTGGGAGAAAAATTAAAGATGTTAAAAAATAACAGCTACATGTTTCTATATTTGATGAAAAATACAAATAAACATATCAAAGTTACTCTAAAAACTCCAAGAAGAATAAACACAAAGAAAGCAGTACCAAAGTAAATCGTTTTAAAAAGCTGAGGGGAAAAACTTTGTTTAAGAAAAAAATCTCTAAAATAACCAGATAAATTTTAAAACAGCAAAGATGAGAATATCAGCTGATTCTTGTGAGAATTAATGCCAGCCAGAATACAATGAAATGATATGTAACAAGTGCAAACTAACATCTAAACCAAAGTCAGCAAAAACTGATCTCAAAAATTTCTATCCTGAGAAAATGTAAGGAAGGTGAAATTTTTCCAAAAAAAGAAGCTGAAGTGATTTCTCATCACTTCATAACAACAACAAAAATGTTTAGACACACTTTTTTACACTGAAGGAAAATATGTCCATGTGGAAATTCAGATTAAATAAAAGAATCAAATTTGCAATATATGTCACATATGTGGGTCAGTATGAAACACTTACATATTATTTACCTTTCAAAGATAGTCATTCATAAAAATAAAAGCAACAATATTATTGGCCTCCTCGAGCAAGAGGGACTTTCCTAGTATAATTATCTTCAGATTTCATCTGCACCATCAGCATTCCTGGGCCTCCAATATGTTAGCTTTCAGTTAAGAAATATACCATCAGCTCATCTGGGCCACCAGTCTGCTGTTCCACACTGAAGATTTTAGTATTGTTAGTCTACATAATCATGAGAGTAAATTCTATACAATAAGTTTCTTTAAATTCAGATATACACATGCTCTGTTGATTTTGTTTCTGGAGAATTTTTTCTAATAAAGATATTGATACTGAGGGTAGCTCTAGAAGAACAGAGCCATAAGTGTGAATTTTCTGAATTGATTTTGGAGTTTCTAGTCTTATTGGATTTGAAGACACCAATGCCTATTTGTAGTAGTAAACAAACCACTGATAGCCCATGCTATGATATGAAAACAGAAACATGAAAAATATCATCAATAAATATCCCTACTCAAACAACTATAGAAACAAAGCTCTGAGAGTAAATGTGTAGATGATACTTTTGATAATTTTCATCAAACTAATATGTATAACAAGATTGGCTGGCTGATACTAATGTTGCTGGACAAAGTGGGGTGGGGGTAAAAATATGATCAGGGATTAAAATTTCCAGATCAAGTACTGCATGAATGATGTGAAATCTATGTTTGTCCTGAAAGAAATCCTTTTTTTGCTATAACTCCAGAGCTGAGATTGCTGAAAACTAAACCCAGAATCTCATCCCCTGAGTCAATGACTCACAAAGCAAATTGAATTTACAGCCTTGCAAAGTGTTTATTTTAAAAGCACCATTCTCCATTATGATCAGACAGCTTCTTATTGACAGGTTGCTTACATTCAAATGTTTTCATCAGAGAAGGGACAGTGCTTTCATTTTACTGGAATAGACTCTTAATCTGAATATGAGATTGCCTTCCCTGCACAGTTTTCTGCCAAGCTTATAGAGTGCCTTATTCATTGCTTTCAATAAGAGGACTTAACTTTATAGCAAATGAAGTATAGCAATGTATCCATATTCATGGAATTCCATGGTTTTACCATGTGTCCCCCTCCCATGTTCCTGATGTAGTTCATTTGATAGAATGGTAGGATATCTTTTTAAAGATTCATTTATAGCACTGGCCATGTGACAATACCTTGAAGGGTGAAGGAAAGGTGTTCCAGGGGGTCGTATATGCTCTAATATGTTAGTGTCCAATACGTGGTATTGTTTCACCTGTTACCAGGATTATAGGTCCAGGAATCAAAGAGTAAAAATGGGAGTGGAACTCCTTAATATTACCCCTAGTGATTATAAAGCAAATTTTATCATTATCATTTCTTTTCCATGATCTTATATTCTGCTGGCCTAGAAACTTTAGTTTCAAAGGAAAAATGCTTCCACCAGGAGAAATGACAATAATTACATTGAACTATAGATTAAGATTGTCACCACTCATTCATTTTTTACTTCTCTAGCCTCTGAATAAACAGATAAAAGGAGTTCCTGTACCACATGCAGTTATTGACCCTTACTAACAAGGAGAAATTAGTCTTCTTCTCTACAGTAAACATAAGAAAGAGCACATCTGAAATACAAGAAATCCTCTAAGGTATATCTTAGTATCATCATGCCTCATGACTAAAGCCAATGGAAAACTACAACTCAATTTAGGCATAATGGCCCAGACTCATAGGGAATAAAGGCTTCAATCACCATCCCAGGCAAAGAACCATGACAAGCAGAGGTGCTTGTTTGAGGCAAACGCAATGTGAACTGTACAGTAGAAGAAAGTAGTTATGAACACCAGCTATGGCCATGTGACCAGTTACAGAAATAAGAACTATAGTCATCATGGGCTTTTCTTTCTGATTTTGGTTGTGAGTACATTTGTGTATATTAAACATATTTGTTTTCCTCCCTCTTTTATCTCCTTACCATGAAATATATGTATGTTGACTTATATCATATTCTTTAAATTATAAGATATCAAGAAGAAGAGGATTTTCTAACTAAGGGCATTGCAACCTCTTTGGATTTTCAGTTGTACCATGTCAGGTGAAAATATGACCTTGTTATTGTCTTTTTGTGGAGGCTGAGTCTGGTTTAGGATGTGTGTGGGTGCTATTACAGATCGGAGGTTTGTGTCCTCCTAAAATGCATATGTTAAAGCCCTAACTGGTGGTATTTAGAGGTAAAGTCTTTAGAGAGTAAATAAGTTAGATAAGGTTATGAGGGCAGGGCTCTCTCTCAGTTCATCTATTCTACTATAACAAGCTACCATTAACTAGGTTGCTTATAAATACCAGAAACTTATTTTTTATGGTTCTGGAGGTTAAAAAGTCCAAGATTAAGGCACAGGCAGATGTGGTGTCTAGTAAAGGCCAGCCTCCTTATGCATACATGAAAACAATTATCTTTTTACTGTGTCCGCATGTGGTGGAAGGACGAGGGATCTCTCCAGAGTCTCCTTTATGAGAACTCTAATTTTATTCACGAGGGCTTTACCCTCATGATCTAATCACTTCCCCCCAAAGTCCCACTGACTGATATCATCAATTTAGGGATTAGGATATGAATGGAAAGTCATAAACATTCAGTTCATTGCAGGCCCTTATAATGGAACTAGTGCTCTAATTCCATTTTTCTTTTCTAAGAAAGGGAAAAAGGGCTAGTGTGTAGTCTTGCTCCATGTGAAGATACAGTGATAAGATTGTTATCTGCAAGGCAAGAAGAATCACTCCTCAGTGACCAAATTTGCCAACATCTTGATCTTGGACTTCCCAGCCTTTAAATCCTAAGAAATAAGTCTGTCATTTAACTACCCAGTCTATGGTATTCTGTTTTAGCAGGCTAAACTGGCTAATTTGATAAGAGGTGGATGTACAATAATTAACTTCATGTGTCAATTTGGAAAGTATTTTTAGAGAAGATTGACATTTAAATCAATGAATTCTGAGAAAACAGAATGCTCTCCTTAATGTGGAAGGGCCTTGCCAATCAGTTGAAAGCCTAAATGGAATAAAAAAGATGAGCCTCCTCAAGCAAGAGAGAATCTTCCAATAAACTGTTTATGAACTAGAAATGTACCATCAGACCTCCTGGGTCTCCACCTGCTGGCCTTTAGACTGAAACTACACAAGAGATTCTTTTCGGTCTCAAGTCTGCCAGACCATGCTGCCAAGTATGGACTTACCAGCCTTCATAATGAATAAGATAATTCATTATCATAAATATCTTTCTTTATATACATGTATTCCATTAGTTCTGTTTCTCTGGGAAATTCCAAAAAAATGCTGTCACAAACTAATACTAATCAAAAGAAAGCTGGAGTAACTGTATTAATTTCTGGCATAACAAACTACAGAACAAAGATTATTATCAGGAATAAAGAAAGATATTTTATAACAATATAGAAGTCAATTCTTCAAGAATATATAACCATCCTCCAAGAATATATAACAATCCTAAATGTGTATGTACCTAACAACAGAAAGTCAAAATATGTGAACCAAAAAGAAATGACAGAATTTATAGGAGAAATAGAAAAAAATCCACTATTATAGTTGGAGACTTCAACATCTCCCTTTCAGTAATTGATAGATCAAGCCGACAGAAAATCAGTAAGAATATACTAGACCTAAACTGTACTATCAATCAACTCGATCTAATTGACACTTATAGAATGTTCCAGCCAACATTTGCAGAATACACATTCTTCTCAATCTTATATGGAATATTCACTAAAAAACACTGGTAGAGGCATAAAACACACCATAACAAATTTTTAAAAAGAGAGTGAGATAATATAAGTAAGCTCTTATACCAAATATAATTAACATAAAAAACAGTAATGAAATGGTAGCTGAGAAATCCTCAAGTTTTTGATAATTAAACAATATTCTTTAACATAACTTGCATATCAAAGAAGAAAATCTTAGAAGAAATTTTAAAATATTTTGGACTAAATAAGATAAATGTATAATTTATCATCTGCAACAAAAAGCAGGGCATAAAGGGAAATTCTTAGAATTAAGTGCATTTGTAAGTGTAAACGAACCAATAAATCAATAATCGAAGTTTTCACCTAGGAAACAAGATGAATAAAAGCCATTCAAGGGGCCTAGGGATGTAACTAAGCAGTAGAGCCCTTGCTTAGCATGTTCAAAGCCCTGGGTTCAATACTCAGCACCACAAAAAATAAGTAAACAAATAAATAAAAATAAAAAAATAAAATAAAAGCCATTTAAGCCTCAAGTAAGATGGAGAAAATAAATAATAAAATTAAAACAAATTAATGAAATCACAAACAGAAAAATGATAGAGAAAAATTAATAAAACCTAAAGCTGATTCATTGCAATGGTCAATAAAAGTAACGAACTTATAGCCAGAATAATAAAGAACAAAAGAAAGATAAAACTTAACTCTATGAGAAATGAAAGAGCAGTCATCACCTTTGAGTCTAAAGACATTAAAAAGAAAATATAGAAATACTATTAGCATCTTTATGCTCACAAATTTGATAACTTAGATTAATTAGATCAATTTCTGGAAAGACACAAACTACCAAAACTAATACAAGGATAAATAGATAATCAGAAAAGGTCTATATCTTTTTTAAAATTGAATTATAATCAATGACCTTATAATAAGAAAATATCAATCCCATTTTCACTGGTGAATTTTACCAAATATTTAGGGATGAAATGACAATTTTCCACAATGCAGAAAATAGAAGCAGAGGAAATACTATCTAATTCATTCAATGAGATCAGATTAGTGTAATATAAAACCAGACATTATGACATTACAATAACAGAATATTAAATTACACAGACATTATAAGAACAGAAAATCACAAACCAGTATTTTCCATGAACATAGATGCAAAATGCTCAGCAAAATGCTCAGCAAAATATTAACAAACTAAATCCAAAAAATAAATAAAAATAATAATTACACACCACAAAAAAGTAGAATTTATTCCAGGGGTGCAAGACTAGTTTAGCATTTGGAAATCTGTCAATATAATCCACCACACTAATAAGCTAAAGAAGAAAAACTACATTATTACGTCAGTGGATGTATATAAAGAACCTATGTCAAAATCCAACATCTATTAGTGACAAAAACTCTCAGCAAACTAAGAGTCAAGAAAACTTTTTTAATTTGCTACCAAACATTTACAAAAGAACCACAGTTTACCTAATGTAGGAAGCTTGATGCTTTCCCCCTAAGAGTAAAAAAAGAAATAAAAAGTAAATATGTTATCTCTTACTACTCCATTTTAACATAGTATTAGAGTTCCAGTTAATGCAATTATAAAAGAAAGGAAAAGAGAAAATAAATGATAACATAATGAGAATGAGAAATAAAACTACTTTTGTTCACAGCTGGATTAATTATCTATATAGAAAGTTCCAAGGAATCTATAGAAAAAAAAAAAACAGGAAGTGAATAAGTGAATACAGCAAAGTCAATTGCTTTTCTATGTAGCAGCACTAAAACAATTGGAATCTGATATTTAAAGACAATATGATTTGCAATAGCATAAAAGATATTTAGGTATAAATCTCATAAGATGAGTACAATGATATGCATGGTATCTATATCCAGAAATCTACAAACTCTGAGGAAAGAAATAAGATCCATACAAATGGAAAATTATCCCATATTTATGAAATGAAGGTCAATATGATTAAGATGTCAATACTTTCCAACTTGAACTAGAAGAAAACATGAAAAAATCTAGGTAACCCTGGGTTCAGTGGTGAGTTTTTAAACATAATATTCCAAACACAATCCATAAAAGAAAAATAATTAATTTTGATTTTAAAATCAAAAACTTTTCCATGATAGTTGCAATTAAGAAAATCAGTAGTACTTGCTTTGGCAGTACATATACTAAATTTGGAATGATACAGAGATTACCATGGCCCCTGCACAAGGATGACATGCAAATTCCTGAGATGTTCCATATTTTTACGCCAATCCCCAAAATAACGAAAGGGCAAATGTTCTCTCTGATATGTGGAAGCTAATGTATAATAAGGGAACACGAGAGAGATAGAAGTTCAGTGGATTAGACAAAGGAGAATGAAAGAAAGGGAGGGGGAATAAGAAAAGACAGTGGAATGAATCTGACATAAATTTCCCATGTACATATATGAATACACCACAGTGAATCTCAGCATCATGTACATCCACAAAATTTGGATTCTAATTAGTATAAGATACATTACATGCATGTATAATTATATCAAAATGGACTCTACTGTTACCTATAACTAAAAGGAACCAATAAAAATTTTTAAAAATCAACAGACAAGTCATAGACTTGGGTAAAAATACATGTATGATTAAGAACTTGTATTTAAAATATGTAAAAACCTTAAAATTCAGCAATATGAAAAAATTCTAATGGGTAAATATATGAAGACACTTCAACAAAAATGATACGGATATGGAAGCTAAGTATATGAAAAGATATTCAATTTCATTTCTTATCAGAAAATTGCAAATTAAAACAATAATGTGATACCACTGTGTACCTATTAAGTTGGCTAAAATCCAAAACCTGGCAGCACCAAGTGCTGGAGATGTTGAGAAACAGGAAGAATCTCATTCACTGCTGACAGGAATGAAAAATGATACAGCCACTTTGGAAGACAGTTGGCAGTTTCTTACAAAACTAAGCCCACTCTTAGCACATCATCTAGGAATCATGCTCCTAAGTGTTTAATCAATTAGTTTGAACACTTGTGTCCAAACAAAAACCTGCACATAAATGTTTGGAATAGCATTACTTATAATTGCACAAAAATGGAACAGATACCTACTGTCTAATCATGAAAAAAATCTCACAAATGCATGTTGAGGGAAGTTCTACAAAATACCCAACCAGTAGTCCTCAAAGCTATCAAAGTCCTAAAAAACAAGGAAAGTGAAAAACTCTCACAACTAAGAGGAGCCTAAGGGTGCAAAACTAATAAATGTAAAATTATATCCTTGGTGGGATCTTGGAACAAAACTGGGGCATTAGGAAAACTTAGAAAACAAAAATAAAATACAGACTTTGTTCATTAATAGAAACAAAGGCACCACAGTATAAAATACTAGTAACAGAGGAAACTGGGTATAGCGTATATGAAAAATATCTGTACTATCTTTGCAATTTCTTGTGAATTCGATGCCATTCTAAAACTCACATTTAAATAAAAAAATACAAGTTATGAAAACATGCAGGATATAGCCATAGGGAAATTTGTATTTTAAGTGCTTTTAATATATTGTTGAGTTTAAAATACACAATTAGAAAAAGAAGAGCTAATTAAATCCAAAGTAAGTATAAGAAAAGAAAAATAAGCGTGGAAAGGGAAGATAATAGAGAAAATTAATGAAACAAAAATTTGAAAGAGCAATAAATTTGCAAAGCTCTAAGTACACTAGTCAAAAAATAAGAGAAATATAATTTTCCAAAGACAGTTCCCTTGAGTAGATAATAAGAAAATAAGTGAAGAACATTTTGAAAGTTTGCCAGCAATAAATGGAAAAATACCAAAACTGATGCAAGAAGTAGAAATCTGAAGTCATTGTATATCTGTATCTATGAAAGAAATTTAGCTAATACAGGAAAGCCCTCTAAAACACAACCTCCATGCCTGGATTATTTCACCAGTCAATTCCACCAAATATGTTTGAAAGGATAAAAAAATAGAAATTCTATGTACTCTCTCACAGGAAATTGAACAGGAAAGAACACTTCCCAACTCACCACATGAGACCAGCATTACCCTGATACTAAAATCAGGAGAAGAGAGACAAGAACAGAACCCTACAGGCTGATTTTTCTCATGAACACAGACACAGAAATTCTTAACAAAATATTAATAAATCCAATTTAATAATATGTAAAAGTATAGTACAAGATGAACAAGTGGTTTGATCACAGGAGTACAAGGTGGTTTAAATATTTAAAACTCTGTGTGATTCACCAACTATCAGAATAATTTATTGAAGAATAAAAAAGAGGCCAGACACAGGGGTACATGCCTGTAATCCCAGGGACTCAGGAGGCCAATGCAGGAGGACCCCAACTTTGAGGCAAGCCTGGGCAATTTAGCAAAACTCTGTCTCCAAATAAAGTATAAAATAGGTTGGAGATAAAGCTCAGTGGTAGAGCACCCTAGGTTTAATCCCTAAAAGAAGAAAGAAGGGAGGGAAGGAAGGAGGGAGGGAAGAAAGAAAGAAGGAAGGAAGGAAAGGGAAATAACTCTATAATGCAGGAAAAGCAGTTGACAAAATTCAACACACATTTATGTTAAATACCTCTAAATAAGGTAGGAATTGAAGGAAATTTTGTCAATCCAAAAAAATGCATCTATGAAAAATTTATACTAAAGACATATTGAATGTTGATCACATATTGGTGAACAGAAATTTGTCAAATATGGCAGTTTATTCAACTGAAAATAAGATAAGCAAAGAAGTCAACTTTAAAAATATTATTGATCAGTTTGCTTCCATAAAACCAGAAAATAGAAATTATAATAAATTCTGGTTTAAATAAAAAATGTTTAAACAAAAAAGTGAATTTTTAAATATCTACTTTTTACTTTTCCAACATTTCAATTACAGTATTGTTCTCTAACATATTACTATTTTAAAGCTTTGCTAGAACTAATATGTTCCCTCTAAGCTTTCAAGTGATTCTTCTCCAATTTCTGGTCTTTCCTCAAGTCATTTTCCATATATATGCACCTTGGAATACTCAAGAGGTCCCTCCCCAGGTTTCCAAAGTCCTCTCTGTTCAGCTTTCTCTCTCCAATATGCTACCTGGCAAACTAGCTTCCTTGGCCTCTCTGAACACTCAGCTCTGTGTCTTCAATTCAGGAGCCCACTGGCCTCTGCCTGGGTTCCTCCTCTGTGTTAGGGTTCTCCAGAGAAACAAAACCAATAAGAAATGTGTGGCCAGGCATGGTGGCACATGCCTATAATCTCAGCAACTTGGGAGACTGAGGCAGGAGGATCACAAATTCAAGGCCAACTTCAGTAACTTAGAGAGACCTTCAGCAACTTAGTGAGATCCTATCTCAAAATTAAAAAAAATTAAAAGGACTGAAGGGTGTAGCTCAGTGGCAAAGCACTCCTGGGTTCAATCCACAGCACCCCATATATATATATATATATATATCTCCAAAGTCAGAAGAGTAATGTCCCACTTCAAGTGGACAGACAGGAAGGGGCTCAATCTTCCCGTTCTCTGCTTTTTATTCTTTTCAGGCCCTTCACAGATTGTATAATTTCCACATCCACTAAGGAGGGAAATCTATTCTACTGAGTCCACTAATTCGAATGCTAACCTTATTCCAAAAACACACTCAAAGATGCATCCATAAATAATGTTTAATCTGGGCACCGTGTAGCCCAGTCAGGTTGACACATAAAATTGACCACCACATCCTCTGTGCTCTAGAGCCTGGGAATGTTCTCCAGGGAGTGCACTGGAGTAATCACAGAACTGATTTCATTCATTGTCAATTTCCTTTCAAGGTTTACTGTTCCAATTCACTGGGACCTATTTTGCATATATTTCATCTGGTTTCTCAATTGTTTCAAGTGAACAAGTAAACCCAGTCCTTGTTACTCTATCTTGAATAGATGTTAATCTAAGAACATTTTTTAACATTTTGCCTTTGATTAAGGAATATATTTCCACATAAAAGATTTCATTTTTCATAGTCAACCCAAAGGAATTTTTTTCTATGTATGATATGAAGCAGATTTATAATTTTGTGAGTGGGTTTTATGTCACATAGAACCAAATAACTCTAAGTTTGCCTCTACCCTTCTGTATGACCATAGGAACTTATGTCCTTTCTCTGAGTCTTGGTGTTCCCATTGGTAAAAAAGGACACAATAACATCCACCTCACAGAACTGTTAAATGAAACAGTTCATATCACTTCCTCAGTACAGAGCCAGGTATAAAGTAGGTGCTCAAAATTACTGGTTGCTTTTTTATACTCTTCCCAACAATATGAACTGTTTTCTGTGGTTGTGTCTATTGTGTGATAATGTTTGATTTATGTCTTCTTAAAATTTCAAAATTATCCATTTATTTTTTTTTTCTCATCTATTTCTCAAACAAACATCAGGGCCCAACCCATTGTAGGTTCTCCATAAATATTAGTTGTCCTCTAGCACTCATCTCTGCCAATTGATGGATACCTAGATGGTTAGGAATAGCTGATATGATTTGAATATGTCCCCTCCAAAATTCAGGTATTGCCAATATCATGATATTAAAAGGTGATTAGACTATGTTTTCCCTCCTGAACTGGATTATAAAATCAGCTTCTAGTAGCATTTGGCTGTCTTTGTCTTTCCACTTTCCATTAGGCAAGGACTCACCATTCCTCCCCTCTGCTGGGTGTAGCAACAGGGTGCCTTCTTGGAGTCCAAGAGGCATCCTCACCATACATCAAACCCAACCTGTCAGCACCTTGATCTTTACTTTCCAACCTCCAGAACTGTGGAAAATAAATTCCTTTTCTTTATAAATTATCTAGTCTCAAGTATTTTGTTAGAGCAGACAAAGAGAGCCAGGCAAGAGTCTTATGTGTAGAATTGGCACATTGCACAATTTGGGGAAGAATGTTTTAAAAGCCTAATACTATGAAAAATCTTTCAAAGTTTATAATAATAAAAATTCCTTATGCCCTAAGAGCCACTACCTCCAACACACACAGCAACCATGATATTTGAACTAAACAAATACTCACTTGACCCACACAATCTTTTCAGATTCTAAAACCTGGCAGAGTAAGTCAAATTACCTTGCTAAGGTCTTATTGTGGGCTGAAAAATCATAGGCATATCTTGATGGATAAAGTTCTGTATTTATTTTGGCTGGTGAGGAGATCGGTGGCAGTGAGAAAGTATAAAAGAAATGTGAGTGGCTAACATGTGTCCCTTTGGGGCAAAATGGACTGTGTTATAGGAGTATCTAAACCTTTGCTGCCACATCTAAACCAGTCAACTCCAAAAAAGGAGTGTCTTAGAAAAGATGGAGAACATGGAAATGAAGGCTAAAGAATGATAGATGTTTCTTACCTAGATAAGTATCAGCTAAGAAGCAAGATGGGAATTCTGTCTATCTCTCCAACACTGACACAGAAAAAGAAATTTACAAAAGAGAGAAAGGAAGAATTGCATCCACAAAGCTCCATGGGTTTGGATTGGCTGTAGCATGGATCATTAATTTTCCCTAGGAATGATCAAGAGTGTCATTAGGATGCATTAAGCATCATCTAACAGGGGATGGAGTGCAGGGAGGAGGACCAGCTCTCTCTCTCTGCTATTGCATAATCGATGCAGATTACTCAAAGCTGCTCCCAGAATCTCCTCACCCCATTAGCACCAGACCTGGCTCACTCACATGCAGTCTTCCACCTCTTTTCTTGGTTCTTTCCTCTGGGGATGGAGACCCATTCTTATAGTGAAGAGAACCCCAGAAAAACCACATCAGATTCCTAACTGCTGCAGAATTGGGAAGAAGCACAAAAGAGCTCTTTTACTTATTTATCTTATTGACAAATTATTTTGGCCCTAGGTGTTGCCTCTCACCTGACTCTTTCCCTCCCTCCCTTCTTTTATTCTCCTGTCTAAATCCCTCCTACATGCCCACGCCTACCCCTGTCACTTCCCTCTGACCTATCCCCTCCAACCCTCCCTCCCTCCCCCTTCCTGAAGCCCCTGCCTCTCTCCTCCCTCTCCCATCTCCCCATCTCATTTTCTGTCCCTTTAGATGAGGTCACCCTGACTGAATGAAGGACACGAGGCTCAGAAGAGGTCAGACATTAGCACTGCTATAACTGCAGTGCTACTGAAACTGGGCAAACCCATCCATCACAGGCTCCACTACTCCATTAGGCCTCACATGAAATATGCCCTGCTCTGAATCGCATAGCCATACATCTCCCGGTCTAGACACCTTCCTGTTGTGTGAAGATCAATGCCGCTCGGTCATGCATCATGTGTCATCCAGTAGCCCTCACTCTAATAACCGTGTCTATTCTCTAGTCTGCAGTATAAATTATGGCACTGGGAAAGTACTATATTATTCAACAACCTTGGTCACTAATGGATTATTGGGTTTATTGGTTGATAATGTGAGCTCCCTTTCTTTCTTTCCATTTTCTTCTTTTTCCTATTTTTGGCGGAATCTCACTTTTATTTATTTATTTCTCTCTATTTTTATTTTATTTGGTTCAGGTTTGAGTGATGGCTGCTTTAGACTTCTGTCAACAGACTCCTATATCAAACTCCAAAAATGATGATGCTCTAAAATAAGCCCAATTAGAAAGAATTCTCTATGGCCACCTATTAGATAATGGACTGAGTCCAGTGACAGCTGTTTATCCTTTTATTTCCTGAGGTTTCTGCTATGGTACCTTTTAAATGAAGGACAGCGTGGGAGAACTAAGGGCATCTTGGGCACTCAGGAGCTCCTTCCTAGTGTCACATGGGGCTTAGCCTCGTAGGATCCCCTCTGCACTTCTATCTCTCTGCTCCTCTCTGAGCACTTCTATTTACTGTTGCCAGAGGTTGGTAGCTACTATTGTGCTGCTGGCTCTCAGTTTTCCCTCTCTGTAAAATGGGTGAGAGAAGTAGAGCCCAAGCTGACACAAAAGAAAAAAAATTAGAAGAACTCTGAAAGTAATATCTTTACAAAAACATTGGCACATTAACCCTAGGGGATGAGATGGTTTCCAGTTATACATCAAACATTTTGTTTTGTTATGTTTTGTTTTGTCTTATTTTGTTTCAGATGAGTCTCACTACTGTTTCCCAGGCCGGTTTTGAATTCAGAAGTTCAAATGATCCTCTAACCTCAGCCTCTCAAGTAGCTGGGATTATAGACATGGGCCATGATGCCTGGCTCAGCCAAATTTTTGAAATCATTAAAATCTTATATTAAAAATGATCACGTTTTACGAAGTCAGAGCTTTCAATCTGAACCTGTCCAAAGGTAAGCTAGCCTTCCCTAAGAAAGAACTCTTAGTCATCATCATTCAAACAGATGACAACTATATAGAAAGGGCAGTGTCATTCAAACACATAAGAAAAATCAGCCAAGATAATGTTTCAAATCCTATCCACTCCTCAGACACCATACTTTTATGATATATATAACAAATAGCAGTATTGTGATACCAATTTTCCAAAGGAAAATCATTTTAAATAATAGAAACAATTGGGAAGATGAGGTCAACCGTTGAGGTTCAGGGGGCTCCTTTTTTCACATTACTTCATATCTGGTTACAACAAAGCCCATGCCATAAGTGGTCTTCCCTAGTAGTCTTTCTCTTTATGTTTTGCTTATTTGTGCATTAGTCCAGCAACAGTGCAGAGTGAAGTCTTGGATGCCCCTGAAATGAGAAGAGGTAGTTAAAGCCAAAGTGTGAGATAAGGTCTTCATCAGATCCTTAAAACTTGAAAAATCTAGGCATTTATTTCCCAAGCTTAATTAAAGCCTAACTCCATATGCAAAACCTTTTCCATGGCTTCATCATTTTCTCCAGTGTCCTCAATTGTCCCATCTGGGGACCTGAGGAGCTCTGCAGGCGGGGAGCCTGTAAAAAGTCTGCTATTGGTCTGGGGTTCTGGATGTGTTTGATCTTTTTCTTGTTGGCCCTTTTTTCCTTTCAAATAATAGACTCTTTTTTTAAGAGCAGTTCTAAGTTTACAGGAAATCTGAGCAGAAGGTGCCGAGCATATCCACATGTCTCATATGCCCATACTCAGTTTCTGTATTTTAAACATCCTCATTAGTGTGGTACATTTATTACAACTGATGAGACAATATTGACACGTTATTATTAAGCAAAGGGAGTAATTTACATTAGGCTGCACTCCTTATTGTACATTCTATGGGTTTTGATAAGTGTGTAATACCATGGATTCACAGTTATAGAATCATACAGAATAGTTCATTGCCCTAAAATTCCTGTATTCTGCCTAGTCTTCCTTTCATCAGGGCAAACTATTTGAACCACTGATGTTTTTACTATCCTTGTAGTAGCATTTTTATCCCAGAATGTTATTTTTTTCCCAGAATGTCATTTTCTAGAATGTTATATCCTGGAATAGTCTTCTTTTTCCAGCTTCAAACAAGTTTCTTTCACTTAGTAATATGCATTTAAGCTTCTATGTCTTTTCATGGCTTGACAACTCATTCCTTATTTGAATAATATTCCAATGTCACCTACTGAATAGCATGTTTGTTGTTTCCAAGTTTTGTCAATTATGAATAAAGCAGCTACACTCATCCATGTGTAAGTATTTGTGTGGACATAAAGTTTTCAAATGAGTCGGTAAATACCTAGGGGCATTGTGTCTGGGTGATATAGTAAGAGTACATCTAGTTTTGTAAGGGACTACCAGAACAAAGAAACCAATCAGCATGGTTTGGTTAGGATGGAATGTCCAGATTTTAAGTTAGACCTTCTAGTTATTGTAATGACAATAATAATATGTTTGTATTAAAACATCTCTGCAATTCCCCATTGTTAAAAAAAAGAAGAAGAAGAAGAAGAGGAAAGGAAGAGAGAAACTGGTTGGTATCAGTTCACATTCTTACCAGTAATGAATGTGAGTTCCCATTGCTCTACATCCTTGCCAGAATTTGATACTGTCAGTGCTTTGGATTTAATTTGCAGTTCCCCTGATATATGATCCTTAGCAGCTTTCCATAGGTATATTTGCCATTGTTGTTCATCTTTTTATTATCATTGTCTGTTGCTACCCATTTAGTCAGGCCTGAGACTCCCAATATCTCTACGAAGCTAGTAAATGAAGCTACCTTAGACAAGGTGGTCATCCCAGGGGAGGATGTTAAGGAATCCAAAATTCAGATGAAGTAGCCTACTTCAATTATATAGCATGTAACTACTAGAGTTGGGTTTCAAGTTTTTGTTTATCATATTCTAAATTTCATCCACTTTCCACTTTAACATGGGCTTTTGCAGAAGCCAGGACCCAAGAACAGAAAACCTTATCTGTCCTTGTTTTCTTCTACCCAGCTTCTTTAAGGGTGAAAAAAGTGAGATGGCTCCAGGAGAAGTGCAGAGCCCAGAGTGTGGGGCACACCAAATCCAAAAGATTGCTCAGCTGGAGAGAGAGGTGAAGGCAAGCAATCTTGCAGGCAGAGCTTGTACAGGCTACATGCAATCTTGTTACTTCTCTTTAGCATCTCAGAATGTCTAATCCCCAAGAGCCTTGCCTGAAAGTCTCTGAGTTGAGGCAAGAGAGTTAACCAAGAAAGAGTGTGGCATTCTCCCAATCTTCTGCTCCCAAGAACTGCTGCTCAGGAGGATTCCACACCTGTCTCCATGACGCAGCCTTTGAGGCATAGGACACAAGCACACTCTCTTCTCCACTGCTAATCAGCTGTAAGGTCATGGTCCAAACATATCCCCTTGCTCAAAAAAGCAGCAGTAACTGTTGTCTCCCTGTCTAGGTCTGAAAATGCCAGCAGAGGGCTTCTGAGATCAGGAAGTCAACCTGCTGAGCTGGTCCAGGGACAAGCCACAAACACCCAGTGATGCTGACTTCATAGGCACCAGCTCCTCATGGGCACCTGCTGTCTCCTGAGTCTGTCACTAACTAATTGTTTGAACATGACAACTATGTGTTTATCTATTAGAAGATGTCAGAGTTCCCATATCTGTAGTCAGGATTTCATGATGAATCACAGTCAGCCCACTTGGTGGAAGGAAGCCTCTGGATGGGGAGTGCAACAGAGACGCTGAGACTGCGTTCCAGCAATCCCAGCAGTCTGTGCCTTAGCTTCTCCCCGCTGAAAAAATAAACAAGAAAGCAGCATCACCTGATTCTTCTTCCTATCCTCCCACCTGAACAGAATGTGTCATGCCATTTGCGCTTCTTGGAGGTGACAAACAATGTCAGTGGAAACTGCTTCCTATAGGGGAGAAATTTCTGTTTACATAATGTGATGCCCACCCCCTGCAGAAATGCTGGCTGCCCTGTGGCCTGGCTGGGTTATCAGGAGAATGTCACCAGCTATGGCTTCTGTCCTCTGCCAAGGGAACAGATTTGCTGCCTGCTCTGAGGACAAATCCTTTAACAGAGGCAAGCCCTGGCATGGGTTCTCTGAGAAAGACAGAAAAGGCCTGGCCCTAAATCAGTGCCTGGGCGACTAGGGCAAAAAAACTCAGCACAGGCTTTGAAGTGATGTGCCTATGTGAAGAAATAATGTTCTCCGTCCTCTCTGCTCTAGAAGGAAACATAGAAACAGAATCACATTCTAGAAAAAGTCGGCGTAGAGGAGGAATTTGTGATAAAATGTCCCTGATGCACCTAAGCCGCAATATGGACCAGGCATCTAAGCATGCGATGGGTTTGCTGGTGGGGGTTCAATGGAAACCAGGGCCAAACAAAGAGAGCAAGGGTCCCTTCCACATGCTCATTCCACTTATTGTCCAGGTGGCCAGCTCAGTAATTTTCCCTCTCAGAACCTCTCAATGACTAAGGCTACCCAGGGGTCTGCAAACCCAGTCAGGAACCCTCATGAGCTGCTATCTTGAGCAGACAGCATTTCACAGCAAGGATCCAGGCAATCTACTACAAGAAGTGCTGGTTGTTCCTTGAAGACACTGTCTCAGCCCACCTCTGATGCCCCTGATCAGACAGAAGCCCACTTAAAAGGCACAGTTTGACTCTCTTCATGTCTCCTCGAGTTCTTCCCTTTTTACCACCCCATCCCCTAACTCTATCACTCAGTTGCATCAATCACACAACACACACACACACACACACACACACTGATCTTGGAAGAAGACAGATGAAACTTAGGAAACCAAGGACAGGTTCCACTGAATCCCCATCCTATCTTATGCCTAGATACCTGATCCATATTGTGGCTTAGGTGCACCAGGGATATTTTATCACAAATTCTTCCTCTATTTCTACTTTTTCTAGAACATGTTATAAATGATTTATATTCCTTAGAAATGAACTAGACTGGCTTTCTTGATCTAGCTAACATTTTCCTAGCAAGGAACTAGGCCTGGAAAGGAGGAACAGGAACAATGGGAGGCTAAATGGATAGCACAAAGTCCTACAGTAGGGTGTGTGTCTTTTTATTATATTTCCTAAGTAAGGAAGCAAATTCATCGGTGAAATGAGCTGCTTACCTTCATCTGGACACGTTGTACTTCTTACCTTGACTGTGCATTCCACCAGCTGCATGTTAGCCCACAACACGGAACACATGATACATAAGCGGAGCTGGCTAACAGTGTTGGAAGCAAAGAAAAATCACCTACCTCTGCTCCTTTGGCCTCCATCCAGAGCATGTTTTTCAGGCCCTGTGCACATTTTCAGTTTATGTCTACATCAGAAAGCCTGAGGCAAATTATTTACTGTGCACACTGAGTTCAAAACACTGACTCCAAATATTCCTGGCTTAGTTCTGGGTCAGAACAGTTTGCCTTCCATTGGGCTTCCTTACTCCTACAAATTCTCAAATCTAAAGGCATTCTGATGAGATTTCTGCCATGGAGACTGAGCTTCCTTTAAAATGAGTCCTGTCACTGGAAAGAAAAAAAGAGCATTAAGTTTTCATCTCCCAAACAGTGCTATCAGTTTGGGCAAATTACACCAACACTTCAGAAGTCAATAAATATGATTACATAATATTTAGGGAGGTCCTAAGCCTCGAATATTTTTTAAAGAGGTCCACAAAGCTATGCCTGACAAGAAAGGCAAGTATTGCCAAAAACAAAACAAAAACAAAATCAATTACCCCTCAGAGTTATATTACAAAATGAACTAGGAATCTAAACTTGAAATGCAGTGGCAAATATTTTACAAACATTTAACTCTTATCCATTCCTGTTCAGTTTCCACAATTGTGCAACAAAGATAATAATGACTATGATCCAAACTATATGTGGAGGCTGCATTGTCATTCATAGTGCCATTATCAATTATATGACACTTTCAAATAAAAGGAAAGAATGGTCATAATTGAAATTTTAAGGAAATGGGACCAAAGATAGAATCTGTTCTCTGAGCTTAGACTTGCCCCAGGTCTTCCTAATCTCTGGGAAATAAATCTTAGGATTGGAGGAAAGAGCACTTCATAAGGAATGTTAATAAAGAAGACTGTAATTTTTAAATGCACACAAATTATATCAAAAAATGATGAGAAAAAAAAAAAGACATGAAAATGCTGAGGATCCCCCTTACTCAATGCTGCCAAAAATGCTATTATGTATTCACCCAACTGGAGTTCCTTCTAGCACACTGCCGCTGAGCATATGGCTACCGTGGGCAGTTTTTCATTATCCCAGAGTGTGTCTGCAGTCCCATGTCGGCAAACTCCATCTGTATCTCTGTCAATGGAAGAAATTTCCATCAGGAAATATCAGCAGGCATCAGGGAAAGACCTTTCCAATTTACTGAGATCGAAGGAAGTAACTGCAGGGTTCCCCTCTCCTGCCTCCTTTTTTCCCTAACTCCAGCCAAAATATGTCTTGTGTTCTTTCCGAGAGATTATCCCATCACCCACCCCTGCCTGCTCAGGGGGACTCTGGATGGTCCTTGGCACGTGGTGCTGCACATGATGTACAAGCTGTATTCAGGTCACTGAGCTCTTTCGATTCCCCAGTTAACAGGAGTATGGAGAACAGGTAGAAATGACTTCCTCCTTCTCTTGAATACTATACCAGGAGAATGTAAAGAGAAACCGAACTGTGTGCTTTGCTATTGCTGCTGTTATTTTAATCTCTTCATTCTACAAGCCGCCCATCTGGGACAAAACTACAGGCCAGATTTAATATCAAAAGCCAATCAATGTGCCTCTGTGGGTAGAGCAGGTGCCCTTGCTGGGATGGGATGCAGGGACTGGGAGGTGAGGAGAGGGAATTCTACAGGAGCAGTTAGATGTGACCACATAATCATTAAAAAACGCGCTCTTAGACTCCCTTGGGTGTCTCTCAGTTTGATCATTAACATCTTGGTGGCATATTGAATGGTGACTCTCACTTTTCACTGCTTCTCCTAATATTTTTCACTATAGACTTAACCATCATGTCGACACATTAAAGTTAAGTATTGAGTATGTGCTACTTTTAGAAAACAGACTCAGGGTGTGGAACTGAGAATTTCCTTCTGGTTCTCTTCACTTTCCATACACTGAAGGAGGATAGAGCAATGGCAGAAACTAAATGGATTGTGTATTGACTTTTCTGGGGATGATTTCTCTGTATACACATATGTCAATTTATATGATGTATTTATTTTTAAACTGGCTTACATGCAGATTTCTAAGAAGGATCCAGTTCAGACCCCAATTAACCATGTCAACCGTATAGCTCTCCATCTACCTCAGAAGAATGCTGTGGGAAAACCCTCACCATTTCAAAAATCCCATTAATAGCAGAGGCCTTATTTGAGTGGCATTTGCAAGAAGAATCTCATTGATTAAAGAAAAGCCAACCAATTATCTTTGGACTTCATAGAACCTGTAAGTTAGTAAAAACTAATTGCAATTCTTCCTAAGTCCAATACAAGGGAAAGAAAGATATTTGGAGTAGAATCCTGCAACCTTATCTGTTGGAAAAATATGGAGCTCTGATAGAATGTTCTTTAGTCAATGACAGCATGTATCTATGTGTGTACATCTACAAATCTGCACAGCAAAGGACATAACAAGTTGAAGCCTTTACCACAGATGCCTAAGTCCTTATCATGTATTAGACATTGGAATATAACTAAATCTTTTGACTCTTCAAAAAGGTGTGCTATATTCTCACCTCTATGGGGTATCAAGAGCCAAAGACTGAAATACTGACTCACTATTGCTCTGGCCCAAAGTTTATCCTATTTTTCCCCCCAACTCCCATGTACTTTTGGCAAAGTAACATGAAACAACTAGCAAAGTCCGATCTATTTAGATAGTTGGCTATCCATCTACATATCTACACTATTGAAATGATGAATATAAATGCATTTTCATTTTCATTTGTTCAAACTCTACTCCCTTTTAAGGTCCTGCTCTCTCTTTGAAAATAACTTCTTGCCCTGAACAACTATAGTGTCCACTGTTTGAATCTCGGATCATGCTCATCTCTTTCTATCTTATACTCATGTCTCATATCTGTTTGCAAAATATTTCATTTCAAAATATTTCTTGAGGATAAAACCCATAGCTGTTCCTCCTTTCTTCTTCCACAGCACCTAATTTTCTTTAACATCTAGAAGGCACCCAATATGCACTGGTTGAATAAGCAAATGTATAAATGACTTTTAATTATACTAAATAAAAACAAGGTATCATTTGTCATGTAGAAAAATGCATGTACTATTCACACAGGTGGATTTAAAATGATGGTGTAATAGAGAATCCCGCCTGGGTGTGTGTGGACAACCCAATTATTAGAAGCTTGAAGAGAACAAATCGCAAAATTCCAAGCTCTCTTCTCTCTGCAGCTTCCCTTCCTCCTGAAATTACTTCTTGCCACAATGATATAGGACTCACACTGTTCATTGGTATACACAATCCATCTTCAGAATCTCATAGTCACAGGAAGAAGGGGAGAGCAGGGAAAAATTCCTAAGTACATTTCACCATTGGTTTTGATCCCCGGCCAAGGCCGTCCACCTGCAGAAATCCCCCAACTATCACATTTCTGCTGCTCTGGCCGATAACGAAGATAATTGTTTCATCCACTTTGTCAAAGCTGAAATGAAAAGAGGGCAAAGCAAAATGATGCCATCGTAAATCATGGGGCTGAGACAGCGAAAGAGGGACAAGATAGCGACTTCATTAAGGGTTATGTATTGTGCCATTAAGTTGGCAGGGGGGTCACCTTTCGTGTCACACCCGGCCTCTGTGATGCATTGCCAGCTCTTCTTTCCAATAAAATTAAACGGAGATGTAAAACTGATTAGGGCCATGTTTGCTTCAGCCCGTGGCAAAGGGAATGGTACAGGGAATAATTGATATAAGATTGCAACTGATGCATAATGGCAGCAATTCCTCTTCCTGGTCATTTCATTGCTGACCTTGCCCATTAAAATAAGCCCAGCTGCCTTGGAGAAAGACACTTCATTCCCCAGAACCCCCACACTCCAGGCCAGCCTCCATTCTTTCCTAACCATTGGCCCTCACCAAAGCAACATGGCTAGGAATACTGTATGCTGGAATCCGAAGGGGAGTAGCTGCTTCCCTTGGATATGCCTGGTAGATCCTTTTTGCCACCATGAACAGCTGTCTGAACTCAACTCCCCAACTGGATGCTGCAGAGAATTGGATACTTCACTAGCTTTTAGACCCTGCTGGGCCGAAAATCAGTATCAGCCTCCATGTCGGAGCTTCAACAACACAGCACTAGGGCCTCTCTGGATTCTATCATCGCTGAGGTCTGGAAGCTGCACTAAGCAGAAAAGGGCTAACTGTATCTTCACAGTAACAAACTATGTCTTATAATGCTTTGTGAACTGAACAATTTGGACATTCTCTGTGATTGATACTCTACCTATCCTTCAGTCAAAAAAATATTTATTAGGGGTCTATTAGGCATCAAGCACCGTGCTAGACATTGAGAGTAGATGGTTACGCCCCTGGCAGATGGAGTTCACAGTTGAGGGGCACTTGCCATTGGAGCCATATCAGTAACTCACTTTTGTTGGTTTATCATGCATCAAACACTATTCTATGTGATGTACATATATTAATTCATTTAATCTTTGTAGCAGCAAGAGAGTAATTATTAGTGTTATCCCCATTTTATAGATGAAAACACAGGGGAAAGCAGAGAATAGCTACCTTGCCCTGGGATACATGAGGAATGAAGAGTAGAACCCATATTTCAGATGCCATAAACCCAAAGCCAGGCACCAAGCCTGGAAGAAACTGTTATTAACAATTTTTGCTTTTTTCTTAATCCCCTCCCTACCCTGGTCACATTGCTGATCTATTTTACCCATGATTCAACAAGACACAGACCGTTTCTCAAGTGGAATTCATGCTAGATTTCTATGCTTTCCTATGGGTTCGGACTTCCAAAAATAATGTCACATATGTCCCAGTTAATAAGCATTGAATATCACACGATACAAAACCCTGTAGTGTTTTCTTTCTCTTTATTTTATTCAATGTCTGAAGTTGGTGTTTTTGTTATAGGAAAACAGGCAAAGCTTACCCATTCATCCCAAAAGCGTTATCTCCCAGTTCACTATGGATATCAGGATCAATGAAAAATGAAGTTGAAAAAAATATCTGGGAAACAAGCCTAAGCAAATTTCTGTCATGGCTCTTACACTTCCTGTGTGACTGGCCATGCCTCCATGTTCTCATCCTAATAGAAGAGGAGTAGACAGTGTTACTCAAGGATTCTCTTGCTTTTGTCCTGTCGCGCATAAATTTGACCTCCTCTTTGCGGTGACCTCTGCAGCAGCGAAGGGAGTTCCATTTTCTCAGACTCACTTCCCAGAAGCTTGCCGCCTGGCTCTCTCTGTCTGTCTGACTGACTGACTGTCTACATCCACCACTTCCTAGGCTGTGACGGAGCCCAGGGACTACAGCAGCTCTGGGTGGGAAAACTAAATGACAAATAACAGTCCCTCTGCCAAAAAAGTGATTAGACCAGAAACGGACTAAGTTAAACCAGACAATTCCACCCACCACATCTAACCATGACCCCACACGTCAAAAAAGAGGCAAAGGCTTTGTGTAAATGAAGACAGAGACTGTGCACATTTCCCATTTGATGACTCATCCAGCGTGGAATGAGAGGCCCCAACCACCCACCCATAAACAATAGAGAAAAACAAACAGTGACCAAGAATATGCCTGCCATTTTAGGCCTACTTCCTGCTCTCACTCCCACCATCCAGACCCCAGACCCTGGTGATGGACAGTTCAATTGGGTCTACTTGGTGACTGTCACAATGATGAAAGCAAGCAGCCCTTGCCACAGGAATGAGATTACCAGGCTAAGGGATGTTGCTGGATTGGAAATTCCCCTGCGGCTTCTAAGATTTTTCCCATATAGTCAGATAAGAGTGAACCCTCTTTGCATCAACTAAGTGGCTTTTTCATTGACAGGGCACATACACATACAGTATGTTCGCAGCCATACTGGTCTACAACCCTTATAACATTTTTATGAGGTCAGTGGTATGATCCCCACTTTGCAGATAAGGAAACCCAGTCTCAGAGATGGCTTGAGGCCAGAGTAGGCCTGAAGGAATGATCTGCTCCCAGTGAAAGGAACTCTCCTGCTTCGTGGGAGAAAAGGCAAATTTGTTTCGAAGATTTTTGCGTAGTAGACTTACCTTAGCCTACTCAGGACTACTACCCACCAAGTGTTCAAGGAAGCCGGCAGAAACCTCTGCATCCACCTTGACACCAGGCTGCCCCTCATGTTCTCAGGAAGCCACTTCCCTTCCCCCTGTCCAGCTCACAGAGCCCACCTCGACCTGGAAGGCCAGAAAAGAAAAGACCCTGCAGAAGTTGTTAAGGGTTTATGATCTGCCTGCTCCTCAGAGGAAACGGAACTGGTGAGAGATGCTCATTATTCAGATCCTCATTAAAGAAATACTATGCCTACCTTGAATCTGCTCCTGTAGAAAACAGATTGGGATCAGATTCTTTGTCTCACCTTCCCCTGAGCAATTATGCTCAGAGGGAGGTGGTCAGTCTTCTCTCTTTCCCCATGCCCTGTCTCTCTACCTCAATCCAGTTCATACCAGTGAACAAAGAATGACCTCATTTTTAAAAAATTTAAGATTTAAGGCATAAAATATTTAAAATTGGAGGATTCTTCTCAACAAAACAAATGGAAGCCTCATGGCAAGTGATGCTTTGAAGCTAAACAAACTTTATTATTCAGTCAACAAATGTAAGTATTAACTTAGCAATGTACCACTCAGAAAGAGAAAGATGGATAAGGGGGCTGGGCCTGTAGCTCAGTGGCAGAGAGCTTGCCTAGCATGCGTGAGGCACTGGGTTCAATCCTCAGCACCACATAAATATAAACAAATAAAACAAAGATATAAAAAATATAATAACATTTAAAAAAGACAGATAAGATGCATCAGTGGCACATAGAAGTGGATGATTAATGCTGGGTAGGGTGGTGCACACCTATAATTCCAGTAGCTTAGGAGGCTGAGGCAGGAGGTTTGCAGATTTGAAACTAGCCTCAGCAACTTAGCAAGGCCCCAAGCAACCTACGGAGACCCTGTCTCAAAAAAAGGAGAGGTTGCTGGGAATGTGCCTCAGTGATTAAGCACCCTTGGGTTCGATCCTCAATACCACCACCCAAAAGATTATTTATTTATCATTCTCTAACACCATAGCTCCCACACCATGAGAGAGCAGGGTCCCTATAGCATTCATCAGCCCAGCTAAGGGGCTCAACCAAAGTGCTTATTATAGTTTGGATGTGAGGTGTCCCCCAAAAGCTCATGTGTAAAACAATGCAACAAGGTTAAGAGGAAAAAGGATTGAGTTGTGAGAATCTTAACACAATCAGTGCAATAATCCCCTGATGGGATTAACTGGGTGGTGACTATAAGCAGGGAGGGTTTGGCTGGAGGAGGTGGGTCACTACGGGGGAACTTTGGGGTATATTTTTTGGTCTGGAAAGTGGAATCTCTCTCTCTCTCTCTCTGTTTCCTGATCACCATGTGAACTGCTTCCCTCTGCTATACTCTTCCACTATGATGTTCTGCCTCACCTTGATCCCTGAGGAATGGAGCCAGCCTCCTATGAACTAAGACCTCTGAAACCATGAGACCTCAAATAAACTTTTCCTCCTCTACAATTATTCTGATTGGGTCTTTTAATCACAGCAGAAAAATAAAGCTGACTAAAACAGTGTTACACATAAGTGTCTCAAAGAATGGGAGCAAGTGTACCTGATAGCCACCATGCCTATGGTCACTAGATCTGCAAGAGTATAGATACAAGAGCCTTCTTCAAAATGTGGCTTGGGAGGAGGAGGCTGGCAAAATCTTGCAACTGCTCTCACAAACTACTGATCACATCATACCCACCCTAGGCTCCTGCCCTCTATGACCTATACCTGCCACTAGGAACATAAAGCAGAGAAGAGAGAAGACACAGTAGTGTGCGAGAAGTTAATAAAAATTTTCAGATTGAAAATCTGATGAACTGCTAAAGGCCTATGGATTCCTATAGAAACCTTAAGTAAACATGAGGTACGCACACCTGGGGTCTTGTGGCCATTCCAGTCTCTTGGATCAGGCCCATGGACAGGCTCCTGGGAGACACTACAGCTCCAGACTTTTCCAGGAGGATATTAGCAAGGATTTATGTTTCTTCTCAAGCCCCCTCTCACCTTCTAGCATTTGGAAAAGATGTCATAGAAGCCAGACTGGGCCACAGAGGAGTAGCAGCAAAAGTGGGGGACAAAGAGGGCTCGTTGACAAGTGACCAATCCTTCTCCCTGAAGGATTTCCTCCACTAGCACTGCTCTGCCATTTAAGGCAGAGCAGGAAACAAAAGACAGTACTGTGGCTAAAATGTTACAGTCCTCAAATCATATTAGCTTGTAACATTGTTTCAGGCTTATTATATTTGCAGTGTCCTTTAGCTGAATAACAACCGATAATAAATTGGGAAGAGTTAAAGAAGAAGGAAGAGAAGAGGAGGGAAAGGAATAGATAAAATATTGCAAAACTCAAAGCAAAGCAAAACCAGTACTCCTCTCCCCCTACTTCCCCAAAGCAGCTCAACCTCTCCCACAGAAATTTCTTAGAAAGGCAGCCATCTAGAGTGGGATTTGAGAGCAATGCTGATTAGAAACAATAACAGGCACAAAAGGCTCTGTAATGTTTCTCCAAGTAAACTCTGCTCAATGAGATTCTTACCAAACAATTGGAATCAAGGATTATGTCTCTATTTTATACCTAGCATAGTACCTAGCACAGCACAAGCATTTCTTGCAGTCTTGATGAATGAATGAATGAATAAGATCAGAGGGAAAGATATTTCAGTTGAACAAAAAAGCCTTAGGGCCTGGCGCACCCTATAATCCCAGTGGCTTGGGAAACTGAGGCAGGAGGATTATGAGTTCAAAGTCAGCCTCAGCAAAAGTGAAGTGCTAAGTAACTCAGTAAGATCCTGTCTCTAAATAAAATACAAAATAGGGCTGGAGATGTGCCTCAGTGGTGGAGTGCCCCAGAATTCAATCCCCAGTACCAACCAAAAAACAACAAACAACAAACATTAGGGCTAAGAAGAGAGAAAAGAAAGGGAGGTAAAAGGGGTCAAAGGAGCTGGAACCAAAGAACTGGCACACTATAGCCACTTATTCATTTGTAAAATAGAAGGGGTCCACAGAGACACCTGGCTAAGGACTGTCCTCCGGGAGCACAGATCCACAAGCGGAGGGACAACATATGCACCCACTGGGGTGAATTAAAACACTAATAGTCACAAAAGCCACACAGATAGTGTTGGCAACAGAATCCGCGTTAAGAATCACTCAGGAAAGAATGAGGGTGTCAACGGGAAAATTCCCCGAAATGGCAAGGGGAAATTTCAGACTGGAGCAACAAGCACAGAGGCTCAGGGAAGCCTTCTCTTGCAGGCAGCAGCAGGACTTCTGGTTTTTTGATCTCCCTCTCCCTTCTCCTCCTCTTGCCAGCCAGGCCGACTCAGAGAGTCGGTCACTGATAGTGGAGGGATTTTTCTTAATGTCTTTATATAGATGAGTTAATGTAAAGGCTTTCCAACATAAGCATGTTTTTCTGTTCCTTCTCTCTGACCTTGGCATTTTCTTTCTCCATTCCTGGCTCAGCGCTGTCCTGTGGCCAGGTTTGCCTCTCATTTGTCAATGTTATTATTGAATTTTCAAATGCCAGTAGTACACATAAATCAATGGCTTTCTTCTCCCTACTGGCATATCCCTGCCACATGTGGTCATTCATTTTTTTAATAAGTCCTCCTCTCCTTTCACCCATTTATAAAAATGCATCTTGTTCCCCCACCACCGTCCATCACTCGGCGAGCCCGGCTATTTGTTGCCCCCCAGTGCTTATTCATCAACGTTTTCAAAAGCAAAATCACTCTTCGCCTCCTGCTCTTATTGTGCCATCAATCTTGACCAGGGGATCAATAAACTCCGCTTTTGCAATTTTTCCCCCCTCCTGAGCTGACTCTCTCCAAAGTGCACTCTTTTTATTTACATTTTTAACTGATCATCAGCAGAGGGGGGACAGCGGTGTCAGGGAAGCAAAGGGCTTTCATTTGCTCCCGAGGCAGCAATAACCATCCATGCATCAGTCATTTAACACAGTAACCCAGTGAAATTGATACTCAACTCTTCCCTGCCCAGGGTCCACTCGCGTAAATCATAACCCAGGGAAACAAAACCTGGCCTGACCAGTGTGTCTTGCAGGCAGACATCAAGGAGAGAGGCAAGGATTCGCCCATCCCAAGCCTTGTGGGATGAGGGGCACGCCAGTTTCCAGGAATTTCTTCACACTGTTTATATGTGTTCAGATAAAATTAAAATGAAAGAGCCTGAAGTGTTGAGAAAAGAAAAGAATGCTGAATTTTAAATGGGCAGACATATAAGACCAAGCTGGCAAGTGGGCCTGGAATTGACTGGCCCAGTAAATCTCCTCGAGGCTTGTAGACCCATCAAGTTCACAGGGCTCTTGCTTGTTGTTAGTGTCTGCAGAGAGATGGAGCAGTGCATGAATTGAAAAGCTCCCAGAAGGCAAGAGAGTCCCCTATGAAATTTGAGATATTTTTTAAAATTTTACTTTTACCCCATTCTAACAGTACTTTCTCAAGGACAAACACAGGTAAGATAATATGAATTTGAAAACCCAGTATTGAGTGAAGATTAAAGCACACTGGCATATATCCATCTTTGTTGGGTTTTTCCATTACTATTTGAACTACTGAACCACTTCAGGGCTTCCGGGTGGTGTGGCTGATTAACCTAGTCACAGGACTTGCAATGTAATCACTGTGACCTGGAAAGTGTTAGCGATGCCCTCCCTCCTTCTACTAGTCTCAGCTCAATGAAGATTCACACAGGCTAAAGGGAAGTTAGGAGAAAAGACTCATGCTTTTGCATATCTACTCTGCTTCTAGTGCTGTATATAAAACTAACATGTGGATACTTATAGCAGCTTGCCGGGTAAGTTTTGTGTCTATATCTCAAGGATGGGTAAATTATACAGAGATTAAGATATCCATCCCCACAGTAAAATTTGAATATAGCCCTCTGACTGCAAACCCAGGACTTTCCAGTACCTTACGTTAACTCTAGCTGTCAGGAGTCACTGGATGTGAGTCCTGGGAGATCCCACAGGAATTTTATGGGGAGAGCATAGATCTGGTCTAAGACAACAGACTCTTTCTATCTCCAGAGTCTCTACGTTTCTGTGGTAGGTTTGGTGACAAAGGAAGTTCAAGGTTCAGAGGCAAAACAGCCCCAGGTATCTATCATGGAGCACCCAGTAGGGCTGTAGGACAGAGCATTACACTGCATGAGGTGACACCCATTCCCAATTCAAGGCTGGATGGCCATTGCTCTTGAGAAATTTCCCTTCTCTGAGTCTGTTTCCTAAACTTTAAAACTAAGGAATTGATTCTAGCCTGTCTATGACCTCTCCTAGATGTGAAGTCACTACAGTCTGTTCAGTGTTCTTGTTGGCACTTGGAGCCAAGGAAGTAGCAGTAGCAAGAACAATACCCTGCACGGACCACAGTGTGGTACCACTGGAAATGAAGTCCTAACTGTCCCCAGCTCTGCAGGAGCCTGAGGCACCTGGATCAAAGAGGGTTTGCAGTAGGTGCTTGTCAAGTATGTGCTGACTTTTTAATCTCCTCAGCTATAATAGGGAAGTAATTGGATTTGATTAAGACACTGATTTGAGGACCTGAGAAGTTTGGATTTCATGGAGAAGTAAAATTTCAAAGCGAAAATATGAAATAAATAAAATCTTTCAGGCCTTATGTGGTCTTTTCAACTTCTACTTCACCAGGTAAGGACATTTTCAAAAATAGTGATCTACTCTCACCATTATATCGCAAAGGGCATTTTAGCTCCCTAAAATTTATAAAGGAGGTAATTATTAGGGACAGGCATCAATGCACAGATTACTGTTTGGGACCACAGGAATACACTATTCACCTATCAAACTATTAAAGGTATATTATCTCAAGAAAGGGTGGTAGGAGCCACATACACAGTATAGTAATAGCTCAGCAATTAATATATGTGCATTTTCTGGTTTTGTTTTTTTATTGTTAAGCACATAATCTCTGTTGCTTCAATAAGACTAAATGCTCCTTAAATATCAGGACTATGTCCTACCTTGACATAGGCATAGTTTGATGAATCTTGTCATCTAGCCATGCTTATTTTAAATTTGAGGGTGATTTCATTTGTGTGCCTAAGCTGAGCTGATGGTAAGAGTTAGGGGAGGTAGAGGTGATTGTTTGTCCAGGACCAAGTCAGTGGCACTATGCGTTGCACAGATGTAGAGCTCTGGACACATTTCCTGGAATGTGGATACAGCCACATTGTGGTACCCACTGGAGCCCACAGCTGCAGCATGCTGGACACATCTGTTGGGGAACCAAGCAACTTAGAGAAGATAGAGGTTCTGACCAGGGAAGTCCAGAAACACCACTGCCTATTCCTTGCTCACCTCATGAGAGTGACGTAACAATAAACAAGACCCTCAATCAACTAAAGTGGGCTCCAAAATAGCTGACCTTAGCGAACACAGCAGATGATGCTGGCGCATCAGCTATGTGTTCTTCTAAGCAATTCCCAGGAAAGGCACTAGAAAACATACAATGCCAGCCAAGCTGTCAATCTTAGGGCTGCTTCAGTCCTGGGTATCAGGCTTATGTAACTTCAACTGTTTTGCTAATAGGCCAGAAATAAACAATGAGTGACTGGTCATTTTTAAAAGCCAGTTCCCCTGCAAGGGGAAGAGAAAGGAAGCCAAGGGGCTGAGGAAGGAAGTGTCTGCCAAGATAATAAATACAAACCCAAATCTCCAACATTTTGTGGTTTGACACTTAATTGATTAACTAATTTGAGGCAACAAGATTTAGTGTTCCTGCAGATTAGTGTCGAAGGGGTAATTATAGCTACGGCTCCCATCTCCAAAGAGCGTGGCAGCTGCATCTCCGCACAGGCCAAACCTGCATTAAAGCCCACATATTACAGCCGATGGATACAAAAGGGTTTTTGGAACACGTCCCCTTTCAGCTCTGCGTGCTGGGATTGCTCTGGAAAGGTCATTTGGTGCCTTATCAGCATAGACAAAATCCCCTGCCTGTAATGTATGTGTTTATTCTCAAATTAAATATATTAATGTATTATTTGTTCTTAAAATGTCATGGAATAGATAGTGAGCTTAGCCCTCCTGGCAGACCTTTGAAGCTTAAAGAGTAATGTAATAATAGTACATTAATCCATAGGCCGTTCAGTCATCTCCCTGTGGAGGCCCCAGCCTCTGGTACACGCTCCAAAATGCTGGATTTGCTGCATTTGATTGTAGGAGTCCGTTTCTTTGACTACGGAAGGCTGATAACAGGGTCTCACTGAAGCTAAGGAAAGGTATGGGCCCTCTATTATGTGGGTGGAAAAATCTTACTATGGACTTGAAATCAGGCAATGGCCTATATGACCCAGGGTTAAAAATAATTTCAGGGAAATTGTGAGAGTATGCCTGAAAGCAATAAAACTCCATTTCTTTGCCAACCTCCTTTGGCCAAGTTTTCATAGGAAGCGTGACTGAATGTGCTGTTTGAGCCTAGTTTAGCAGTCCAGGGATCATCCCAGGAGGGAGTGAATGCAAGTACAGTCAACACAAGTACACCCAGGAATTAGGTGGGGCTTTCAGTTATGGTGCGCTGCCAGCCCCTCAATGTTCAAGGCGTCAGTGAGAAGGAAGGTAGAGGAGGAGAGTCTGCACCCAACCACCCTTGCATTTGTTCCAGAAAAAAATAACACAGTCTGCTCGGGTATTATTGAAGTAATTTTACTTCTACCCCTGGCCCAGTCTGCTGATCTTAGCAATGGCTTTTGTGGTCCCACTGCTATTTGGGACCTTGAACTGGATTCAAGTCGCATCCCCAGTTCCTGTATAATCCTAGCCTGGTCTATTTCCAGCTCTGACCTTGGATTCCTGCCCATGTTCCATGAGGGCTCCGGGCTGAATGCTAGTCTACTCCTTCACTCTTCCAGCTTAACTGTTGGCATTTGCCATACCAAACCATTGAGTGTCTTGGTTGGGATCCTCTGGAAACTGAGTCTGAGAGATGCACGTTAATTAGGAGGTGGTATGTGGAAATAGACCTCTAAGGAATTAAAGAACACAGAATTGAACAGGAGAAGTTGACCCAAAATTAAGGCCTCAATCAGTCCTGAAACTTTGGATCTTGGATGGTCCTTAGAAATGTCACAAACTGAAGCAAGGGGGCCAGTTGTTTCTGGTCTTACATTGGTCAGTCATTGGTCAGCCCCCTCAGGCAGAGCAGTTCCCTGGGCAGGGCAATTCTTAGTGACTGTGCATCTGTGAGTTGTCAGCAGCGTGTTCCCAGCAGCTGGGAGACAAATGCATTGGCCCTGAAGAACAGCTCTGCCTAGAAGAAGTGTCCCAGAACTCCCTATATGGAGCAATCCCCTTGGGTCTCTCTTGACTACTGAGAGCCTTTCCCTGAGAAACTAACCTAAGTCCTGTTCCCACCAGCAGTTTGGCCGTCTGCTGCCCTCTAGTGGCTACTGATACAACTGCCCCAACCAGGAAGGCCCATTTGACCCCCATGTACCAAGGCATTGGTATATATTGACCACGATGTCATACAAACTCTTCTTCAAAGAAAATCAGCACTAGAAAAATACTGAAATGTCCCTAGCACTGGGGAAAGCCTTCCCTCTGCTTTTTTCTTCCACCATTGCCTAACAGGAAACTGAATTCTGCCATTATGCCTTCATTTATTTCAGTCTTAAAAGCTTTTGGTTTCTTTGGAGGTTCTTGAGCAAAATAAAATACCCTTGGGACCAATGGCAACATCATTTATTACTAAATAATTCCTCAGTAGAATTCAGTGAGGGCAAGATCTTTCAGGGAATAAAATGTGAGATATGAGAGTCAAGAGAAATCTAATATAGATGTTCACCACTTCTGTATGGCTGGAGCTGCCCAAAGTTGATGGAATGACATTCTTTTGAAAACTACAGGGAACATCTGTTCTTCATGAGGCAGAGTCTCACGATGGGAAAAACACAAGGTTTGGAGTATACTGGGTCTGGCTTCTAGTCCCAGCTCTGCCACTTCCTGACCATGTAGTACTGATTGAATCACTTACCCAGGGATCAGTTTCTGCATCTGTAAAATGTGATAATACCTACTCAACAAGTTCTTTGAAGGATATTAAATTTGGTGCACATGCCACATTGCAAAGTACTGTGTTATTCAGTAGCTTGTTACTGGGAAAGACCAATTTTAAGGTATTTTCCAATGAACCCCAAAACACTCTTCCCTGGAACACAAGGAGAGCAGTGATTCAGTATTACAAAACTCAATTTGTCACACCAACTGTTCTCTGAATTCATGTAAGGACCTCCAGCAAGGAAAAAGGATTTTCTCACAATCACATTTGATGAAGACAATTGAGTAGAAATACAAATTTTACTATAAGCCTTGCTATACCTTTGTATTTTCACAAAATTACTCTCTGATGCAGGGACAGGAGGAAATGCTACAGGGGATGGTAGAGTCCTCTACCAAGTTGGCCACAAGACTAGGAAGTGTGTCAGTCATAGCTGAGCCGGTTGCACTTATCCTTCCCAAGGCCCACTCTCCTGGGCACGTGTTTCCTTAATGGAGGGGAACTACATTTTTTTTTCTTTAAGGCAGAAGACAGCTTCATGACAGAGTTGAATCCTCAGACTGTTGATACATGGAATATTTTTAATCATTTTCCCCCCTCATTTCTGAGAGTTCACAAGGACTTATGAAAGCTCACCAAACAGTGGCATAATACCTCTATCAGAAAACTGAATTGCAAGGAAATGCTTCATTGCTCTCAAATATAATCCTTGTAGCAAATTTTGAAAATTAATTTTTAAACTAAATCACAAGTATAGGTATAAATATATATGTCCACATACTCACATATAACATACTACTTGACATATATCAACTTTTTGCCCAATACTTAACTAGTAGCAAAAAATCTTAGGAGCACAGGCAAGAATCCAGAGACAAGAGAAAAACATCTCAGAAAAACTCACATGTCAAAAAATCAAGCTTGCAATGTGATTATTCAATGTCTTTAGTATAGATACTAGGGAAAAAGTTAAAAGTAAAATAAAATTTAAAACAATGAGAAACGTAAGAAGCTGACAGTATAACTGAGAGAGAAAGAGAGAGAGATGGGAGAAGGAGGGAGTGTCATGGGAGCTCAGAAGGCAGAAGCAGCCTTTCAGAGTTGGAGCAAGTAGTTTCAAGTGATACCGAAAGCATCAGAGCATTACCACTCAGTAAAACAACTGTTATAAAATGATTTTGAGACAATATGAGAAACTTTAAAAATGTTTAGTGCTGGGTACTTTGTTTACACAGAAATCAAAGTGAGCAATTTACTTTGAAATTATATTCATGGAGAATGCTTGGTTTGCTTTTTAAATTGGCATGTAGAAAAAATAATTTCAGTTGTCATAAAAATCAACAAGTATAGAATATGTCATTTCCCAAAGATAGGATAGGAGTGTGTGTGTGTGTGTGTGTGTGAGTGTGTGTGTGTAATGGGGGGGGACACATTAATAGTACTACTTTTACCAAAGATATTCCAAAATACAACTAGGACTTAAATGCACTTTTAGTGGAAAAGAGTATAAAAAAGTAAATGCTGATACTGTATCTGTTGAAGAGTCCACTCTATCCCCATTCAGGTTCTTAGAATTCTTCCATGTAAGTGATCGTAAGGGTAGAGTGTTCACAGGCAATGACATTATTCTTCAAGAGACAAGCCGCCATTTTCATTAAACTGGCAGATATCTAGGAGTCCAGCTCCTCAGGCTGGCCTTCCCAAATGTCTTCTGAACTCAGTTTCCTTTTACAGTCATTGGGTAGATACATGGGCAAAAGCCAAGTATTTTGAGACGGACTTGGAAGTATTTTGAGACGGACTTGATGAAAGGCACTACTTTAGTAGATTATTTCCTTTCTGCCACAGCCAGCGTGGAGACCACAGGAAATGAAAGAGCTTTGGTCTCCATAGCATAACCAACCTTGTCTCAAAAGGATCTGGAAGGTATTTTCCCAAGTCTCCCCACTTCTCCACGTCATAACCTCCATGTGAGGACTTCAGGGGATTGACCTGAGTTCCAGGGGAAGTAGTCCAACTGGAATGTGGGGCTTATTTTATTTTTTTATTTTTTTAAATAGAGAACAGGGCAGCATGAGAAGGAAGGAAAACCTAACACTTTCTTTCCCCCTTTAGCAAGGCTTTTGAACCTGGATCTGCATAATAATAGAGACTCCAGAGTAGGCTAAATCTGGGGCTCTCATCCAAGTGGCTTTGCTTGAAAAAGAGCTGTCCCAAACAGCCAAGATGGCAGCCCAGGCAGGTCTAAGTGACGGCAAGGGTAAGAGACTGCCTTCCTGTGTAACCTTTGTTCATGGAACCAGAAAGGTCACAGAGAAAACAGGCTGAGATCCTTTCCTTCTGTTTCTGTAATGGTATTAGCAACGACTCTTTCTTACTCAATCGCACTCCCAAAGGATTTTCAATAAACTTTTTATGTGCCATAACTGTTACATTAAATAAAGCTGAAAGTATTGAGTAAACCGACTGTAAATCACTTTAGATGCCTTGGAATTACATTAAGTGTGAGAATTATGGATCTTTTGCTGCTTGCAGAAACAGAGAAACGACAGAGCCAGGGATTTTTATGCTGCCAGCCTTTTGAAGATTTTTTAAATTATTTCTTTATGCTCCGCGACAGCCATCTCTTGTAAATGACTTGTTCAGGGGCAAACCAGAGGTAGGGAGGAGAGGCTAGAGCGGTTGGGTGGGAATGGAAAGGAGAAGATGCCTTGCAATGAGAAACAGAGTTGGAGTCCTGGATTTTCTCACCCTCTCAGATTTGGTCACTCCAGATTTGAACTCTTCTTTTTTTGTTTTTTTGGGGTTTTTTTTTTTAGTTTTCTTTCAAGTTTGTACATTTTTAATAAACCACGAGGGATGTGGTCCAAGCAGAGCGTTACAGGGTGTGCACACGTCCATGAACACACTCTGGGTTTCCAAATCCTTTTCCATTCAAGTCTTACCAGCCGTTATTTTTGTGACGTTAAAACCCTGCTTTTATGGCATTCATGTTCAACCGCCTTCCCGAGGCCTTCACAAGGTCAGGTCTGTGTTTTAAATGGAGTTGTCACACTGCTGAAAGTGGAGGAAGTTTGGAGAGAATGTTGATAAAAACGGAAATCCCTCAGACTGATACTCCCCAGTACCTCCTTTGATGTCAAAGCAGGTTTGATTTTGTTTGGGAAGAAAAAAAAAAATTTTAAAGCTGCTTTCCAACTAGACCAAGTGGTTTCTCTCATTGACCACATCCAGCAACAAAATTATAATCAGGGGCTGGTGACATCAAGGACTATTGCCATAATAATCAAAATGATGTCGGGAACTTACAGTCAGTTTCCTTTCAGGAAGAGCAGAAGCTAAAAGAAGTTGTGGTGCTTCCAGGCCAGGAATGGGTGGGGCTGATGAATAATTCATAAAAATTTACAGAAAGTTTAGGGCTAGTGCAGAGAAAACCCTGAATTTATATTAACAGTGGGAGGTGTTAGAAGCCAGGAGACACAAGACCATGGAACTAACCTATGCCCAATCTATTTAGCTTCCTGCAACTACTAAAGACCCAGCTAGTATCTTGTAATCCACTATTATTTTTTTTAGATCAGAAAAATGGAAAACTCTGTATCAGCCAGTCGATTGACACATCGTTATTAAAGACCAGGATGTCACATGATCTGAGTTCATAATCTGTCTGGGGAGACTAGACAGCCAGTCCCACCTTCAGTAACAGAAAACAGCCTGAGAGGTCCTATAGCTAGCTGAGGATTAGGTAGTATAAACCACCATGGCTATAGGAGTTTGGAGAGGTAGACCAGAGAGGGCTGAAGCAATCATGGAAATAAGAGACACCCAAGTCTGTGCTTCTTGGATGGCCTGTTCTACAGCTTGTGGGGCCATTCCAGAGGAAATAACGCAGTGAAAAGGGATTGAATACAGGCTATTGTGAGACACAATGAAGGGAAGAAGGGAGCCCCCAGGGCCTCTAAGGTGGAATGGGTTGTGGGGATGGCTTGACTGCTAGGCAGATCCCGTAGACCCAGTGAAATAGAGTTTTCTACAGCATAAAGGACTAAGGAAATCAACATCAGTATGAACTTGCTGGGACAGTCCAGCCAGGGGCCATGGTACCTGTAACCCAGCCTCGGCCAGGAGTTGCATCTGGGGAATTGCAGGTTAAGGGTGAAATGAAAGGGCTTGTGCTGGAAAACCCTGAGGGAGGACCATGGTGCTGGGGAGACTTTAGAGCAAGAAGAGTAAAAGACAGGAGGTGGGGCACTCCACTGCCCTTCCCTCTACCAGAGGCTGAGCAGTGACATCCCAGGCATGTCATGGAGATTCGTTTGCCTTAAACTCTAGTCCAGGAATACCAGGATCTGGGGTTTGACCTTGATCTTGATATTGAATGGTTATATGACATTGAACAGATTACCTCTCCTGACCTCAGGACCTCATCTAGGGAGATGAAGCTGGACAATTTGGAAAGTCATCTCTAATATTCTGATTGCCATGGCCACCTCTCTGCCTTACTTTACCTATCCCTGAATAGCAACCCAGAGAAAAGGTAGCAGAGCCCACCTCTTTGGCTGTATGAACAAAAGCCACACTGCAATCTCCCAAGCAAATCCAACCACGTGGAATCAGAGGAAGGACTTCTCCGTTGAGGTTTCTGCACCACCTGGGCATTCCTTTACACTGCTCATTCATTCTTCCAAAGCCTTGATTTTCACTTCTGCAAAATGATGAAACATAATAAGCGGAGGGACCAGAAATTGTAAGGGATGGTTACCTCCAGAGGAACATCCTTATCCAGGACATCTGGTGCCTTCATCACCACCCATGGTGGTGCAGAAGTTAGCACCATAGATCAGTTACACTATGGTCAGCCTGAGGAGCCAGAAAGCCCAAGTTCTAGATTCTCTCTGCTGTCCCCGCATGGCACTCTCAAAATAATATACTTGTGAGCTACAGGGTTAACAGCTACATAGAAACTCATAAGATTGTTGACATGTGTGTTAAAATTTTATTGGCCGCTTAATGAATGAATAGTGGCCATAAAAATAAGAGCAAATCAACAATGGAGCCTTAAACAGGGTGGCTATCTTCTTGAAGAAGCTGAAGTTACTGAAGATAGATGGCCAACAAAACCACACCCTGGTTTCTGGCACATCTGCTTCCTGTATAGGTATGGAGACAAAAACAGGAATACTCAGCCAGTATTTATCAGGGGCTACTCTGGGTTATGAGGATGTAACAGTGGATGAAAACAGGCAGAGTCCTTGCCATAGAGGGTCATGTCCTAGAAGACAGCCAGTGAACTAGTTTAACACATGAATGAGAATATTTCAGAAAGTGATCAGTGAGGTGAAGAAGACAAAGCCTAATTTAGAGAAGAGGGTCTGGTGACAAGGTGGCAAAAAAATGTAGGACATTCAGTCAGGGAAACCCCTTGGGTCATTTCTGAGCTGAGGTCTTAATGAAGAGCAGATAATGTACCTCACAGTGCCCATCAATGTCTAGGCCCCAATCTCCCTTTCTAGAAAGTCATTCCAAATATTTGTTTCAGCTCTCCTGATCAGTCCCATTATCTCTGCTTAAGGATGACAACATTTAACTCTTCACTTATATAAATTATACACTAATCATAAGAAACAAAAAAAAAATAAGTGTTTCAAGGGGAGGTACCACTGTGGGTATCTATGCTTGTCACTGTGAGCAAGTCGCACCCCACACTCTCTGGCCTCCCTGGAGAATCTGGGCAGTGGGGAAGGGCCCAGCCCTGCCCCCTACAGAAAGCCTGTGCAAACCATTCCACCTCCCTGAGCCACTTTCTGATGAGGAAATCATTAGCTGAAAAGGCTCCCTGTGGGATCCCCTTCTGTTTTGCTGATCTTGTAAATCGTCTGAATTCAAAGTGTCACACGCATGTCTTACAATCCACAAGATAATGCCCAGATTTTGTAGTGCAAAAGCATATTAACCTTTGTGTACTCTAGCAGGGTTCCGACAAAGAATGTCTGGTAAAAACTGCAGGGCTCACGGTAATTGCTTGCCATGTGGGGAAATGATCCAGAGCTGTGTGAAGATAAGGAGAAATGGCTGAAGGCAAATCACCTGGGTTTTATTATGCTTGCCCTAAAAAATAATTAGCATGGCCGATGAAATCATACTGTGAGAAGTTTGTGGGGCTCTTTTTTTCCCCCAGAAGGAAGCTGTAACCTACCTTGCTTTTCTCCTTACAAGGAGATTTGGTGTGTGGGGTGTGTGTGTGTGTGTGTGTGTGTGCGCGTGCGCGCACGCACACACACGGGCTTCCCTGACAGTCAAAGACAAATGAAAATGCTGATGTTAAAATAAATACCACGTCAGAAGCCACAAGGAGTGCTCAGTGTAAATGTCATGCACAGAGAGCTAGCGTCCCACTCCTTCCTAGCCAGAGCAAAGCCATACCTCATCACCACGTATGGGCTCCAGACTGAGGACGCTTGCCTAGTCCCCTCTGCTGCTGGCCAGCACACAGGACTCTGAGCACAGCCTTGCTACAAGTATAGACCCCAAGCAACAGTGCTGTGTTGACCAGAGCAGGGTCATCAGAGCTCCTGCACGAGGCCTGAGGGTCCTTCTAGGACTCTCCAGCAATGGATACCTCCATCCTCCAAGGCCACCAAGCAACCTGCAGGGTCAACATCTGACCCAAGTCATCTTGGGAATGAGCCCTAGAGAGTTAGAAAATATTTTTAATTTTTTTCTTCATTCAAAAGGGGATAGAATGCACACATGAAAGAGGAAAGATGTGAATTTTATTAACTAAACAGCAGTAACATTTCCTACAGATGATACTGTCACAGAAACATTTTCATTTTCGGCACCCAGCTTGGAATCATGAATTCAGTGAGTTTCCAGCGCAGCAAGTGAGGCAGGAGGGTCTGTCCGCATTCTTCAGGGTGGCCCAGGGCTGCCTCTTTGTGCCAAGAGCACATCTTCCAAACCAGGAAGAGTGAGTGGCATCCCACCTGCCCCCACAGGCTGGCCTATGCTGAGAAAGTCCTGTAACACTCTTGGCCTCGGATTGCTCAAGTGGTAACCAAGAAGGCCAGGCCACTGGGGCATGACATTGATTGACATTTGTTAAGGAGCACAGCAGCTCCCAGTGTGTCTCCCCACCTACCTCCTGCTTGCTTGCTTCTTTCAAGGGGCTTCAAAACAAATTTATTCCTTATAATTCCTTATAGTTCAGGAGGTTAGAAGTCCAAGTTCAAGGTGCTGGAAGATTTGGTTCCTGGGGAGGGTCTTCTTGCTGGCTTATACACGGGTGCCTTCATGCTATGTAGGCACATTGCCTCTCTGAGCACATGGAGAGGACAAGATATCTCTCTCTCTCTCTCTCTCTCTCTCATCTTCTTATAAGGCCAGCAGCCTTATAGGATTAGGACTTACCCTTATCACCTCATTTAACCTTAATTATCTCCCAAAAGATGCCTCCGAATGGTCACACTGGGGGTTAGGACTTCAACATATGAATTAGGGAGAGTGGAAAGGACATAATTCAATTCTTAGCAGAGATGAATATTTCTATAATTTTCCAGATAAGGCAAAGCCCAGAACAATTCATCAGCAAGAAAATGGAGCAGAGCCTAGAAGTCAGCTCTGCCAGCTCCGTCCTCTACCCTCAACCCCCTTCACCAACATGCTTTGTTCTAGCTTAATAATTGCATGATCTTGAGTGGCCTCGAATGATAACAGTTTGGCCAGCCAGTCCTTTGGGTCAGCACAAAACAACTCCAGGTCTCATCTGTTGCAGCCCAGAGAAGCACCGGAGAAAGGGCAGTGCCACGCTCCTGCTCTCTCCGGAGCATCTCCCGCCTTGCCTCTTCCCTGTGGATGACTTCAGCTCTGAAGATTGCCTTTATGGCTTCAGACTCCCCTCACTGCCCTGTGAGAGCATTTCTTCATGGCTGGGCTGATAATTTATTTAGTTTTGCTAAGTGTTCCTTTACAGGGTAAGGGAAGGGGGGGGTGAAGAGGAAGATGGGTCACTGTCTTTGAAAAGCCGACTCATAAATGTTCAGGTACATTCTTTTTTTCTGTCGGCTAAGCAGCTTTCCCAGCCAAAAAAATAATCACACTGCAAGCATCTCCCAGGTCTTGAGAGAGCAGACGTATTTTATCTCTCCTTGGTGAAGGCTCTGAGCAGTTAATGCTCTTGCATTTTAAGCTTGAATAGATTTTTGTCCAAGGCAGCTATAGTTTGTTGCTCCTCCTGTTAAAGGTCTTTGTAGCCCTAGAAAACAAAAGAAGCCTCCTTCAAGCAAGGTGAAGGCTGTTCTGTCTCAAGGCAATTCACTGGGGGTGGGACATACTATTGTTTGATTCTCCAAAGCCATAGCCACAATGTTCTTTGCCCCATTCCAGCTACCCTTGCAGACAGAAAGCCCCATGCCATAGTTATGACCAATGCAGTTGAAAGGGAATTTTAGGAAAGACAGTGATTTTTTTTTTAAATAAGCAGAAGCTTATGAAGAGAAAGCCCATTGCCCTGATCCATCCTACCTACTTTCAAATATGGTTGGGATGCTCGGCACCATACCAGCCATCTTATAACCATGAAACAACAAACACAAAAACCAAAAAGCCAATATTCTCAGGATGGGCACAGTAGGGAAAAAAATGACAAAAATCTGGATGTTTAGTGACAAGCAAACTGTTTAATCAACTGTGAGACAGCTATCTTGTGAATTCCCTGATAAGTAAACAATAAAGGTGTTTATGTCATAAAACCATTGCTAAATGGAATTCCAGTTACTGGTAGCCAAAAGCATCCCTACCTTATTTGCTAGACCACAGGATCAACACTGTTGCCAAGTACAGTTCACCTTAATTTTTAATTTTTTAAAAATTTATTCTTCCATGATAAACCCAGTGATGGCAAGTGCCAACCAGTAAAGTGGAGCACTTTTACCTTTGGATCAGGGCAAATCATTGGGGTCCCTCCTTTGTGGACCACTGTCATCATCTGCAAAACTCTTGTACTACTATACTTTGGGATGATACCACCTGCTCTACCTGAGGGACACAATGAGGAAATTACTGCGGCTATAATCACCACGTGCATGTTGCCAGGATCTCTGCTTGCTGAGGATGTTATCCTGCCATGTCTTCTGTGACCGTGAGATTTTAGTCACTCCATTCCCAAGCTTGGAGAATGTGGTGCACTGGTCCTGAGTCATCAGACGATGGTCACCACTCTCCTGATGGGCTGTGGCGGAGACCCCAAAAGGGGAAGTGCCATCTAAATGATGTGGAGACATCTGAGTGTGGCATCCCAAATCTGTACATTGGAACACCTTTATTCCGGGCCTAGGTCTAGTAACTTCTCTTATGCAAAGAAGTCATTTGCACACAACTAATTTGATCAGCTGTAGTTCTGTGTCACTGATACTTTTCTTTGTTGATTGCAGTAGGTTCACCATGGACACCAGGAAGAAGCACAAACCCTCTGTGCTTTAGAACTGCAAGAACTTATTCACATGGCAGATAAGGAAACTGAAACCCAAAATATGACTCATGAGCCTGCAGGTGGTGTAGAGTGCTGGCCACGCCCACATCTCTGGATTCCAGTCCAGTGCTCTTTGCACCACTGGGCTCCACTGAAAAGTCTCAACAGAAATGAGTCCACTCACCTCTTGATGCCAGAGGCTTAGGCAGCACAGGACATGGATTGAAAGTTCCTCCCCTAAGTCTTCCATATACTCTGCCATTCAGAGTCTCTCCCTCCTAAATCCTCCGTCCTGTGTAATGATACCAACTTTCTCCCACCTACACATACCTTTAGCCTGGGAGCTAATGAGTGTCTCCTCTATTTCATTTCTTCCACTGAGCCATTTTACCTCCTAAATATTTCTTTTTTAAAATTTGATTTTATTATTTTTTATTTGTTCTTTTTAGTCATTTCTGAAATATCTTCTTTTCTCTTTCACCCAATGCTACTAGTCTATCCTGAGACATTGCAGGTGTTTTCTACTGGTCCCTTCCCTCTAGGAGTGTCCTCCTTTCCTTTTCCCATAATATCTCTGCTTAGAAATCCATTAATGGCTGACCATCCACCAGGAACTCAGTTTTCCAAACTTCTTTATTGAGGCACCCCAAAAGCAGAGGAGAATATACAGAGTTGCCAGAGATGGAGGCACACCCCATTCTGAGAAGCATGTCACAAGTTATGGATATTTTGAAATGGTATTTGAAATCTCTGCTTTCCTTTTCAGATAGCATGGTTTAAATCTGGTAAAAGGTGTGAACATGGAGACACTCTATTATCTATTGCTATGAAGGAGTTTTAGGATTAACTTCATAGAAAACATAGTAAGTAAACAAAGGTAGTTGAGTAGTTGAGTGATTAAAGGAAGCAAAGATATGCCTATAACATCTTCTCTTAACTAAAGATACACAACAAAGAAAAAAGCTGAAGTCGGCACAATGGATTCAATGTAAGGGAGCCTCTGTTCAAGGCCATGCAACATTGCCATGGGATGGCTGTCAACATAGATTGTGCACTAGTCAGCTTCCACCACTGTGGCAAAATACTTGAGGTAATCAATTTATAAGGAAGAAAGGTTTATTTTAGTTCATGGTTGAAGAAGTTTCAGTCCATGTATGCTTGACTCCAGTGCCTTTGGGCCTGTGGAGAGGCAGTACATTACATTGGGGAGCACATGGTAGAGGAAGCTGCTCACCTCATGGTGGCTGACCAGCAAAGGGAAAAGGAGAGACTGAATTCCCAATATCTCCTACCAAGTCACACTCTCAATAACCTAACTTCTTCCTGCTAGGTTTCCCCTCCTAAAGCTACCCTTTCCCACAAACTAGGTACCAACCCCTAGACACATGGGTCTTTGAAGGACATCTAAAATCCAAACCACAGCATACTGATTGAGAAATATATTGTTGGAAGCCAGGCACAGCAGCTCATGCCAGGGACTTGGGAGGCTGAGGCAGGAAGATCATAAATTCGAGGCCAGCCTCAGCAACTTAGTGAGGCGCTATCTCAAAATCAAAAATACAAAAGGGCTGGGGATGTGACTCAGTTGCAAAGCACCCTTGAGTTCAATCCCTACTACCAAAAGATTAAAAATTTAAAAATTAAACTTAGAAGATATTAACATGGTGACCTGAGGATATAGAAAGGCATGACCTCTGTATAACAAGAAGCCACAGGAAAACAGACAAAAATAATGGCATGGGTGTCAAATAAAATGATAACAATAAGGAAAAAGGAAAAGAGGAAACAACATATATTTCAGTAACCAGGTTCAAATGAACAATAGAGCTAGTAACAACCAGGATGAGCATTCCAGAAATTGGAATCCATGAAATTGAGATGAAACCAGAGAAATACACCCATGATACAAAAGAAGAAAAGGAGAGGGAATGGGAACTAAGGAAAACAGAGGGCAGAGGTCCAAGCTGAAGGGATCTGGGAAGATAGGACAACAAGCAGTGACATATCAAAAGCAAAGTGCATCTGAAAACAGCGACTCCAGGAGAACAGGGCTCACTGACTCCCTAAGGCGGAGGCCCCGGTGAAAGTTGAATCTCAAGAAGAGAAATCCCAATAGAAATTCATGGAGGGAAATAGGTTGGTTTCCAATTTTTCCTTCCAGGTAGGCAATAAGCACAATATAAAGACGCTGCATCTGCTCATTTTGAAAAAGGTGGTTTGTAGATCAAAAATTCTATATTCAATTCAGCTGTTGCAAAAAGGCAAACATGACACTCCTGCTCAGAGAATATGTAAGTTACATAGTTTGAGAAAACTACTTGAAAACTAAGCTGAGAGATAATTCCAGATGAAGCACTAGAGATAGAAAAAACCCAGACTTAAAACCAATTACATGGCATAAACACAACTGCTGCCAATTTGGATTCAAATGTTAATTGAAAATGTAGAAACTACTGTTGACGTTTACATAGATTTATATGAAGGACAACCATTAAATAAGTGGAGAAAAGTAAGAAAGGGGACAAGCAAATTCAAGCACTAAACTCTTTATTCTACTCTGGTTCTGAAGATATTTTTAACTTGCATGATTAGCCAGCTACAAGTTCAGGTGTGTACTTGATTCATTTAAAAACAACCAATAATAAAGATTGTGGTTAATAAAAATGACAATCAATGTATAGAATCTGAAAAAGTAACCTATATACAAAAAGGCTGGCATAACCACAGAATTTACAAATCAGTCCAGAAAATTTTGCAAACTGTGAGAAGAATCTTCCACCTATAGTAATCCATTTTTAAAGGCTAGCCTATAAAAACTCCCCAAATTAACATGTATATATATATATATATATATATATATATATATATATATATATATATATTTATACAGGGACACAATATCTTTATTTTATTTACTTATTTTTTTAAACTTTTTTTGTAGTTGTAGATAGACAGCATGCTTTCATTTTATTTGTTTATTTTTATGTGGTGCTAAGGATCAAACCCAGTACCTCACATGTACTAGGCAAGTGTTTTGCCACTGAGCCACAACCTCAGCCCCCAAATTAACTTCTTAAGAATTAGATTACAAATATGGTATGTATACACAACAGGATATTACTTAGCCATAAAGAAGAATGAAATTATGGTATTTGCCGGTGAATGGTTAGAACTGAAGACTATCATGCTAAGTGAAATAAGCCAATTCCAAAAAACCAAGGCCTAATATTCTCTCTGAAATAAGCCAATTCCAAAAAACCAAAGGCCTAATATTCTCAGCAGATGCAGACTTACAATGGGGGAAAGGGAATAAAAGTTCATTGAATTATACAAAGGGAAATGAAGGGAAGGGAGGGGGGATGGGAAAAGGAAAGACAGTAGAATGAATCAGATGTAACTTTCTTTTGTTCATACATGAATACACAACCAGTGTAACTCCACATCATGTACAACCACAAGAATGAGATCCTAATTAGAATAAGTTATATTCCATGTATGTATAATATGTCAAAACACACTCTAGTGTCATGTATTTCTAAAAATAACACATTTTTTAAAAAGAGAAATAATTAGATTATAGGTGCATGTTTTGTTCCACAATCAACTGGACAATTTGGATCCCTCAAAAAGAGTTCTGCTTTTCACTATATAATTTTACCCTCACCTCCAAGAAGACAGGTGCTCCTTCCTGTGATCTCTGGGCATGGCAGGAGGTAGGAATAACCCTGCTCTCTGTCCTCCTGCTTTCTGGTGGGTGAGTTCCCCACTAAACACAAACAGCTGTGCAGGTAACTCTGCCCCTAGAGAGGCAGATCACAATTAAGGAACCTTATTATTGAACTCCTCCACCTCCAATTTGAGGACGTCTTTGAGTTCAAGAAAATCCATAAGAAGTAGAAGAAAATCCATCATCTGACTCCTCTCAAGCAAACTTCCCACCCTAACTCCAGGAATCAAGACCTATAGCAAATGTTCTAAAAAATCAGGGAGCGATTTTGCTTTCCACTGAGACAGCTTCCAAATTACTAAAAAGAACCCCCTGCCCCCTGCCAACACACAAGCACAACTAAAACATAGTTCATACAGCAAAAGGGCACTCACAGAGGAACAAGCCAAGCTGCATAAACCAAAAGGCATAAAACCAGACAATAGAGTAAGGAAAAACTGTCATCTAAAAGTGGAAAGAAAAGTAGGAACAACCCCCAAAGCACGAAACTAGATAACAAAATGAGGAAAAGTGATGCTTATAAAAATGAAAAGAAAAGCTATCCAGTTTAAAGGAAAAGACTCTCAAATTGATTTGAGTGGTGAGCTTGGCTTAATTTTACAACACCTGAGTATTTTTTGAGACTAAAAAGACATACTTTTAACAAAGCAACTCTCTTCAGTTGTAGAGGGTCTATTTCAAAGGTACATAGGAAGATGAGGTGAAGTGGGAGGTTGCCTCATCTGCTGCGCAGTGGCTGCATCCCAGCGTTTCCAGATTTCAGAGGAAACCAGGCCAGTAGCTCTGTATCATCCAGGACAGTTATCGGAGATCCACAGACCCAATTTACAATACACAATGAATTAATAAACAGTCAGGAAATTCTGTATCCCAAATGGAAAAGCACCAAATTATATAAATTAAAGCAACATCAAAAATAAACTGTTAGAAATATCAGTAGACACGAATAGAAATGCAATGCTGATAAGAACTAAGCCATTCGCACATGTATATCATCCTTATGATGTAAAACAGATAAGACAATAATAATGACAAAAGGGATTTTTAAATTGCTACCTACAATATCAATTCCCTGGACACAATATTTCTGAAGTTCATTTGAAAGAAAAAACAACCTAAAGTTTCTACAAAATTCTAGAAGAGTAATGGAGAGACTCAGCCCCTATCAAATATTAAAATAAATTCTAGAGTTACAGTCATTGAAAAAGTGTGGAATTAGTGGAAGAATCAAAGAAAGATGAATGAAATAAAAGAAATGTCACTGAAGATGTCATATATATTTAACAATTATTAAATTTAGATGCTATTAATGTATCCATTTAATGTAACAATTAACTTATTTAATACATAATAAAATATAGAAGTAGATATATTGAGATAAACATGAGCAGTAAATTTTAATATTGAATAATTAAATACAACTTAATAAAATGTAATATAAAAAAGCAATAGAGCATACAACAAATAATGGAGAAAAATAACTAAGCCAGTTGAAGAAAATATCAAGATATTTTCTCACTTCACATTAAGTGCCTGACAGATAATTAGAGCAAAATAAATATTTGTTGAAAGAAGAAATGAATAAATGAATGAATAATATATTAAATTCTAGATGGATTAAATACTTGGCAAAACATAAAACACTACAAGAAATTGCAAACATATATTGTTCTGATCTCTAATTGAGAAAGGCCTTCCCAAATATAGAAATGATGGATGAGATGACAAAGAGGACATTCAATAGCACTGACTCCACAATATTTTTAAATCTCTCTATGAAAACTCACACAAATATGGCCTACAAAGGAGCAACATTGTGTATATAGAAAAGGATCTTGAAAATCAAAAGACAAGACAAATACCCCAGAGAAACATGAGCAAGGACATGAGGAGGCAATTCTCAGGAGTAGAAAGACAAATGACCAATAAATGCATAAAGAAGTGTTCAACCTCATTTGTTATCTAAGACATGAAAAATTAAACAAAAACACAGGAATAATTCAACCCTTTAAAATTCTGTCACCGAGAACTCTCCTCCAAAAAATGTACATACACATAAAATTTGGCATACCATTCAGGGTCTCCTCAAAAAAACTACTGGATGCCATGCAAATGTTCATGGGAACCTCGACCGAGACTCCTGTACCTTCACTGCCAGCAAATGAGTAACAGGGATACAGTAAGATGGATTTTTTATATACTGCTGGTGCAAACACATGTTCATACATTTCAGAAAAGCATCTGATGATATGTATTAAAGGCCTCAAAAACATTTAAAAATTTATTCTTAGTGTAAACACTTGTAAGAAAATGTCTTGAGGAAAGCTTCTAAGACTAAAATGATATATGTGCAAAGATTCATTAGCTTCAAAGATTGAATAGTTAGTTCATTGTAGCATTATTTATATTAACAAAAGGTGTTAGCTACTTAAATTTCCAAGACAAATTGTTTAAATAAATTATGAAAAATGCTGACGATGAACTTTTATTCTATTACTGTGGTTTTCAAGAGCAGTTAATGACATGGGGAAATACAAAAGATATAACATATAAAAGGAGAATGCTGTATATGTAGTAAAAACTGCATTGGTGGGGCTTTCACTCAGTGGTAGAGCATGCATTTCACATGTGCAAGGCCCTGGGTTCAATTCCTAGGAGAGGAAAAAAAAAACAATTATATTATATACCATATATCACATATATGAGAAAAGCTACAAAGAAATCTATCAAAATGTTCATAATTATTATTTCTATTTGAACAAATTATGACTGTTGTCCTATTTTTTTCTAATTTGGAAACATAGTTTATTTTCAAAACAACCCAAAAAACCTATTTTTAATACGAAAAAAGAAAAAAATTGACCAAAGAAATGTGGTTTCAATAAGAAAATGTAGACCGAGAAACTTGAAATCCTGTGCCATGCCTTTAGGAGGCTCCAGGGAAAGTGAACAAGCCCTTCAAGTCTTGGCTCAGGATGATGCTTCCCAAAGGACTTTCCATTCTCAGTACTCCTGAGGGACAGCACCATGGTGGTCACTCAGGAGTGACATCTACTTACATCCAGGGCAAGAATGGCCACCAATTCACTTTGGGATAACCTAACATGTAATTCATCTGTTCATTTTATTCTTCTGTAAATTGCATATTTGTAGGGAAAAGATATTTCTCTCTAAAAGAATCTGAGTTTTATCACTGCCAGCTGTGTGACCTTAGGCAATTTGCTTCAATTCTCTGAACCTTGATCTCCTCATAGGTCACAAGAGGCAATAAAATGGTACCTACTTCACAGGGCTGTGGACTGAGCTAATGCCCTTGAGGGAAGTATGTGAGAGTGTTCATTTTGTCTCCTTGATTCTATCGTTTGGCCCTAATTGCAAATGACTGTGTGTGACTTTGTGCTTAATCATAGATGTTTCCCTTTTATAAAAGGTATGAAGTTTTATTGTGAGGCATATTATCAAGAATAGAGGAAATGATGTCACTGTGGTATTCCTCAAGTGGAAAAATAAATATAAGTTCTAGAAGGAAGTAGAAAGAATTGGGGAGCCATGACTCAGGGTTAGAGCCCTCTGGGGTCCACAGGAAAGGATGGGCTTGGAGAAAAATGGGGCAAGGTGACAGGAAGGCCCCAAAAGAACAGCAGATAGGCCTGGGGAGGTTGCCATACCCTGTGCACCATCTGCCTCATTTCTCATTCCAAACCCTTCCCTGAGTACTTCTCCAAATTTCCAAGGCTGAAAAGTCAAAAGAAAAATCTCCACTTTCCAGACTCACTTACACTGAGGATTCCAGGTGTGTAAGCCACACCCTGCTTGTCCAACGCAAGTCCACCACAGTAAGACAAGAACAGTAACAGGGCAAGGAAGCACCATGACTCTAGAGTCAGACCCGGAGAATTCAGATCACTCCACAAGCCCTGCACCAGAGGCTGAGGCAACTGTGAATGAAGTACTTATGTCTAGTCTCCAGTGACTCAGGTGCCAATCTGCATGGAGTTGCTTTGCTAGAACATTCCTGTGATAAGGGTATTTTCTTTTTTTTTTTCTTTTTTATATATATTTTTAGTTTTAGATGAACACAATACCTTTATTTATTTTATGCAGCGATGAGGATCGAACCTAGTTCCTCACACATGTGAGGCAAGCGCTCAACCACTGAGCCACAACCCCAGCCCCATGATAAAGGTATTTTCTGACTGCTCAATTCTTCCCTATTTCATCCAAGCTCAGTTCTCTGAATGGCCAAGGGCACTCAACAAATTACCTAACATTACTATAGTCTGGATCTTATATGCCTCCCAAAGGCCCATGTGTTAAAGCCTAGTTCCGCAGCTTGGCGTTATTGAGCGGTGATGGAACCTTTAATAAGCAGGGCCTAGTGGGAGGTCTTGGGTCATTGGGGATATGCTCTTTTTATTTTTCACTTCCTGGCCATGAGACCTCACCACAGGCCCAAAAGTCACGGAACCAATCAACAACCTAAATCTCCAAAACTATGAGCCAAACCTAAACTATGAGCTAAACAACTGAAATCTCCAAAACTATGAGCCAAACCTTTTTCCTTTATAAGTTGATTAGCTCAGCTATTTGTTATAGCAACAAAAAGCTAACAAAAACATCATTTCATAAACATAAACATAAATTTTCTACTTTGTTCACATAGAATGGACTATGCTGTCTGCAACTAAAAAAAATACCTGTAAAAATCTAAGGACATTGGATTTGGTGCTTCATGACCTTGGAGCATCCAGCCCGACATAGGAGGTCCAGAGGAAGTGGTCCAGGGGATGCACCTGTGGAGGATCCCCTGAAATTTTAGGGGCATTGTAGATACTCAGATATTCCCTTGGCCTTGGTGGAGAGAAGCAGAAGCGTCAAGAGGAGCACTGGTCTTCAGGAGGTTTGGGAACTGGAAGCAGGAAGCTGATGAGGTAAGGGACTTTGAAGCTAGAGACAGTAGCAGAGTTCAAGGGCATTTTCAGGAGATTCCAGCAAGTAACTTAAGAAGCACATAAAAGCACTACTATCTTTTTTGCACATATGCCTCACAGTATGTAAATTTCAACACTATATGCTACATTATGTCACTGGGTCTTCAAAACAAGGCTGTGAAATATACATTATTAGACACATAAGAACATCCTGTATCAAAAATTTAGGAGCAAATCACAAGGTAGTGTGTGGCCATAACCAGTTCCCAAAACCAGAACATTCTGGCCATCATCCATGACCATTCCACTGCTCACACAATTCTCGATTAAAAGCAAAAATTTTTTAAATCTCAGGTTTATTAATAAATGGTCTTCATTCAACTTTCAAAAGCATTACCTTTATCATTTAGGTATATATACTAACCAGTAGGAAGAAAGTTATACCACCTTTCAATCCTGGTTCTTAAGCCAGACTCCTGAATGTCAGGCCCAAGATCCTAGAAAACATTTATTGGTATAATGAGTACACCCAATGGTTGGGGTAAGAGGAGGAGGCTCAGCTCACTGGAAATTTGAAGAACAAACTTGTAGACAGATAGGGCCAATGACATAGGAGGAGGAGGAAAAGATAGATCAGAAGAAGAAAAAATTAGTATAGTTTGGGAGAGTACTGAAAAATCAAATGTGTATCCCTAAACCACAAAATTGCAAGGCTCTTGAGATGTTAATTAGCTATGTTTCTGATGGTGAGAATTATATCAAAAAAGTAAGGATATCTCTTGGTCAATTAGGGCTGGGAAACAGTGGGTAAAAAAAAAAACAAAAAAACCAGACTTCCAGGACTATTAACTATACATATACAGATATATATATAGAGAGAGAGAGAGAGAGAGATACATATAGATACATGTCAAGATATAGATAGTATATATTAAAATTTTCAAGAAGTAAATGACATATTATTTTCCAAAATTATATGCCCACTAGACCGGCTTAATGTGCAGATTATCTCTTGGGAACCACAGACCATACATGTTCCCATGGTACCCTGGCAGTGCCGTATTTCCAACTTCTGCAGATGAGGAAGAAATGCCCATAGAATATGTCCAGTGACCCAGAAATGATGAAGACCTCAGATTGCATCCCTGGAAAACACACACCAAGAAAACCTGGGTACTGCTTAGCCATTTTCAGATGAATCATAAGACAGTGTGATCTTCACATTGATCAGATCTGTCCACATTTAGAACTTGACATTCTTTGAGCAGCATATACTCGGCATTTCTTTTAAGCAACTTGCTGCAACTTCAGTGGAGAAACTGGTAAAAATAATTCAGCTGCTGGGCGTGGTGGTGCACACCTGTAATCCCAGCGCCTAGGGAGGCTGAGGCAGGAGGATCACAAGTTCAAAGCCAGCTTTAACAATTTAGTGAGGCCCTAAGCAACTTGGCAAGACCTGTCTCAAAAAAAAAAAAAAAAAAATTCAGCTAATTAGTTACTAAACTAACTACTCTGTGCATTTTTAAAAATCTGTTTATTTTTCTCTCCTTTGTTAGAGAGACAAAATAGAATTTAGTAATAGATCATTGTTGTGTCTGTTTAAATTAGAAGGTAAAGTGACTTGGAACTGTGATATTGCAGTTTCTAAGCTATGCATTTTTACTATCAAACCAAATGCAAATAAACAGTCATTTTAAACCTACATTATGTGTCAGCACTTGAATTACAACTCCTGTCCTGTGGCCATTTATACCTTCTACTAATGCCAAATTTTCATATCCTGTGGCTGGATCTTATATGTATAATTTGTTCTAGGGGCTCTGTATTTTGTCCGGTTGTTGAATTTACGAAACTCAGGAGCACTTCCCCTAGATAGGGTCTAAAGATACAAACAAGCAGTTGCAATTCTTCCTCTGAAGACAGGAGGCTTGCAATGAAAGGGAGAAAAGCAATTGCTTTCTGGGTTTTCTTCGCACAGGACGTGAAAGGTATGCAGAGAAGGTTTTTTAATATTCGTCGAAGGCCTTGGAACCATGAGTTCCATTCCACAATGTCTAAAAGATTTATGGAACTGGAAGTTCTTTGCTCAAGTTTCCTGGAAGCCTCTATTCTGGGAGATTGGGAGAGAAAGAAATGTCAATTCTGCATATTCCAAAGAGCTGAACCCTTTGGCTGTTAAATGATGTGGGTGTGTTAGCTGTTGAGCAGGAATTTTTATGGACAACCACCTATGCTGGGGGGTGGGGAGGTGGCTGCCTCTTTAACCATTAGCAGCTCCTTCAAAGTTATTTTTTCATTTTACATAAGACCCTCCAGAGAAATTTACAAATAACTAACCAAAATCACCCAGTCTGTTTAGGTGACTCTTTTTCCATGACCTAGAATAAACTTTGTTCGCTATAATACTAAATTCTCCACCCAGAGGTCTTCCCTTAAGTATGACCTCAGACTGGGCATGCTCAGTGATGTGCCCACCTCTGCACATGAAGATGAGTTTCCTACATGAACGTGCATGAGTTTCCCTAATGAAAGCTCCTTGCTTTCTTTCTTGAAGGGGACGCTACTTGGGGAATTATTCCCAGTGCTCTCCTTACTGGCTACAAGTAATAAACCTTTCTTCACTTTTTTATCTCCTGATTGTGTTTATCGGCTTTGCACTCACCGAGCAGTTTCATTCAGTTACAGGTGCTGTCTGGTGAATTGCATGCTTCTGGCATTCTCCTCTTTTATAGGATTCACTGAGGATAGAAAGTTCTAAACTGCATTTCCACGGTAGGTGATGACAAAAATTTTAAAAAATTAAGATTATTTATAAACAACACTGCACTAAAAGGGAATTTCTAAAGAGATTCAATTAAATCTAATAGGTGTATCTACATGCTCAAGTCTGTCCTAGGAGCTATAAAGGGGCACTAGAAGCTTTAGGAGCAACTGTGAGAGCAAGACGTCAGCCATGGTCATGCAGTTCTTACAATCTAGAGAAGGGAGCCGAACTCAGCATGAGGAATAATTATTTGGAGTTTGGTACAAAATGATGTAAAAGCAAATGCTCAAGAGTGGGGAGCAGCCCAGTGCTAGGTATTAGGTCTGAGGAGGTTTGTGGAGGGCAGAGCTTAGCAGAAATAAGGGGCAAGGGCATCTCCCAGCCAGGAAGCAAGGAAGAACATAAAGTAACTCCACTCTACCATGGATTTCTTCATGGATTACTCCATTACTCTGGAGTAATGACCGCCCCATGCACAAATGCCACAAAATACCGTATCAACCACTCAAATGCAATCTCTTCCTGTACTAATTCCTATAGTGCCATCTTATCTGTCTCACAGTCCCTCATGGGAGGGATTCCCAGGAACATGCAGAGCCTCTGCCTGTGGAAAGTCCTGTGCCCAGGACTCAGCAGCAGATCCTCCCTGAAACCTCCCACACATCAGCTCACATGAAAAAGACAGAGGAACACTCACTTCCAGGAATGGGGCACCCATCACCTATTTATCATGCTTGATAATTAAGTTTAAAGGAAGAAACACAAAATACCTATGTCCTCCCTGAGGGCAGGGGACTTTGGTTAGAAGGTAAGTGTCTTTGCATGGAATTTCACAAAACTCTTGTCCTAGTATCCTTCCTCTCATCCCTCCCTCACAGGGACCCTCTCTTTTTTTGAGACAGAGCAAAACCAAAGAATTCCACATGTTCTAAAATCCCAAAGTGTGGTTTTGCATCCACATTGGGCAGACCAGTCATTTGAAGGAACAGCCCTGAGAAACCTGACCAGGATCTTCAGGAAGCACATTTGCCTTCTTTGGTTTCCAGAGACTGATTTCCACTTTGGAAGGAGCAGTTAAGAAGCTCAGGAAGGCTATATACCTGGTATGGAGAGAAGAGCAGAGTCAGCAAGGAAAGGAGAGAATATGGTTGCGGTTGCCCATAGTTCCAGGGAAGTCCTCATCTCTTTCTCCCTGTACTCCTTTTCCCCTCCCTAACACACTCATTCATTCTCTCTCTCTCTCCCTCTCCACCCACATCCTGGCCATGCATCAAGGGTCAGTGTACACTGATGGAGGATCCCAGCTCAGCAGCAACACCACACAGGACTTCCCTATCCTTGTCCCTGGGGGAAGATGCAAGGCTGGGCCACATTTCTGTTTTGCTTTTATGAAACAGGGACAGCAAAAAGAATCTGGTAGAACTGCCAGGACAAGGCGAGAGGGAGGACTCTGCAGCCTAAGGCAGCACTATGAGCTTAGAGGTACACTAGCCAGGGAGAAAATGTATCCTCAGCCACCCCACAAGGTCCTCTCATCCCTGCTGCAGCATTTAAACCCTGCCATCCTCACCATTTGCTCTTGTCTGCTTCCTCCCTGCTCAAGCAGCTGTTTCCAAGGTGGGGATGTTAGATGAGGGTCCCAATCCTAGAAGTCATCACAGCAATACTCGGAGAATCCTCCGAGACTATCCTCTGCCTAGTGGTCTTGGCCCTGGATTTGTGAAGACCCAGGTCTCAAAGAGCTTCTGAGACCGGAGAGGCAAAACCCAGAGAGTGGATCACATTCTCACCAGAGAGTTCTACTTACTCGTTTTACTTTGGGTTTCCTAAGAGTTCATTTTTAAAAAAACTTCTGTTGAGTAAAAACAAAGCTAAACTAACATTTTTTTTAAAAAAGTTCTCTCTACCTCAACCATCTTCATGTAAGAATGAAAACTTCAAAGTGCTCAAGGGCCCTGATTGTGATCACCTAGAGCATGTGAGTCACTTGGTGAATCCCAGTGGAAGGAAAGGAGCATTTGGCACCAACAGAGAAAAGCAAAGTAATGGATGGTAGCCCAGGAAGTGCACAGAGCAGAGGAGAGCCAGGTCAGAGGCTGAGAAATGGAGTGTTCTGGACTCCCTCCCGAACTGGCTGCCCACCCTAGCCCAGCTCTTTGGGCTCCTCCCTCACTCTCCCAACCCCCATGAGGGCAGTCCCAGTTGTTATCCCTTGAGTCTGGGAGGAGCTGAGCATGTTCTGCCAAAAAGCCAACCAAAGTGCCAGCAAGCAATTACTGCAGTCACAGTGTAGAAATGCTCATGAGAAGGTTATAAGATAAATGATAAAGGCTTTCATCTGACCAGGATCTCAGCTGCTGGAGCCCTAGTGAGATGAGTTCTAATGGACAAGGTAAATTATTTTCTCTTCTACTGAAGCACAATTTTCTCTTCGTTTCCTCCTTTTGACATGTACTGTAGAATAAAAAGAGAGGAGGTGGAGGGTAAGGAGAAACAGGGAAGAAGGAAAAAAAAACACTTAGACTTTTAATGGAAGCTCATTTTGGTAAAGTACCCCAACGTCCCCATGGACCGGGAGAATTAAATGCTGTCACTCAGACCTGAAAGCAGAGTCGTCCAGTTTGCAGACACCTGTCATAATTAAACTAATGGCTCTGAAAATGTGCCTTGATATTAAATCTATCTTCCACTGAGGAGCAGAGCTGATTAAAACCGCTCTTTGACAGTTAATGATGAACCTCTTGCTTGCTGAGCTCTGTGACTGGAACCGGACAGTTTAGGCTGTCCTCTGCCCCAACAGCAGCATGTGTTCCCATGAGCTTTCTCTCTTCTCTCATAGATACTGGGATATCCCTCTTCACCCTCACCTCAAAGGTCTCCTTTCTGCCCATGAGAGAACAGAGATTCTCAGCATGAAAGACTGCCTTGCAAATCAACACCAAGCTATTGTTTGGTCATCAGGCATAGAGTTCCTAGAAATTGCCTGTGTCAGGGGCAGAAGCAGAGGCTCTGGCCAGTCTTCTGGTATCTTCTCTTCTGGTATCTCCTCTGGAAGACTAAACTTCCAACTTTATCTATGGAACAGGCTATATTCAGCATCAAGTAGTCAGGGAAACTGCCAAGTTGTAAGATTGCTGAGTTGGCTATCTTTGCCCCAATCAAACTTTGGGCCCGATGTTCAGACAGTGTGGTCTACAAATAGAACAATCCTTTGGGAAAGCAACATATTCTGAGATGATCATGTGGAAATTGACAGAGGCTTGCCATTCATACACAGTTACTCTCACCAACGAGAAAACTTTGGCACCAGAGGAAGAAAGTAGAAGACTACAGAGCAAAGCTCTTCTGCTTTCTGGATTTCAGATTCTCCTCCCAAAATCAAAAAATTACCTCGAAGTTTTCTTCTGCATCTAATAATCCAGAATTTTCTCCCATAATTAAGCTGTAGGTATTTCCTGATAAAGTTTCTCCTGTATTTTAGACTATTGGTCATCCCCAAGACTAATAGACTTCCTCTCCACACAGAATGGAGATTCTCAGGAGCAACTGACTAAACTTAGTGTGTCCTCCTTTCTGGTCCCTCAGACCTTAACAGGCAGTTAGAATTCAGCAATACAAAATGTGTAGGTGCAACATTTGAGGTTCCTTCAGAAAAGATTCAGGCTTTATACCTTGCCCTTGGCTTCCCCTCATTCTCATTAAAACCCACATTTACCTTCCAATATCTTCCCCTTTTCAAGCAGAAAGCTTTCTACCTGGGTCCCTGAGAGCACTTGTTACACTTCTGTTTCCACCAAGAGGACAAGGGTAACCAGGGACATATGAAAGAGAGAGCTCCATCCTGTCTAGGCCCCTCCGTTCAAAGCCAGAGCAACCCTTCCAAGCAACAACTCTAAAGCCAGCGGCAAACAGCAGCAAGCAGGGACCAAACTGAGTTACACTGAGTTTTTAGCACCCCCCCCCCATTATCTCTGCATTGCATATGAGTCTCTGTTGGTAGCTTGCTTAATAGTTCGATTGACTGATTTGTAGTTTATTCTTTTCAGAGCACTCTAAAATATTTCCTTTGATTCTAACACCACCCCTGTCAGATAAGTATTTCTCCATTTTACAAATGAGTGAAGTACCTTCTTCAAAGCCCTAGGACCAGTAGGGGGTAGACTGGGACTAAAGCTCACATTGCTGACCCCCTATGGAGGGCCACTCTCAGATCACTGAAACCCCAAAGGAATCTTGAGCTGGGTTCCAAGTTTCTACTTTTTTCTATATGAATTTGCTTTTGGTGCTCTATTAAATGTCCATTTTTCTCCATCCTTTTAAGTACAGTTTGGGAGTATTGTTAAGGGTTTTATTTCATCATTCTTACTTTTTTCATCCCTGTTTTCTGCTTCTATAAAAATGCATGATTGATGGAGGTAGATGCCTGTTAAAATGATCTGCCACATCGACAGGGTGAGAGTAGGGGAACTGAAAAAGAAAAGAAAAAAAAAAACAAACAAAGAACGTGAGAGATACAGAGTGAGAGAGAAGAAGCAGAGACTCAAAAAGAAGGCAAATGAGAATCAGGGAAAGAAGAAAGACTGGATGACACAAAGAAAGACAAGGACAGGAAAACCAGGAAGATAGCTCTCTGTTCCTCCGGGTGCCCCCAAACATCCTGAGATCAGACTCCTTTTCAGCACCACACATGCATGCACGTGCACACCACACACACACACACACACACACACACACACACACACACACACGGCTGTCACATTTTAGAACACCATTAGGAAAGTGACACCCAGCTGAAGGAGTCCCCTGTCCAGTGACCCAGGCTGACACTCCTGTCTGACCCCTCCCCTCCAAGGGCCCATCCTCCTTGTCTTGAGTGACAGACACTCCCTCTCTCTGATGGAAGCAGAGCCTCTAATTGTGCTGAGCAGCAATGCCACGGATGCCCGGGCAGCCTCATGTCTCTCACTATCATTAGCTTTCTTACCAAGGCTCTGAAGCCTTCCGCTGCCACAACAGTAATTACCAAGAGATTAGGCAGGCATTAAGCACTCCTTAATTTGACACATTGCAATGATCTCCATTCAGCCTTTCTGCTCGAATAACTCTCAACAAATATTTCGGAGGCGACCAAAATAAACAGAAGCGCTGTGTTTGCACAGCTGAGGCCTCTTCCTGCTTCTCTAAATGCCATCAATTCCAGGTAGGGGCAAAATGGGGGACAATGAGGGAGGGGCTAGGTAGGCAGAGCAGGGTAAGGAGGTAGGGATAGAGGAGGTGGCACATCCTGCAGGGCCCTATGACAGTCTGAAAAGCCAAGTCCGCACACTGGAAAGCTATCAGTAAAACACTAACATATGGCATGCTACAACTGATGGCGATTTAATAGGGCCCATTTTTTAAGCAAGTAGTTACACAAGAACCTAGTAAAAAGATAATCAGTATTTATATAAAAACCACCATATTAGGAAAAAATAATAATTACAGTGAAGGAGTTATGTTGTTGTTGCTGGATTTTTAAGTGGGTTATTAGCTCAGATATTATTCATTAAGTAATGCAATGGAGAAACCACTGTTAATATGGCAATAAATCCCACTGGGACCCATCACAAGGAAGATAGGATCATTTGGTAATTACAATGCATTAGAAGTTCAATATTCCCATCCATGCATTTGTTTCATTTCCCCACTCCCACCCCAACATTCATACACACACACACACCCCCTCCATCAACTAACCTGAATTCCAGGGGGTGGACAGCAGAAAGGCAGAGGAGAATGGCCTGATTTGGAAGGCACCACATCCAGGAGCTCTTCACACCCTCTTAGGCAAGATACAAGAGAGAGAGAATGGATAGCCACGAAAAGTAGAGATGAACTTTCAGAGAAGTGAGCATGCCCAGAAATTGAGTTATTGTCATGGATGTTTATGAGTGGAAAACTGGTTGATTAGCAGTATTATTAGATGAGAAAAGAAGTCCAACAGCCAAATAGTGAAATCACTGGACTTTTTCCACCATAGAAAGATGAGGAAGGCTGTTTTAGAGTCGGAAACCAAGGTCAAAGCAATTTTCGTTGGGTATTTTCCACTCCTGAGAGGTGTGCTTATCATCCATGCAGTCCTCTTGAGCAGGTCCCTGAAGAGCACCTGTGTGCAGGAAGGCATCTTGGTTAGAAGCAGTTCTCGTCTTCTGTGCTGAGAACTTGGCTTCTATAGAAGGCGGGTTGAGATTCTGGGTGGCCTAGAGTGTTTCTTCCCTCTTGGTGTATGTCAGCATTAAACTTCTTCACAGAGGAAAAGGATAAATAGTAGGATAGATTGAGCAAGAGTTTCCCATTTGCAATTGTAATGAGTCATCTCAGCTCTTACACGCGCCTCTTTTCTTGTGGCTTCTCAACCAGAGATGATGGTTATTGAACTCTTAAGTACTGCTAAAGTATAAAGAATAATACATTTAGATCAGGGATCAGTAAACTATAGCCCATGGGCAAAATCCAGCTCACAGCCTGTTTTTTAAAACTAGGTTTTATTGAAACACAACCATTCCTATTACTTTATGTATTGTGTATGGCTCTTCCACACAACAATGATAGAACTGAGTAGTTGCAATAGAGATTGTGAGGCCCACAAAGCCTTATATATTTACTATCTGTTGCCTGATAAAAAATTTATTGATAGATGAATGAATGAGGAAGTGAATGAGATAATCAAAGAAGGAAAAAGTCATAGATTGAGATGGATTCATAAATGTGAGAATGATTTTACCCAGTAGTGCTGGTGATAGCATCTGAAAGTTTATTGTAGGACTCTGTCTTCCTTTCAATACTTTTTTAACAACTAAGAGTAAGACATGGATGGGATGTTTATCAGATTTTCAAATAATGGGAAGACAACATGGATAATAAATATATTGGATGACAGATCCAATATTCAAAATAACCTTGACAGGCTGGAGCCAGTGACTAAGTCACATTAAATGAAAAGTAAAGCAACAAACAAAATTCTACAGTTGGGTCCAAAATATCAAGTTCTCAAATGTAGAATTGAGTAAAGGTGGGAGGAAGAAAAAATGTGCCTCGACAAGAGCATGCATAAAGACAATTGTGGGACCTTATAATCACATCATCTCAATCATGGATAAGATTGTCTGCCCCCCAATATAAAGTTTATTCCCAAACTAAGATTTAGTACATAGAATAGGTGAGATAAATGCTACTTCTGTACTTATAGGTAATACCTAGGTAGTCACTTAACATAATAATAATAAAGTCATTAAAAATCTCCAAGAGTTTACCTCTAGTACAAATGTTTAACATTAATTCTTTCTCTTAATTTTGCATATTTTAACTTTAAAATATGAAGCTGGGACTATTTTTTGACCCCATTTTGTAGCTGAGGAAGTTTCAAGAACTAATGTCAGGTAGCCAGTGTGTGGTGAGACCAGGAATCAAACTAAGACAGTGTTGCTCGAGAGCCCAATCTCTCAAGAACCAGACTCCATTGCTGTCCTCCTCCGAGGTTGTATTTTGAGATGAGGTAGTGACTGGAAAACCTAAGTTCCTTGGGAGGTGAGTTACTAACCTGGTAGAAGAAAGTGAAACACTTTCTGTATGCAAAGGAAGATTGAATGAGGAGGTTTGGAAGAGGCCGGGGTGGCCCTTAAGATGAATGTCAAAGCACCTCTAAATTTAATCACAGTCTCTTTTACCTAAACCAGATCCACACCTACCTATGCCCTCCAGCTCCTCATATAAGTCCACATGCAACCATTGTGAATGTGCCAGGTCAGTGTAGTAGGGAAGGCTAGCTGCTTCCCAAAACCACATCTAGCACTCTGGACATTATGCCATGAGCATTCATTTCTTCCATATGTCAGAGCTGTTGGGAGGTGATGGTGACAGAGGCCATACAAAAGGACCCTACAAGGCCCATCAGTGGCCCAGGTACCTTCCATCTTGAAGCTTCACTGCTCTGTACAGAACCGTCATTTCTGGGTCCTTGGAGACACTCCTCCATCCAATGAAGAAAAAGAAATGGTAGTTCACATAGGAGAGGTTTTCAGGGGTCAGGCCCCCATCACTTCTGCTCATATCTTACTGGTCAATTTACAACCACTAGGGAGATTGGAAAAATGGACTATCTGGGTGTCCCTGAAGAAGAAAAGAGTATGGATGTTGCCAAGTACTAGTTTTCTCTCCTGCAATCAGAGTTCTTGAATATTGATTGGCCACAAGCAGGGGATAGGGGGGGACACATCAACAAGAACCTACCCCTCAACTCCTAATAATGGATACGTTCTGTGTATAAGGCATTCTGTTGGGATCCCCATGAATAAAACGACAAATGCTAACTCCAGTTTTAGTGAGTGAGCAAAGATATGCAAAGATATTTAACCACATTGTTCAGTAGGGTGAATTGAATACTCCAGAGTTGAAGAACAAAAGCAGAGTCCTTTGTGATGAGAGAAATCAGGAAAGGTTTCAGGGCAGAGTCTTAGCTAATGACTAGGAAGTTAGCAGGCAAAAAAGAGAAGAGCTTGTGGAAGATAGAAATAGCAGAAGGAAATACACGGAGTCATGGGAGAACTTGGCCTATTTAGGGCCATGTGATTGGTTGGTTCCATGTGACTTAGTCACAGGGTATGTAAGACATACCCTGGCTGAATGTAGGATAGACCATGCTGACTCATGGAGTCCATGGAGAACTTTGACTTTATTCTGAATAAGGTGGAAAATGGAAGAGACTGATGTTATTCAACTCCATAGCTGCAAGGTCAGATGGTAAGTTGAAAGGTTGAAGGCAGCAAGGCAAGTTAGGTGTTTATGTAGGAGTTGAACTGTCTCTGATGGACAGTAGTGATAGTATAGCTTTGCACTACTCCAGCTCTTTCAGAACTTTCCAAAATGGAATAAAGTCATTTGCTCTCAGTAGCATCCTCATATACAGTTGATTAAGAAGGCAATGTATCAATAGAGCTACACATGCAGAACCAGCATTTAAACCCAGGTTTGCTAACTTTGAATAGGGTGCCACCACAGCCCATTCATAGTCTGCTTTGACTAGGCTCTCACCTGGGAATAATTTAACCTCAAAAATCTGCTTCTCTGCCACTTTTGTTCATTAATTCTGGTCCCATTCACTGCCTCACAATTGCTCCAGTGGGGCTTATAAAAGCCAGTTCTATTCTGTGTCCAAAGATAGATGTACTGGCAGCTCCTTTCAAAATCCCTTGGGTAGCCAGGATTCTCCATGGCCCTCTTCCACCTAGAGGCTACATATGCCTATGACTTTCATACCCTCTCTAGACCTCAAACACAAATGTCCAGAAAGAAGGGTCACATTAAATTTCCATCCAAACAGCTGGACTCCACTCTAGGCTCTCTCCTGCCATGCCCCATTCCTTTATAGTGCCCGTACATTGATGCAACTTGACATTCAATGCTTACTTTAGTCTCTCTGCACACCTCCCAAACTGCACTTCTATCCCATCCTTCACACAGGAATTAGCCCTCACTTCTCAGGACCTGGTAGAGACTCAGACTGACCCTGCTATGGCTCTGCCTTGCCTTTATTTTAGATCGTTGTTCTAAGGAAAATTGTACAGATGGCTTTCAGTCCCATGAGCTACCCCCCAACTCTCTCCTATACTCTTTGCCTCCCAGCAGGCATCAAAAAAAGCTGGATGAACACTGTATCAACTGTTCTCCCATGGCCAAGACATTAGAAAGAGAGAGAATGCTCATAGCTTCATTTGAGGGACCATGGTGAGGAATGGCAGTGTTGCCTAGGGAGATGGAGGAGCTAAAGTTCTAAAGGTTTTTCTGTTGAGAAAGTGAGAAAACTATGATCGAGGAGCAAGTCAAGGGGAAAAAAAATCCAACTACTTTTTGAGATCCATAGTAGTCACAATACAAAAGAGATATATGGCTCTTAGAAAATAAATGTTATTATTCAGGGAGATAATAAAGGAAGGATAATCAGACCAGACCCACTGTATGATAGGAGATAAGACAGTGCTGTAGAAAGAAAAAGGAATTCATGCATACCCACAGTCCTAGCTCTGTGTCCACTAAGCTTTAGTTTTCCCACATGTATAATGTGGCAGCTGCAGAGGTATGGAGGATGTGTTCCTTGGGAAGTCCTCAGCAGGATAAGGAATGAAAAATGCTAAATGCCAAGCTGATGTCTTCAGTATACATATGGAGCTACAGAAAATCAATCTAAGAACAAGAAGAAGCTATAGGTAGACAGATTGTAGCCCTAGAGAAGAGAGGACTTTACTGCAGCCACTAGACAATAAGATGGGATATATCTTAAGATTGTGAGTTCATGTCACTAAAGGTAACCAAACAAATGCAAGATAAGCACACATTCCAGCGAGCCCAGCACTGAACAGAATACTGGAGTAGATGAATCCTGAAATTTCTCCCTGCCCAGAGATCCTGTGATTCTTGATTTTGCCCTTACACAGTGAGAGCATAGGGGCCCAAACCCTGTCACACAGATAAACTGTCACTCATTGATGCCTAGAAACTGAGGCCCAGATAGACCAAGGGCCAAAATGGCCTCTATCAATTCCTCCCATTGTCTGATTCTGTGTCCACACCTTGGATACATTCAACTCCCTCCAGTGGTTCTTTTTGTAAGGGATGAGGAGGAAGGCAAATCACTCAGGGTTTATTTTGCCAGTCTCTGTAAGTAGAAAGGCTTGATATAAGCAAGCCCCGGGGGCTGCCCGAAAAGCCTCGGCCCTTAAATAGTAATGAGATCTATCGCTCTCCTTAACAAATGCATCTTCCTGAGTGCTAAGTAAACTGTCTCCATTTACAGTGTCAATATCAACGCAGCCCTTCCCTGCCTCTCAAGCAGCCTGAACAGATTGCAATTGGCTGCCAGTCCTGGTTCCTGTGCTCAGTGAGAGCTGTCAATGGGCATGTCAATAAGATACCGGGGCTATTGATCAGCATAGGCATTTAGGGGTCACTGGTCGATGAGAACTCTTGCCAAGAGATGTAGAAAATGATAGCTTTCAGATAAAGGCAGCAAAGTGAGGTTCCCGAAGGAGAAATAATATAGCTCAATTTCCTCTGTCCTGCTGCTTGTCAATTTCCCTTGGTTTTCTTGAGTTGGGGAGGAGCAAGTAGGGATAGACAGGGAGGGAGAGGAATGGGAATGCCCGTGAGCAACTCAAGTGTTTGACTGAAAACATCTCAGGGAATGTAAAATCAACAGCCACAATGAAACCACATAGCATCCCCCAGGCCACTGTGTGCACCAAAAGAACAAAGAGAAAGACCCAAAGAGATAGCACTTCTCAAAGAGGTGGGCTTAGAGGGGGAAGGTAAAGATAATCCAGAAATGGAATTTAATGGACTGGCAAAAACCAGTTCCAACTAATAGATGTTCCATTGGAGTGGTCCAACTCTTCACCAATAAGTCATTTGCTATCCCAGGTGATCTGGAAAGAGATCCCAGGAAGAGAAAGATCTCCTTTGAAACAACGTGACTTATAGCTCATTGCTAAAACAAAGTCTGTATTATAGGCTAAAATCTGTTCCACCAAAACTCATATTGAAGCCCTTATAATATTATATTGTGGCTATATTTGGAAATAGACCCTTTAAAGAGGTTATTAAGTAAAAATGAGGCCATTTGGATGGGCCCTGGTCCATTCTAACTGGTCCTTATGAGAAGAGGAAATATGGACACAGGAGGAAACGCTAGGGAAGCACATGCCCGCAGGAGGGACCAAGTGAGGACACACAGAGAGAGCAGCTGTCTGCAAGCCAAAGAGAGAAACCTCAAGAGAAATCAAACCTACTGACACCTTGATCTTGGCTGTCTAGTCCCTGGAACTAGGAGATAATACATTGCTGTTGTGTAAGCCACCTACCCATCTGTGGTATTTTGTTATGGCAGCCCTAGAAAATGCTGTGTTGAAACAATATTATATAAGGGTGTGAGACAAGATGGCAGGCAGGATGATAATTATTTTTGCCCACTCTGTGCCCCCAAATTTTGACTATCATCACATTATAAAAAGATTGTTCATTGTATCAGTTTCAACTATGAACTGCTTTAATGCAAACTAAATTACTTCATTTACAGTTAACTGATTTGCATAGAAATGCCCAGTGTTCATTAACACAACATTTTTTAGATATTCTTTTGTTTACTTCCTATTCCTAGGCTTGCCAGAGTGTGGTGCAATCCTGTAATCCCAGCAGCTTGGGAGGCTGAGGCAGGAGGATCAAGAGTTCAAAGCCAGCCTCAGCAACTTAGCAAGGCCTTAAGCAACTCAGCGAGACCCTATCTTTAATAAAGTACAAAAAGGGATTGGGAATTTGGTTCAGTGGTTAAGTGCCCTGGGGTTCAATTACTGGTACAACAACAACAACAAGAATCTACTCCTAGTCTTAGGTTTGACAGGCAATGATTCTAGTTAGCAAATATTCATTTAAGTATATAAAAAGTAAACAAAGTGGTAACAATCAGCTTATAGGCCAGTTATCAGTGATAAAAGCCCTGTTATAAAGTCTTCTGACTTCTTAAATGGAATATAGCCACACACAAAGGATATCTAACACACCACAATTGACTTCTGTTTTTATCCACCTTTTTATTTTTCCCTGAATGGAGCTTTTTTGTGACCTCATAATCTGTTTGAGAATTGCTTCATTCTCTCAATACAAAGTCATATCTCAGTTTACCTTTGAGACAGTGAAATTTATCTCAATCCCTCCCCCAGTCAGACCTTCTACTTTAATTGAGCCCTAAAAGTTGCTTAAAGCAATAATTCAATATCTATGTCTAAATTTTAGGAGCTGGGATAGGAACAACAAAAGAGAGATGCATTTCAATGAAGTGGAACAACATCCCTTTCAGCCCTGATGACTATATTCTTCACTGTGTGTCGAAGTTCATTCATTCATCATTTCAAAAGGTATTTAGTGCCAAATAAGAGAGAGTGGTGGCTTAAAAGTTAGATATAGAAATGGATGATTGAATATATACATTTCATTCTTCCCAATTCTGACTAATGACACTAAAATGACAGCAAAAACAAAATAAAACAAAACAGAAGTTTAGCAGACTCACAAAGAGCTAGAGGAGTAGTCACAGATGACAAGAAATATTCACAAAATTTTGGAATCAAGAAAGTAAATAGGTAAATGATAAATAGAATAAGAGATAAAAGAAACCCGAACTCTACACAGACAATCTGAGGGAAGCCTCAAGAATCAGGCCACTTCACAATGAAGTCCTCAAAGGTTCAGGAATTAGAAACACCAAATACTCTTAAGCAGGCATGCAGGGCAGAGCAACAAGTGAAAGATTTAATTAAAAAATATTTTTAAAATGTCGTCAGAAGCCAGGTGTGGTGGCTCAAGCCTGTAATCCCAGCACTTAGGGAGGCTGAGACAGGAGAATCGCGAGTTCAAAGCCAACCTCAGCAATGACGAGGCGCTAAGCAACTCAGCGAGACCTTATCTCTACATAAAACACAAAATAGGGCTGGGGATGTGGCTCAGTGGTCAAGTGCCCCTGAGTTCAATCCCTAGTACAAAAAAAAAAAAAAAAATGTAGTCAGAGCCGGGCACGGTGGCACACGCCTATAATCCCTGCACTTTGGGAGGCTGAGACAGGAGAATTGCAAGTTCAAAGCCAGCCTCATCAATGGCGGGGCACTAAGCAACTCAGTGAGACCCTGTCTCTACATAAAACACAAAAAACAATAGGGCTGGGGATGTGGCTCAGTGGTCGAGTACCCCTGAGTTCAATCCCCAGTACCAAAAAAAAAATGTAGTCAGGTAGCCAGGTGGTCCCTTCTTTGCTAGAGCAAGAGTCTAAAGAGTCATTCAATGGTATGGTTCTCACTGTGTGGCCCTAAGACCAGCAGCCTCAGCTTCATGCCTGGACTTATTAGAAGTACAACTCCTCAGGTCCCACTCCATAGCAACTGAATCAGAAACTTCAAGGTGGGGCTCAGAACCTGTTCATCAACAATCTTTCTAGATGATTCCAGAGCAGACTGATCTCTAAGAACTAATAATCTATGGAAAGAATGAGCCATACAGGGTCTGATATCAAAGACAACAGTAATCCCTGAAAGCATGATGAGCCAGCTACTTAAGAGTGGGGTTTAGGTGAAACTGACATGCAGATACCACACATCTTCTAGCTCCCAGAGACAATTGCAGCAGACTCCTATTATATTGATCTTTCTAATTTGGTCCTGAGCTCACTCTCTTCTGAGAGTGGTCATAAACCAAGGTAGTTACTCTTTAAGAGAGGTTTGACTAGGAAGAAAAGTAGGTTTGTGTGTGTGTGTGTATGGATGTTAGGTGAGACACAATGAGGAAGTGAAGCAAAAATGCATGGAACAGAACAAATGTATTACTCACAGGTCCCATTAGAGGTTGAGAACTGAGGCGAGGCCAACAGAAATCCAGAGGCAACAGGCAGCTCAACCAGTGAGCAAGGGAATGGACCTGTAGGACTATACCTTCAGCAAGGCCCATAGGCATTAACCTTTAGGCTTTCCCAAGGGGGCTGTGGATTGGCTAGTTTACAGAAAACACACTTATTTATGATTCTGGTGTTAACTATTGATTTTATCGTGGTAAGTAGTTGTAGGATGTATTGGGTTTGGATGCAATGAGATGAGGAACAAGAGGGGTAAAACATTAACAACCATAGAGGGAAGGGGAGTTTTAACTAGGCCAAAGTGACAGAGTAGGGCTAGATTTCAAATAACTTAGGTCACTCAAAAATGGATGCTAAGTCAGCAACATCCATATTACTAAACAAATTTATGGCAGCAATCAAACTGCCATACCTAGACAGGCTATTTAAGAATTCTTTCCTGGAAACTAATGGGCCTAAAAGAAAATATATGCAGTTAGAGACCTTAGGTGTGAAGAGATCCTCAAATAAAATGTCTGAGTCCTAGTCCAATTGGCTTACAGACAAATCCACCAGCAAAGAAGCCCACCCAGGCAGACAAAGCTTCCCATCAGTCTAGCCTTAATTATGAATTGATATTCAGTGATTACCAACATGTGGGGAAATTCTCCAACAGGAGAGAACAAGACAGAAACAAAAACAAGAAAACAAAACAGAAATAAGAAATGTGTAATAAATGAAGGCAATATAGGGAAGAGGAGAAAGCTTTTAAAACAAAACTAAAACTATAATTAATTATTTTAGAAGGGTGAGAGAACATATTATATTCATTAAATGAGAACATTGGGGTAAGTTTCTCACCAAGACTGCAAACCAGCTCAGACCACTGGCTCCTCCATTCACTATCAGCTTGAAGAAGTGAGAAATCCGGTGGCCCTCAATATTTCCCACACATTGGAATTACAGAGCAGGCTTGTGAAAGCAAAGATTACTGGGTCTCGCCTTAAGTAGGTCTGTCCACAGGATATCAGAAAAGTGACAACATGCTATTGAGATGAGGAATGAGGAAAATAGGTATGGGTTGAATAGTGTCCCTGCGCATTTTTTCTGAATTGGGTCTTAAATGTCCCCAAAGGGCCATGTGTTGAAGACTTGGTCCTCAGCTGATGGCACTACTGGCAGGTGGTAGAACTTTCAAGAGGTGGAGCCTAGTGGAGGGAAATTAGGTCATTAGAGGCATGCCCTTGAAGGGAATATTTGGACCCTGGCCTTTCTCTATCTTTTCACTTCCCTTCCACCAAGAAGTAAGTAGCTTTGCTCACATGCTCTCCCTGCCATGATACTCTGCCTTGCCACAGGTCAAAGTAACAGAGCCAAGTGACTGTTGACTGAAATTTCTGACACCATAAGCCAAAATAAACCTTTGTTTCTCGTAAGTTGATTTCTCAGATATTTTGTCACAGAGACAGAAAGGTAACAAACACAGGCATTTACTCTTCAACTAGGACTTCTTTGTTCTAAGAATTTAAAGGTGAAACGTTGACCAGAGAAGGTAACTAATAGGCGTGGAAGCAATCTGGAGTGATCAGCAATAGTTCTGTGGTGCTTGAGTAGCTTCACCCTGGGATCCAGCACCTACCTTCTAAGCTCAGTAGGACACAGTCTAGAGGACACCAGCCCCTACAATGGAACATAAACGTCCCCAGAGGTACTTGAACCTATAGGCCCCAAATAACCCACAGCCAAAGCACCTAAGTGTTGGGACCAATTGAAGAAAAGACAACTATATCTATCATTTAAACTAAAATGATTTAAAAAGAAGCCAAGGACTTCAAGGAGAAGATAAAAGGGAAAGTATAAGCATTATGAAACAAAAACAATTATAAGAAACCAAGCAGAAATATTATATATGAAATAAAGAATAAAATATATGGAATAATTTGTTTGAAAGATATGCCTGAAAAATCACTTAAGGAGTTGTAAGATTTAAATGAAGAACTCATTCAGAGAGAAAAAGATGGAACACATTAATTTTTTTTCGAGCTGAGAAACAAAAAAAGAAGCCAAGAAACATATCCAAAAGCAGCGGCCACCAACTGTAAATAGGAATTAGGGTTTATAACAGAGGAAGAAAAATAAAAGTAATACTGAAGACATGAACCAACTTTAAAATCATGAAGATGCCAAGCATTGCTCAGGGTGGGAGCAGCACAAACTTGTGTCCTTGCTAAGGAAAACACTTTGGCACTGAGTATGCCAAAGTGAAGTCAAATACGCACATAACCTTCATCCCAGAGACTCTACCACTAGGCATATACCTTAGAAAAATTCTCAGGCACTCATACTGGTAGATATGTAAAAGAATGTTTATGGAAGCACCATCCTTCATAGAAAAAACCAGGGGGAAACCCAAACGTCCACCGATAATGCAATAAATAAATAAGTTGTGGTACAGTCATACAATGGATTACACATAGTGATGAAAAATTAGATTACAGATTTAATTATTATCGTGTATAGACCTCAAAAACCTATTACTCTAAATATGTGCATATTTTAAAGAAAATAATATAGTATTATTCTATTTACATCAAGGTCAAAAAATCGAGCAATGCCAAAGAATATGTTGTTATGGAATACAACAAAGTGGCAAAATGGCAAAATGAACTGTAAGAAGTGGCAAAATGAACTGTAAGAACAAGAAATAATTCAAAATAACTCAAACAAAATTCAGGATAGTGCTCATTTTTAAGAAAGAGAGCGTTTAAGACAAAGAAACCCACTCAGGCTACTTCTGAGTAGTTGTTGATATTCCATTTTATGATCTTGGCAGTGAACACCTGGGTGAGGATTTTTATTGCATTATATATATATACACACATACACATACATACACACATATAGGTATGTTTTTCATAAACATATCTATATATGTTGTATTTTATAATAAAAAGATAAATTTTCTAGAATTGAAGAAATATGAAAGTCAGAAGGCAGGAAAGGGGCTTAGAGAATGGAGCAGAGCAAATGGAAAACATGACAGGAGATGCAATCAATCCTAATATAATAGTCGCCATTGTAAATGTAAATGGGTTAAACTCATCAATCAAAAGATGAAGAGTTTCACATTGGACTTTTAGAATTCATTCAGTAATGCAATACCTATAAGAAACAGACACATACACACACACATATATTTTAAAAGAAAATAAAAAGATGAAAATGTAAGAACTGAAAAAGTGAAATATCTCAAAAGCATGAGCCAAAATAAAGCCAAAATAAAGAGTTAGCACTGATAATATTAGACAAAATAAAATTTAAGACCCAAACAGAAAATCCTGAGGGATAAAAACAACATCATATGTTAACAATTTTAAACATAAACATACCTAACAATACAGTCTCAAAATACAAAAAGCAACAACTGACATAACTTAAACAGATAAATCAACAAGCATAGTTCCAGATTTCAATAGGCCCTTCCCCTGAAGGGAACCAGTAGATAAAAGAAATGAATGAAAATGTAGAAGATGTTCCAAAGAGCAGAATAAGTTTTGGCACTTCTAAAACACTGTAGCAAATGGATGGACAAATTGTGTTGTTTTGAGCATACACACAACATTTAAAAATCTAAATTGTATATTGGGCCATAAATGAAACCTAATACATCCCCCCAAACCATCCATATTGTACCATCTAAGCTCTTAAACCAGAAGACAATAAAATTTGATATAAAAAACAAAGTAGTCATTTTTCATTCCAAAGTGTATATTACTAAATAATCATTGAGTTAAAAATGGATGTAATAAATAAATAAGAAACATGTAGAGCCAAATAATAAGGAAAATACATGTCAACATTTATGGTATAAAACTATTAGTAATTAGGAAATTTATAGATTTGATGTATTAGGAAACAAGAAGTATTGAAAAAAAATAAGCTAAGGATTCAACATAAATTTTAAACAAGGAATAGCTGGATGTAATTCCAGTGGCTCGGGATACTGAGGCAGGAGGATTACAAGTTCAAAGCCAGCCTCAGCAACTTAGTGAGGCCCTAAGTAACTAACAAGGACTGGGAGGTGTGGCTAAGGGTTAAGCACCTCTGGTTTCAATCTCTGGTTACTCTCCCTGCAAAAGAAAGAAGCAAGTAGCTGGTACAGTGGTGCATGCCTGTAATCCCAGAACTTTGGGAGTCTGAGAAAGGAGAATCACAAGTTCAAAGCCAGCCTCAGCAACGGCGATGCACTAAGCAATTCAGTGAGACCCTGTCTCTAAAATAAAAAAAAAATTAAAAAACACAAAATAGGGCTGGGGATATGGCTCAGTGGTTGAGTACCCTGAGTTCAATGCCTAGTACCCAAAAAAACAAAAACAGAAAGAAACAAGTAATAGACTAATCCAAAGAAACAAGAAAGGAAACATTAAATTTAAGAGTATTAATCATGGTCCAGTCAGGGGAAAGAAAAGTCTAATAATATGAACAAGGAATTTTTGATATAAATAATTATTAACCATTCACAGGAAATTACCTACTATGGTGAAGATAAAAATTCCAAAGAATGCCCAAGGTCTAGAGAAAAGTACCCAAGGAAGCCACAAAAATGAAGGGAATTCCTCATCATGGCTGGGATTCTGACCCTAGTAGAGAGGGGTAAAGTGGTAGCCCATTGGGCACCACAGATGTTCTCTAAGTTTTCATGGACAAGAACATGTCCCCATCTAGTAGGCTGAGGTTGTCAAGACTAAAACAAAGGACCCAGATTGGCAAGCAGGAAAGCCCCTACTAGGGGTTCAAACAGTTGAGACTGGCAGGCAGGAAACTAACTGGCCATTGGGATGACAACCAAACTTGCAATGATGCTGCTCAGCAGAGCACTGATGAACCAGCCTCTAGTTCACACATTTTGCTAAGGCATCTAAAATACTTGCCACTTCCCTGCTCATCATCTAGTCAGCATAATGCCATCAATGAAGTGGAACAGTGTGATGTTTTGTGGAATGTTAAGATAATTGAGATCTCTGCAGCCTGTAATTATGGCAAAGAGCAGGAGAACCGACATAGCCCTGAAGCAGTACTGGGCAGATACACTATTGGCACTTCCGGCTAAAAACAAACTGCTATTGGTGTTCCTTTCAAATTGATATGGAGAAACAAAGCGTTAGCCACATTGACAACTACAGACCAAATGCCAAGAGTTGAACCGATTTGCTCTAGAAAAGATAGAATAGAGTCAACAGCTGCATTTGACCACCACCTGAATCAGTTTATTCTCCAAAATCTATCCAACTCTTACACGGGCCAAACAGGTGAATTGAATAGGAATGTGACAGCCATTACCACTCCTGCTTCTTTCAGTGCTCGGATGAGAGCATAAATCTCTGAAATTTCCCCTGTAAATGCAATATTGCCTCTGATTTATTATGTTGATATGGAGGAGAATTTCCAGAGGTTTCCATTTGGTCTTTCCAAACAAGATGGCCTTCTTCCCATGGGTCTAAGAGCCAACCTGAGGATACTTCCAGTTTGCAAGTACATAATCACAGAAACACCTTCAAGATCTACGGAAATCATCACTGGATAGGACTGTGGATGAACTAGGCTATCTGTGAATCAAGCTTTAGCTAAGTCTCCATCTATTACTTGATTACCATAGCCCCACTTTCGAGGGTCAGAGTCACATTTTATTTTCCCCCAAATTCCTGTCAATTCCTAGCCAGTGTCTAGTAATCTCCAAAAGTTTTGTGTATTTCCTTTCTCCTAATGCATAATCACGCTAGTCAATGACCCTAAGATCTTTCTGGATTAAGCTTCTTGGAAGAAAATTCATAGTACTTGTGAAAATTGAGCAAGGTCCTTCCAATGTCTTTATCAACCTGGCTCTGGGTCTGGACATTGACTTAGGTCTGGAAACTGGTAATGCAAGTGAGGATTTTTGCCCAATTTTTTAATTGTTTAGATCAAGAAATATTATGAATGACTGCCCATTTATTTCATTCTGCAGACCCCTTGTGATTCATTGATACCACTAAAGATCAAATTCAGATCTTGTTGAAGAGATTGTGAATACAACCCACTAGATAGTGGAGACTTTCTCTGGGTTGTCCTAAGCTAGAGCTGGTCCACAGTTAGTGCACTGGGCTGGTAGTCATGGAAATACAGGACAGAACTGGAAAGCAAGAAGACCTGCCACTGGGCCAAGCTTAGTAGACAAGAATCTGCCCAGTGGAATGTTGCCTGCCATCTCCCAGAAACTACCCATAGTGGTTGCTGCTAAACTCAACTCCTTGAAGCCAGCTGGAGCACCGTGGAACTCACAGGGAAGGTGCCTGCCAAAGTGTCATCAAAACTTGCTGGGGGTGAGCTCCACTGAGTGTCCTGCACAACAGCTGAGCACCACAAGAGCCAGTGGGAAGAGAAGGCACTTCCTTCTGCAGTGTCCTTCAAACACCCTCTCCTGACAAAACATCCCACTGTGGCGGCTGGCATGAACGATGTGTTCCAGTCTCTATCACAGTTAGGGCAATGAAAGGTGGATTTGGAGCTGAGAGGCAACAAAGTCAAACCGCCACATAAGGAAAGTAATAAAGGAAAGAAAATTAACAAACCTAAAGAGGGTTGTTTGAAAAGATGAAAAGACACAAGAGTCTTAGACAAGATTAATTAAGACAAAAAGAGAGCAAAGACAAAAAGGAATAGTCAGAGAACAATAAAGATATATTATAAATTTGAAATATAATTGCAAAAGTTTTTTGAATTAACTAACATGTTGGAAATAAAATCGAGGATGTTTATTTCCAGAGAGTAGAATAGCAATAAAACAAGTCTTAGGAATCATTCTGCCTATCCCTTTCTGTTGCTTTACTCTTTGAATCAAGTGGTTTAGTTTCACTCATGCGCAGACTGGTATTCAGCCAGACATTTCTCAGCCATCGGACTGTGAATTCTCTCTGCTTTTTTATTCTGTTACATTCCCAGTTTCCTGGATGCCATCTCTTCTTTATGTTTATTCCCTCATTTTGATGGATTAAATCTTCTAGTGACCTCCTCTGAAACTGGGTTTTTTATTTTTATTTTTTTTTTATTTCTTTTAGAACATGAATGAATCAGAGTTGATCATTGTATTTGACTTCATAATTGTCAAGACTTTTTTCTGTTGTCTCATAGTGTCTGACTTCCAAACCTGCATGTGTGATCTCTCTAACCAGAGTTTCTCTTCATTACAAGTGTTCTGAAATTTCAGTTATTAGATAGAGTTGAGCACGTGGTGGACCCTCGTACTCTGGAAAGGTGCATGTTTCCCTCCTGAGATGTTTTTCTTATATTATTTATTTGGTGAAGTTTCAACTCTGTTGTCTATTTTCTCTTTCTGAGCTTTTTGGTGAAAGTAGCAATCTTGGGAGAAGTTAAAAGTGAAGAGAGTCAGCCGGGCGTGGTGGCGCAAGCCTGTAACCCCAGCACTTAGGGAGGCTGAGACAGGACAATCGCGAGTTCAAAGCCAGCCTCAGCAATGGCAAGGCGCTAAGCAACTCAGTGAGACCCTATCTCTACATAAAACACAAAATAGGGCTGGGGATGTGGTTCAGTGGTCGAGTGCCCCTGAGTTCAATCTCCAGTACCAAAAAAAAAAAAAAAGTGAAGAGGGTCAGAGCAATTGCATAATTAAAGCCTCAGAGGCTGGAACAATAAGAGATTGGATTTAGCTAGAGCTAACGCTCTGTGAAATACATCAGTGAAAAATAAAGATAAAAAAGTAGCTTAGAAGATGCAACATACCAGAGGGACATAAATGACAAATCAAAGAACTAAAACTTTTATCTGAGGACAAGGAGGAACTATGAAATACTTTCAATAGGAGGTCATAGCAGCTGCTGTTGGTGTCTCACAGGAATGCCCTTTACCAAGACCAGTGCCCCTCCCCCAGGTGTTGTAGGTAATGACTGCTAATGGCTTATACCAGGACTCACCTTTGGAGGATTTCCTGTGCCTTTGGGAGGGATGGCCTGTGGCCAACGATTGACTATACACAGAATAAACATCCCTGTCTTCCTGCCTGGGGATGAAACAACCTCTTTGGTGCAATTTATGCTTCAGAGCTCCCCATGCAATTAGGCTGAGACTAGACTCTCCCTAAAACCACATCTGTGCCTGTCTTCTTCCCCTGTGCTTTCCTGTTTCACTCACTCCCTAAGAGGTTTCTCCTGAGAACAGTCCCTCAGTAAATTACTTATACAAAAATCTATGTCTCAGCCTCTCCATCTGGAGAATCCAACCTGAGGCAGAGGAAGGTCATGATGAAAGCTATGCAATAGGTACATGAATCTAACAGTGGTCTTTAGGGTCAATTAGGGCAAGGAGACCTGGGCTTAAGGGACATCAGAGAGGAGAGAGGAGAGGTAAGAAGGACCTGAAACTAGAGAGAAGAGGGGGAAATGAAGAGGAGAAGGCAGATAAAGGATCATCTCTAAATAGACTCCTTAGTACTGATGTAACATGGCAGATGAGAGAAAAGAAGGATGAAATAGGATGGTGATGTCTTAGGTCTAGGTCACGAGCAGGAAAGCAGCCTTACATACAGACATCAGATAACCAGAGAATAATCACATCTGGAAAAACTATCTCCATGTAGAACCATCACACAAGACCTACCATCTGCCTAACACTGAAATCTACAGAGCTCTCAAATGGATCATGTCCTGTTTTCAAAATGGCTCTATGAGATGGTATGCTGGTTGTTTCCAATTCTTTGCTCCACTCTGCCCTTTCTTGTGATCTTGAAGTGCTACCCACTAGGGTATAGGGAGAATATATCCTCATGCCCATTGACTTTGGGCTTGCCTATGTGACTTACTTTAACCAATGCAATGCAAAGAAATGTGACATGTGCAGAGGCTTTCTATGTGCTTCTGTGATTTGGCTCTTGTGTTTTCAATCTCCATCTTCAGATGAACACGTTCCAGGGAGGTGATGATCCAAGAAGTATAAGACATGTGGAACAGACCTAAACCCAGCCCACTGCTTAGAGCTACATACAGCTGATCCTATCCAAGCCCAGCAGAACCACTGATATATATAAACGAGAAATAAGTGCTTATAGTCCTAAGCCACCTCATTTGGGGAACGTTTGTTATGAGACACTATTGCAATAATAACTAATACAGTTAGGGTAACTGATATTGTTGAAATGCCCATTAAACACATAAAACAGCTTAGACACATGGAGGTTAAAAATTTGTCCAAGTTCACAGCTCAGAGGAGAAGGTTAACTATGTTCTTATCCACATACTCAACAGAAAGACACTGTAAATGTTGACACATTTCACAGCTTAGAAGCCCAGCATTCAAAGGAATAATTTTTAAATGCTTTTAAAAAATAAAGTACTGAGTTTGCTAATAACCTAAGAAATGCATGTTTTCATATATGCTGCCTATTAAGTCTGTTCATATCGTATCAGCAAACATCATGTCGTCTTGGAGAGGTTCCTAGTTTTTCCTGTGAAATGTTTTTCAACGCCTGAGTGAACCAAAATGAATGTAAATGAGGTTTATTAAGTCAACCCCACATGGTGCTGTATTGTCAGCATTTGTAGGGCTGTGACAGGTTAGTTATTGCAGTTTGAAGGAAATGTCACCAACACAGCAGTCTGCAGAATTAACTTAAAAATATATATGTATAAAACGTCTCAGGATTTTCCACCCTTTCAAAAATTGTCTCCTCAGAAGGTGACAGGAGACCCAGAGAGGCTAAGGTTTGCTTATTCTTTTTCATCAAAAATCACTCTCTTGCTACATGATACCTGAGGCCAAGGGTCAGGGGCTGCAGGTAACCCCTGGGATTCTGATGGCCACTGTTAATGGACTGTGAAGAGGAAACAAAATGAGGGTGACTGGAGTTGACAAGGAGTGACAGTGGCAGCAGCACCGAGAATGAGCGTCAGACTGCTTTGGGAGCAGATGCAAGTGGATAAGAAAGCAAGTGAGGCCCATGATGCTGAGCTGCGGAACAGTGAGAGTGACATCCAGGAGGCTGAGGATCTGGGAGTGGCAAGGTCACATGGCCTGTGCTCACCGAGGGCAGGCCTCAGGAGCAGGCTGGACAGGTGTCAGTCCTTGGGTGGCTTGATTTAAGCAGAATCTGGAGGGCTGTTTCTCTCAGAATCATGCTCAGTCGATGAACTTGAATTTTGGAGTCTTCTTTTGGTTTAAGAGTTCTCCTCCTAGATGAAAATGTCTCACAGGAAAGGTGACCATGCGAAGCTTTTATCTATGAACCTTGGTTTAAAAATATATATATATATTTTCACTAAGAACTCAAGGCTCATGTGGCAGGGATGACACTGGGCACCTAGAACTTGGTGGAACAGTCAGGAAGAAAGAAAAGGAACTAACTGGAAGAAAAGGGGAGAGTAGCTGAAAATAGATGTTTCTGACTTCTCCATTTCTCTCAGCTAACATTGTTTGAACCCGGCACTCCTGCCAGACAATCTGAACTGAGCAGGGGTCTGAGCGGAGTCTGCCTCCATCCCCATTTTGTAGTTGCATGTGGGAGAACTACCCTCCCTCCTTCACACTCCTTTATATAAAGTGAGAGAACCGCAGAGTTTGGGAGATCCTCATGTTTACCTGCTTTTACATTAGAGAAACAGAATGCCAGGGGGGAAAAAGTGAGTCTCTAATCATAGCCAGCTTTGCAAAATTTGCGCAAATCTTTTTCAAAATTCTGTGGATTTCTGTCACCCCACACTATGAATTTTCTATATAGGATTCTACACCTAATGACTAAATTTATCTGGACCACTACTATAATCAGAAGCACTTATTAAATAATACTGATAAACTGAGTCTGTGTGATTTTCTGTGCAAAATGGGCTTAAAGCTTTCATTTACTCTTTTGTGCATGTGTTCATCCATTTAGAAAGCATTTACTGATTGCCCATATTGACCCTGACCTCTGAAAAACCTTATAGACTAAGAAGCTCAAATTGGGCAAAATCTTTGGAGGTGTACATTTGAATAACATCACAGAAATAAAGGTGATAAGCATTCACTCTGAGGGTTCCTTTTATGGGATGGGAGTAGACAAAACATAGAAGACCTTAGTGGAGAGGCCCAGTCAGGGAAAAATTATGCTGTCCCTCAAAAGACACATGCCCAAACAACCCACTTTTGCTTTGCTAAGTCCTCTAGGAAAGACCAAACCATCATTACCAAAAGAAAACAAGTACTTCAGAACTCTGAAAGGCTATAAGGTTGTCCGTTGCTAAAGTTCACTGGGATATGGGGCAGAAAATGCATAGCCTCTGCATCTTAGAAAGAATCAGAGCAAATGCTGTTTGAAGGACTGAATTTTGTTTAGTGACTTGAATTACCAAGTTCAAGGACAGAGCTGAACTAGGATAGCTACCTCCGGGAGGGGACTTCCAAATGAAAATCCCCAGCAAACAAGTGGTTCTTAATTCAAGAGTGACCTTGAGGCTAGGGGTGAATATGGAGTCCTACAGGTGACTCTGAAGATCCAGATACAAGTCCACTGTCTGGGAAGAAAGATTAATGAGAGAAAAGAAGCAAGCCAAGAGTTGAAAAGAATCAAACATAAGCAACATCTAGAGGAGGAACCAGTAAAGGAGTCCAAGAGAAGTGGGGTGATCCAGGAGTTTCCTACCATACAGCCAAGGAAACCACAGATGGTGCTGAAAACCTTTCTAAAGCCATTTATTTCAACTCCCTCCCACCAAACATTTGGAGCAGCTTTCCTAATGGTATAAATGATTGATTTGGATTTCACTCCCTTCTTAACAAATACAGCTGTGTTGTGAAAAAAAGTCATGAGTCTGGTCAGAAGCCTCAGGGCTAACTGCTGCCATGATGCTGTGTAACAGTCCAGCTGTGTGACCTTGAGGAATTGCCCCAACATCTGGAGGTCAAGGTTTCTCATCAAAACTCACAGATTGCTGTGAGGTTCAATGAGGTAATGGATGTTAATGCATATGTAAAGTACCATCTGAATAACATGCTTTTTAAAACACTGTAATTCTTAGAGAACTTACCAATAAGGATGTGAACAATAAAACAGTACACAAAGGGGTCCTAAATATAAGAAGGCTCCAGTGCAAAAACTCCAGGGCTTATTCACCACTCACTATCAAAACACTACTTTGTTTGTAATTATCATAAGTGCCTTGCTTTTTCTGTTTATTTGATCTATTTTTTTAACACTTTGAAAAGCACAATATCAAGGACAAAATAAGGTAACATAAGTAGAAAGACCAACAGAACAGTAGGTATGTGGGCATTGTAATTTGACCTACTTCTATCTCTCTTACCCCAGTCCTGTATTAGTCTTGAAAAATTGCTGCCAAGTAATCACCAGAAATGGTTTGGAAACTGAGTTTGAAGATACCCAAAAGGTCCCATCCCAAGAGCATTGTCACTATTTCACCTGTGCGCTCCCTGGGAAAGCCCATTCACAATGTGTTGTTATTTGCATTCTTCAGGCAGGCTCACTCTGCAGAAAAGTCCTATCCCCAGAGCATTTATGTAGGGGGATGGGGGGGGTAGTAGCAATTGTTTAGCATTGCAGCTGCTTGAGGATGTAATACAAGTTGGAGAAAACAAGAACCTGGCCAAAACCAAAAATCTAGGGAATGGGATGTCCACAGAATGCTTTGAAAAGCTCTGACATATCCCTGGGGATCTAGAACATCAAGTGCAGGTCTACACACATTCCCAGGAAAGAAATGAAAAGTCTCCAATATCTCCCTTCTATATGACCTTGAGGTCCCATGGAAAGAAAAAGTCCATGCTAAGGAAAAGTTGGAAGTTTCCTAAGCATTTAAGGCATGTTCCCAAAATACAGAGACTATCAACAAAGGATGAATGACATATTGGCTTAAGATACTTAATTAAATCTATAACCAATCATTAGCTGACTTCTAAAATAATCTATCAGAGATTTTAGTGTCTTCACACAATAGACAATATGCACTTCATAGAATTCATCTGGGAAAGTCATTAAGCAAACAAATAGCAATAAAAAGAAACAAAAATCAGCCACAAAAGCAAATCTTGATGGGGCAAGATCTGACTTTCCACATGATATTATATGAAAGATTCAATTTATTAGAAAAAGATTATAAGACATACAAAAAATAGAAAGTATGTCCCAAAGACAGGTTGAAAACAAATCATCAACAACTTCAAAACAGTCATCAGAGACCATTCCAGAGAGGAGTTCAGAAGTAGCCAAATTACCAAATAAAAACTTTAAATGAACTCACATACATATGCTCAAAAAACTGAATGAAATCATCTAAAGAATTAAAGTCTGACAACAATGTCTCACCAAATAGGAAATATCAGTAAAGAAACTTGAATGAGGAGGAGGAGGAAGAGGAGGAGAAAATAATGTAATTAAAAAGTATACTAACTCAACTGCAGAATTCACTAGATTTGTACTCACAGAAGAAAGACAGCAAAATTTGAAGATATATGAAATAAAATTATACAGTCTGACAAACAGAAAAGAGAGTTAAAAAAAAAAGAAACAAAACAAAATCATGAACAGAGCCTCAGAGACCTATAGGATACTACAGAGCATACTAGTATGCATATTATGAGAGTCTCAGAAGGACAGGCTACAAAGAAGAGATCAAACAAATGAATAAAAAGTTTGAAGAAATAATAGCCAAAAGCTTCCAAAATTTAATTTAAGATAATCTATATATCCAAGAAGCCAAATAAACTCTGAATAGAATTAACTGAAAGAGATCCACATGTAGGCACATCTTTGTTAAATTGTTTTAAAACAAAAAGAGAGAATCGTGGAAACATCAAGAGAAAAATGATTCACCATATACAAGTGATCTTCAAGTATATTAACAATTGATTTTGCACTGTAAATCATGAAATCTTGAAGCCCAAAAGGCAAAGAGGACATATTGAAAGTACTCAGAAAGAGCCATAACGTAAGAGTTCTATACCCAGAAAAACTATCATTAGAGGAAATTAACACATCTCCACATTAAAAATGAAAAAAAAATTGGTTACTAGCAGACCTGCTCTACAAGAAATCTTAAAGGCATTCCTTTCTGGCTAAAATAAAGGACAACTAGATGACTAGATGTTATTTCAAATACACCTGAAAACATAAAGAACTCTACTAAAAGCAACTTCACAGGCAAATACAAAAGATGGTTTAAGTGTATTTTTATAACATTTCAGTTCTCCTATCTGACTTAAAGACAATGGCATACAGCAATAATTCTGAAATACTCTCATGTAATTTATATCACAATAATAACACAAAGGAGTCAGGAAAAGAATGGAGTTATATTGTAATAAAACTTCTATAGACCATTGAAATTAATTTGTATTAATACAAACTAGATTCTTTTAAGTTGAGATACTAATTGTAATTCTCAGGACAACCACTTTTTAAAAAAAAGGCCAAAAGACATAATAAATATGATACAACAAAGGAATTAGTGGAGTAATGAAGGAAGACAGACATAAGATACATGTAATAAACATAGTATAATAGCAGACACAAGTTCTAACTCATCAGTAATTACATTAATTATAAATGGATAAAATTCATCCAATAAAAATGAGAGCTTAACAAAATGGATTTAAAAGAAGTCTCAATAAATTTAAAAGGGTTGAAATCATACGAAGTGTGTTCTCTGATCACAATGAAATTAAATTAGAAATCAATAACAAAAGGAATTTAGAAAATTCACAAATAGGAGAAAATTAACCAACACACACCCAAGTAACTAATGAGTTGAACAAGACATCACAAGGGAATTAGGAAATATTTTGAGATAAATAAAAATACAAACATAACATACCAAAATGTATTAGATGCTACTAAGGCAATATTTACATGAAAATTTTTAACTGTATATACAGTATTTTTATGTATATACATATTTTTTATACATATAAAATATGTATATACATATTTTTTATTTAAAAGAAGAATCTTTTAAATATATATGCATATGTATATATGAAACTGAAAGAAAAAACTACACAAAATAAGCAGATAAATGTTAAGATTAGATTGAAAATAAATGAAATAGAGAATAGAAAAACAATAGAGAAAATCAAAAATGAAGATGTAATGTTCTGAAAAGGTTCACAAAATTTTAGCCAGAGTTAACAATAAAAGAGTAAAATTAGTAAAATTGGGAATAAAAGAAAGAACATTAATGCTCACTTTACAAGATAAAATAATTACAAAAGAATATTATGAACTAAATATATGCCAACAAATTAGATGATTTAGACAAAATGGAAAAATTCCTAGAAATACATGAACTACCAAAACCGAGCCAAGAAAAAAAGTAGAAAATCTGAATAGGGCTACAGTAAGTGCTGTAATTGAATTTATAATTAAAAAACTCCCCACAAATAAAAATATCAGACTCAGATGGCTTCACAAAGGGAATTTTACCTAATAGTTAATGAATTAATAGCAAATTCTTCTAAAATATAGGAGGGAAAAATATTGCCCACCTTATTCTATTAGGCCAATATTATCCTGACACCAAAACCAGGCAAAGACATCATAAGAAAAGAAAATTATAGAACAATATTACTTATGAAAATAAAAAAATTTTCCTCAAAAATCCAGCAATATAAGGATTTTTACACCACAGCCAAGTGCCATTTATCTCAGGAATGTAAGGTTAGCTTAACATCTGAAAAATCATAAATGGAATACACCGTATTAACAGAATAAACACAAACACCATGTGATCATCTCAGTAGGCTCAGGAAAGCATTTGACGAAATTCACTATCATTTCATGATAAAAGCAATCAATAAACTAGGAACACATTTTTCTCAACCTGAAAAAGTGCATCAATATAAATCCACAGCTAATGGCATACTTAACAGTAAAAGACAATATTTTCTAAGAGCACAAATGAGACAAACATGTCAACTCTTGCCATTTCAATTCAACATTGTCCTGGAGGTCCCAGCCAAGGAAACTACGAAATAAAAAAACATCTGGATTGGAGAGAAAGAAAAAAATTATTTCTACTTGCAGATCACACAATATAGAAAGTTCTGTGGAATTCACTAAAACATCGGAACTAATGTATAAATTCAGCAAGATACAAGATCAATATACAAAAATCATCTTATTTCTGTACACTAACAATGAACAATCAGCAAATGGAATTAAGAAAGCAGTGTCATCTACAATAGCATCAGAAAGAATAATATAACTAGGAAATGAATTTAACAAAAGAACCTCACCATTGAGAACTACAAAATAGTTTTGGAATAAATTAAAGAAATTCTAAATAAATGGAAAGATATCTCATTTTTGTGGGTTGAAAGACAATTATTGTTAAAATGGCATTTTTCTTCATATTGACCTATGGATTCAATGCAGCCCCTATGAAAATTTCAGCCTCTGTGTGTGTGTGCCCTGTGCACAAATTGACATGCTGATCCTAAAGTTTACGTGGAATTCCAATGAACCTAAAGTAGTCAAACAATCTTGAAGAATAGAAGAGCTGGGCATGGTGGTGCATGCCTATAATCTCAGTGACTGGGGAGGCTGAGGCAGGAGGATCGCAAGTTCCAGGCCAGCCTAAGCAATTTTGCTAGGCCCTAAGCAACTTAACAAAACTTTGTCTCAAAATAAAAAGGGTTAGAGATGTAGCACAGTGGTGAAACACCCTGAGCTCAATCCCACCTATCTAAAACAGAAAGAAAAAAGACGACGGTTGAATATTTATTTCCTTGTTTCAAACCGCAATGCACAGTTAACTGATAATTCAGTACTGGCAAAGTATGGACGTATTAATAGATGGAATGAAATTGAGAATCCAAAAATAAACCCTCACATTTATGTCCAAAAAAGGCAAGTCTATAGAGAAGATACAGAAAGATTAATGAGTGCCTTGGGCTGATGGAGTAGGGAGCATAAAAAAGAGTGTGTTTCCAGCAGGGTTCTGGATTTCTTCTGGGGTGATGAAATGTTCTAAATCTGATTCTTGTAATTATTTTACAGCTATGTAAAACAAGTGCATTGCGTACTCTTTAAATGGGCGACTCTTATAAAACATGTATTATATCTCTATCAAACTGTTAATAAAATAAATGTCTACCAAAACAATACACGCAGAGAGGGTCTATGAATTGATAAGAAGAAAAGTGTACTCATGGTCCTCAGGCTTTACAAAAATCTGATTCCCAAAGGGATTTATTGGGGTGTGATTTTTTTTTCTTGAAGTTTCTCTTTTACAGAACTGTTCTTTGCCCTTGCATATACATCCATGTGTAGGTGAAGCCAGGTTGGGCTTTTCTCTAGCCCAAGCCCATAATACACAGGTAACCAGTTATGCCTGTTTGGGAATTTTTCCCACAATACTACAAGAGCCCCCATGTTAAGTGGTCCTATCTTATGATCCAGAACTTTTCTTAACATTCAGTTTGGGATCTAGGGAAGGCCAGGGCTGGGCCAAGAAATGATGGTGTTGGGTGGAGAAATATGATCTGGTTGTTCATGGATGTCAATGTTTGCATAATGCAGAGCCTGAGGACGGGGAACTGAGCATGAGGGCTGACTGTGGAGAGATCAGACAGAAGATAGGAAAGACAAGGAGACCCAACCTGGAAGGGAGAAGTCAGAATAGAGAGGATGGACTCCACCAGCCACTACTGGTTGTGGGTATGAGAGAGAAGGAGCCAAATTGTGCACTCCAAATTGCCTTACATTTTAATTTCACCAGGAAGATATCCTTTTCAAGCATCACTTTCCAGAATGAATGATCTGTTTGTAAAATAGATAATCAATTCCAATCTGATTTATTTTTAATCTATCAGGGTTGCTTTTAAAAAGGTCATATTTATAGTCAAAAGAGGAAAGATTTTCTCCACTGCTGAAAGAGGTGATCAATACACTGAGTGTTGGGTTCTCTCAGTTGCCATAAGACAAGGCAGGTGGCACTCAGGGAGAGCACTCTCTCACACCTGCAGGAGATGCTCCTGTTTCCAAAGCTCTCAGTTATTGTATCTGAGCTATGTGCATGCCCTGTGGAAGCCAATAGCTTAGAAACTAATTGGAAACTAGAGAGCTGTCCGTGGGCTGTGTGTGAACCACCACACAAGAGTCCCACACAGCACTAAACATGGGCTGACCTGCTGTAGCTGCAGCCCCTCTGAGATGGGTGTTACCTGCTAAGATGTCAATCAAACTGCTGACTACAAGACTCCACCTTCTTCCTACTTTGGGAAAGAATGTTGGATGGAAGGTCTTTGAAGTCCCCCAATACAAATAAAGCACACAAGGGGGCCATTTTGTTTTTTGCCTTTTTGCCGTCTGCCAGAGGCCTGGAGGATCATCTGGCTGTGGGCCCGTCCTACCTTCACGTTTTGAAACTATTTTCTGTGTTCTGTGTTTTTTTCGTCACCTTACGTCTTTTAGTCAGCCTTTTACTGGTGGAGGAAATCTCATCCTTGTCATCCAAGCTGGACGTGGAATTGACAGGAAACTGGCCTGTTTCCTTTGGAACACAAGCCGTAGAAGTAAAAGGTCACAACTCAGCCCTGAAATGGAAGTGGACCTGGGAGTTGTCAGGTTTAGCATCTTACTGTGTAACTGAGGAACTTAGCCCAGAGAGGATAAGTGACTTGTCCAAGGTCACTCAGGCAGATGGTGTAAGCTTTGGAATGAATGTCTGGCTTCTCTCTCCCAGAAGACACACAGCCCCCAGGCAGGCCAGGCTGTCACTAACAGGCATATAAGCATGCCGGCACCTGTCCTGGCATGCCTCACGCTCAAATCAGAAAACCTTCTGCTGCGACCCTGATGAGGAAATTAAATTAGCTACTAATTGGTTAATTGGCAGCAGGCTCTGTAAGACAGTAAGGAACAAATTAAGTTGGAGCGAGAAGCACACATTTGTTAGGTTTGATCATCTTCATTATCACCTGTGTAATCATCATCATCTTCAGCCACTCTGTGTACATCTCCCCTGAGAATGCTCTTAGGAGGATTCTGTGTCCTTTTAGCTGTCAGAGAAATTGTCCCTTTTCTTCCTTTTTCTTTTCCACTTTCACCATCTTCTCAGTCCCTAAAAGCCGGCATTTCCCAAACTGTAACCCTCACAAATCTAGTGTCAGCAGTGTGCTGATAAATGTTTAATGACTGGCTCTCTGGGGTAAAGAATCCTGATTTGTAGCATTTAGCAATTACTGTGATGTAAATACATCCACTATGGTTCAATTTCAAGGAATCAACATGACATGCACTGGCTTGCAAACTTCTTGAAAATTTAACAATAGATTCTCACAAACTGGCACCTGCTGGCTCCAACCCACTTCTTTTTTTTTTTTTTTTTTTTTTTTTTTGGTACTGGGGATTGAACTCAGGGGTACTCAACCACTGAGCCACATCCCCAGCCCTATTTTGTGTTTTATGTAGAGACAGGGTCTCACTGAGTTGCTTAGCGCCTCGCCATTGCTGAGGCTGGCTTTGAACTCATGATTCTCCTGTCTCAGCCTCCCAAAGTGCTGGGATTACAGGCTTGAGCCACTGTGCCTCCAACCCACTTCTGACAGTAAGCACAGAGGTTAACAGGACCATTGGAAAGGTCCCATGTCGAATAAAAAAATAGGAAATTCTGCATATTATGTAGTTTCTGAGAAGTTCTGCAAAATAAAACAACATTTAATCTAACTTAGTTCTTTCCTAACATATGTAACTAGTGAATTCATATTTTATAAAATGTATTAAAACTTCCTAGAATACTAGGGTTCCATTGACTTAGAAACACTGTGATCATCATATCATTATTTGCAATTTCTGGGTGCAAGCACCTTTCTAAGCAGCTCAGATAAGATATATAAGATGGACTCTTCCCTTAAAGTAACCAAACTACAGTAGTAAACCTCGAGTACCAGGTAGCTGATACAGACCATGGTTACTGTAAGATTTCAGAAAATAAATACCATCATCAGGCTTGGGACCCAAATAAGGTATATGGCTCTGCCAGGAGAAGGGTCTTCCGGGCACAGAGGAGTGATTGGCGAAGAAGAAGAGCTGCAAATTCATATGCAAGTTCGGAGATAATTAGCAGACCAGTGTGACCAGAATTGAGGCATGGAGTGTGGAGGAGTAAAAGATGAGGATGGGAAAAAAAGAAATAAACAGTGAAGGTCTAATTAGGGAAGCGGAGCTGAACACTCAAGAGTTTGAGCTTGGGCCATGACATGGCAAGGCGCTAAAGCAGAAGGCTTGTATTGTTTGAACATTTCCAGAACCTTCCAGTCATATAAGTTTTTCATTTTTATCAGGTGGAGAGAGGTGGTCTTTCTCGACTTGGGATTTGAAAAATGGCCAGAAGCTGGGTACAGTGGTGTATACCTATGATCCCAGCAGTTCAGGAGGCTGAGGCAGGAGAGTCGCAAGTTCAAAGCCATCCTCAGCAACTTAGCAAGGCCCTAAGGAATTTAGTGAGACCCTGTCTCAAAATTAAAAAAAAAAAAAAAAAAAATTTAGAAGACTGGGAATATGGCTCAGTGATAAAGCATCCTTGGGTTCAATCCCCAGTACCAGAAAAAGAGAAAAAAGATAAAGAAAAATAGCTAGAGTTTACTTAGCTCTCTCAGTGGGGACAGGTGGTTTTATCTTCTGGCCTCTGCACGGGTTGACAGGGACATGGATGTCCACACAGGATTTTTCCTCCTACCAGACCTGTGTCCTAGACATCGTTCGTACCTGAATGCCTGTGGGGTCACCTCTGTCCCTCAAGAGTTTCTGTTCATTCATCCATGTGAATATATAGCTGGATGGAATGCAATATCTTCAGGGCTTCGAGTGAGACATGACAAGTATGTCCATTTGGGGATATGTTTTGATCTCTAATGTCACTATTGTCCTCCTAAAAATCCCAGATGAAGGTGGTCCCCAGCCTGCTCCTCTGTTTTCCTTTTGCCCCTCAGCAGTAAACTCAAATGCTCTCACTTACCCTGTGTCCCCCTTTCTAATAATAATTTTTTTAAAAAAATCTGTTCTCCAGAAAAAAATCTAAAACTCATTTCCTCTAAGATGCAAATAAGCGATAACAGCTTAAAGTCATACCTTTCCAGAATTGCTTTTATCTTTTCATCTTGAAAAAAACCATGAAAGCTCAAGGATTTATACTCTAATTTGGGGATTTTAGGCAGCCTGGGAGGACGTTGGCAGTAGTATTTCTAGAACAATAGCATCGTATCAGGTCCCTAAAGGGGACTCCCTGGACTATCTATATGAAGAGCTGAATGTGACTCTGCTTCCAGGGCTTGCCATCATTCTCACAAGCATGGACCTCGCATCTCCTTGTGCCTCCAGATAAAAAGAGTGGGAGGCCAGGGCCTGTAAGTGTGGTGATGATATACAGAGAACAGCAGCCAGGCCTGGTGACAGAGCGGAAGCAAACGTCATGAGTTCAACCATGGTCCTAAATTCTAATCACAGGTACATCACTTTCCAGCTTCATGACCTCAGGAAAGATACTTTATCTATAAGTTCAGCTTCTGATCTTTAGAAGAGAATTCACAAAGCCCCCTCGTGGGACTGCAGTGACACAGGGTGATAATGGACAGCTCCCGAGGATGGTGATGGCCTGGAAAGAAGTACTCAGACTCCATCCTTTTCTGGAAACTAAAAGTACCAAAGTTGAACATTCTAAACCCCAGAATCCTTCCTGCAGATGATCCCTGGTGTAGGCTATTATTTCTCACTGGCAACACACTCAGACTGCCAGCCCAAATGATGTAACTCTGCAAGACTCCAAAACATAGGTGAGGGCAGTGCTCTCTGGAGGAAGCTGGACCAGTGTTGATTGGTGCTGACAGCAGGTGTCGAGGAGACATCTTTGCCGACCATCCAATTGCCACGGTCCTCTGGTAATTCAAATTACTTTCCAAATGTCACTGCATCTGTCTGAGTCTGACAGCTCTTCAAACCAGGGCCCTGTCTCTCAGTCTGAAGACCTGGACATATTCCTGAAGGGGCTTTTGATCTTCATTTCTTTCCACGTGGGAGGGTCCTTTGTCAGACAAAGTCCAGATTCATGAAAACTGCAGACAAAAACCCTAGTGACAGGTAGTGTGGCAGGTGTAGGCAATAACATATCCAATGCAGAGACCCAGCTAGTTGGATAAGACACATGACATTCCTGAAAATGAATAGTCAGGGGAAAATATTTATACGGTCTTCAAACCCACTATAGTATCACCCTCACTTAATCTTGAAGTCTGACTTCTAGTAACTTCCAAGATGTGCAGGAGAGAAAGCCCTGGATGCTCAAAATAACTATTTCATAGTCCTACACCAAACTTGTGGACTACCTTTCTTAGAAGAAGGACCAAGGCAGTCGTTCAAGTCCTCCGCACTCACGCTTAACATGAAAATATAGCAATCTCAAATAGTTGGTTTCTCCGTCACTGCAAATTGGATACAGCATATATAAGATGTTCAGGGTAAGGAAGAGGGAAACATAAGACAGCTCACTCAATAGCAGTAATGAGAATTGACAGCTGATCGCCTGATGGCAGAGAAAATGCACAAAGTTAAGCAAGCAGAGGAGCTGTGTGTGCAGGGTGCTGGTAGAAATTAGGCAGGGTCATCCAGAAAGGGTTAAACCCAGTTGTGTTTCTAAGAAGGTAAAGAGGTGTGTAATACACTTTAGAAAGTCTTCCATCCAGAATGGCTAAAATAAATGAAATTTTGGCTTTAGAAAGCACAAGCTTGGGATTTCAGGAAAATTCACTTAAGTGGAACACTGTACTCCCCTGACAGTGGAAGATAAATGAGGCGATACTGTACCTGCAAAGGCCACCAAGACAGGCTGAGGAAAGAAAATAGACCCCTGTAACCTTTCCAGCAGCTCATAATGTTCTAAAATTTCCCCATATCCTCCCAAGAACTCACTGGGCTATGCCTTGCTGTAGAAGTTGCTGTGTTTATACCTAAGTGCAGAGGAGCACCTACCCCTAAGGTCTGCCTACCTCTTGGGAATGGATGCCCTGCAGATATATTGCAGGTCATGTGGCTTCTGCCTCTCCTTGTCTTCTTTCCCACTGTCCCTTCCGCCTTTCACCTTCCTTTTAGGTGCCCCAATGCCTGGGTGTTGATAAGTACACATCAACCATCAGCTTGGACTCTGAAGAAAGCATCTCTCCAAATTCTTAGAGGTTTAACCAAAACACACCAAACTTTACCACTCCCTCATGCCTTTACAGCCCCTAATCAAAACTCCAGCTGCTGCCAGGAGGTATGTTAAGAACCCTAACAGAAGATGGACTCTATGATAGTGGATGTTCTCAACCATAGCTTGAATATAAGAACCACCTAAAGGGCTTCCAAAAAATACAGATGTCCAGTGCCCCCACCATCACCACTGGACAATCTGTTCCAGTTGACCTGGGATGATCTTAGCATCAGTATTTTTCAAAAGCTCCTCCATCATTCAAATGTGCAGCCAGAGTTGAGAACCACCCACTTGCCCAGGAATAATACAGAAATAAATGTGATTTGTGAGCTCCAAGGAAGGCCTCTACGTTGTCATGGATGTACCAATGACAAAGTTGAGGTTGACTTTGCTGAGACAAAAAAAAAAACCTAAAAACTGCCTTTAACCCTTTCTGTTCCATTGTCTCAGATGTGGTACATCTACAAAAACTTAATTTTACTGCATAGTAAATAATATAATTATACAATATATAATACAATTATTATAATACTAAAGAGAATAAAATTATAATTACAGTGTAGTAATGTAACAATAATATATATAAACCCTAGATTTAATATGATAATATATAAGCTCTAGATTATGACTTCTAGCCTGTTTTAAAGTACTTGTGTCAATTTCATTAAAATGTTTGTGGAATTGAAAACTTGAGGCTGAACATGATTTATTAAAGATGAGGATACTAAGAGAAAAAGGAACGTTGCCCTGGTATCACCTGGTGTCATTCACAAAGTGATTGAGTCAAAAACGTTTCCACAGCCATTTATGGGCTTGCAGCTCCTCCTCTGCAGAGAAAGGAGGAAACAAGTACTACCATCATAGTAGACTTTACCATCTGAATGACCTGAGCCAGATGTAACTGGCCAGATGCCTCTGCTGTGAGTGAAGTGGGCTGGAGACTTTCAGGGCCTCCCTCTCCTGAGAGCTGGCCCTCTGGAGACTGGCCTGGGCAGGTGAGGAGTATCATATGGGCTTGAGTTTTGAGAACTATATGCTTCTTACTTGATTAGGACTTTTCAGGTATAAAGGCACCCTTTCCAAAAGCTCATCTATCACAAATTTCTGCTCTCTTCCTGACTGCACCTGAAGAGCCCTGTGCTCAGATCTGCCTGTCGCAGCACATTGATAATCAACGTCCAGGGGTCCTGTTTCTTCACCCCAGTCACTTGATTTACATGCTCCCCTCCCCGGGACCAACAAATGATTTATTTATTTGTTATTTTTTAAAAAACCTAATTCCACAAGATAAAATAAATTTAAAATAAGAGAAGTGAGAACAAGGAAGGAAAGTATGAGCAGTGAATGAGATTAGTATCAAAACCCAAACCCATCTTGGAATTCAATACACCAGTCAGGAAGGGAATACCAATTTGCTTGTGTTTTCTAATTGCAATGCAAAGAAGGAAATGGGATCCTTCACACAATTCAGAGTTCACAACATTAAATCTAAACAGTCATTCAAGATAAACATAACCATTCCTGGAACTAAAACCAGACAGGAATGCCTCCCCTAGCTCCATGTGGAGAGGACTCCGTGATTTAGTGAATAGCATCCTCAAAGCACCCTTTCTATAAACATGGCAACGAGTTTCACAGGTCTGTTTGTAAAAACATCCCTCAGTGTAGGCTGATGTCCCATTACCAAATTGTTACCCAAATAACAAAAGAAAATTCTACAGGGGACCAGCACAAATGTTCCAAGTACCAGAGTCTGGTTTAATTAGAAAATAGCTTTAGAGAAACTAGAATGAGTGAATGATCCTCATCTGACATGTAAGAAAACTGAAGCTCCAAACACTGTCCAGATGATTCATACCTCAGTGTCCTCCATCTATTATGTGAAACAGTAAGAACTCAAACAAAGGGTTTGGTTTGGTTTGTACTTTTGTTTCTCCTCCAACACGCTGCGTTCTAATCCAGACAATTAGATTGTAGGTGGCCTGTGGGGATAAGAAGACCTTGTCCAGGGTTACTACAGGATAAGAAGCCCTAAAGTTTATTCTCTGCCTGGGTTGCCGAAACTCAGCCTTGCCTGTTCTTCTATGGGGTACCCCGTCCCTGAATTGCTGTTCCACTTCACTGTGGCGACAGGAGTACACCTCTTCTAGATGCCTGTGAGGAGGGCCTCTTCCTCCACCAACAGGGCACATTCTACATTCAGCATGTGCCCAAAGCAGCCCCCAGCACCAGCCTCAGCTGCCTCCAGCACCCCCACCCTTGATCCCCCAGCAGGCCCGGGAGCTTAGAACACATGGCCTCAGGTGTGGGAGGAGAGCTGCCGCAGGGCATCTGTCTGGGAAAGAGGAAGAAAGAGAAGAAAAACGGCCCCCTCTGAAAGCTTTCCAATCACTCCAGCCACCACCATCTCTAATTCTTTTCTTAAAGTATAAAATCATTCTTCCACTGATCTCACTCGTGGTCAGAGCTCAGTACAGGCCCATCCGTCACGGGGCTGATTTGGTTCAGCAGGTGTTGGCTAGGCAATCGCTCATTTCAGGCTAATCTGCTAGCGGCTGTCAGGGGTTATGGAGTATTTATTGAGTTTGTGTCAGGTCTGGATGACCAATAGCCAACAGCCGGTGGATACGCACTGACATTGATGATATTGCTGAATTAAACGAAGTGATGTATACTCAACTTGCTTAGAGCCAGGAGTGGACCTTGGGATCATTTTATAACACAATGCAGACGATCCCTGGGCTTTCCTTTTCAAAAAAAAAAAATTATACACATGGCGTTTCTATTTAAGGGAAAAAAAAACATACATGGTCCCCAACAAAGGTAGTTATGTTGGTATTTAAATGAACAAGAGCTTTTCCTAGGGAGAATGGAGGGAACAAATAAGATCCAGACATTTAGCAAATGGCCCTCTGTGCACTGCCAAGACCTGGTGAATCCACAACATTTAGATTTTAGGCCTCATCAGAAAAAGTCAAGGATTGAAGACCTAGACTCAAGATTAATTAAATCTGGTAAGAATCTGTTTTGGTGGCAATAAGATGTCACAGATAAGAGCATTTGAGTTGGATCAGGCATTGGATTTAAGCCCGCCTCTACCATTTCTTAGCTGTGTGTCTAAGCAAATTCCTAAACTTCTCATATTCTCAGGTATATTTTTTTTCCTCTTTTAATCTCAGTAGACCAGTGATACTAACTAGAAGGCCAGTATGAGGTCACATGAGAAGCTAAATGTGCTGGTACCTGGAATTAATTTCCTACATTTCTCTTTCTCCTTGACTTCTCCTAGAAACAATCTTCTCTCCCAAGTCTCACCCAATTCCAAAGCAAAGCATAGTACTTTCTACCTATATTACCTGTGCCCATGATGATGGAGGTATTGTCACAAAAACTCATGGAGCATCACATTCAAATAAGCAGAATTTGGTATGAAGTCTCTGGCTTAGATCACCTCCCAAAAGGATTTTGGCATTGAACAATTCCATCACCAGTCCTGTGGCCTGGCCCCAAGGTCAAGTCTGCAACATTCTCCTAGGGAGTGAGGAGGGGCAACTGCAGTGAGCCGCAACTGGCCAGGCAGGTTACGTCGACAATGCTGGGCGTCCGAAGCTGTGTAATGGTGAGCAGTGGCTTGCACTGTCCAGGTCTCAACATCTCATCCCAGGAAATGCCCACATGGAAGTAACTGATCTACAAGTTCCCTCCAGTCCTAACAATCATGATTTTGTGACAATCTTGAAAGAGAGAGGAAGCTCCTCTCTGATGCCAGCATTTTTTCCTTTAAGAGAAGAGTTGGTGTCCAATGATGTGGCAATGGCTGCCTCTTGGAAGGTAAATTAAAAGGGAGCTTTTCTTTTTGGAGGGGAGGTAGGTACCAGGGATTGAACCCAGGGGCACTTAATCACTGAGCTACATCCCCAATCCCTTTTATTTTTATTTATTTATTTATTTATTTTGAGACAGTCTCACTGAGTTGCTCAGGGCCTCGCTAAGTTGCTTGCTATCCTCCTGCCTCAGCCTCCTGAGCCACTAGGATTACAGGTGTGTGCCACCTCGCCCTACCAGGGGGAACCTTTCTAAACACACAAGGACTTAGAAGAAATCAAAGTGTCCTCTTTCCTGTTGACTAGCCATAGCTTTTATTTTTTGGATACCTACTCTGAGCCAGGCACCAGGAGAATGCTTTTCTCTTTTACAAATAGAAGAAACTGAGCCTTCGAAAAATAAAGTGACCAATAAAACCACACAGCTAAGAGGAAATGCAGCTGGAATTCGACTCTCAATCTACTGGCCGCACACTGCCCACTCTACCACTCTGTCCAAGAAAACACATGACCCCATCCCACAGAAGTGTCAGTAGGTCCCAAATCTACTGAAAGCAGCATCCCCTTTCATCCTCAAGCTTTTTGGAAAACTGCTAAGAAGCATATCAGAGGGTTTTACACCTCCCCTCCCTCTCTGACACTCCTACCCTCCCCGTCTGCCCCTCACCACAAGAAAGGGCAGAATTAAACACAAGCAGTGAGAGAGAAAAAGAAAGGACAGGTCCCTGCATAATGATTCCCCAAATAATTGATGACTGCCTGCACCAATATATCATGCACATATTAATCTATCACATATTAATAGAAATGACTGGCACACAGTGTACATATCCATACATCCACGTGTATACTTCTTAGATCGCTAGGTGCTCTTTCTTGGCAAGTGTGTGACTAGCTCCGCAATGCTTCCCTGTGATGGAAATTGAATTTAGGTTACAGAACATCATCTGGCCCAATTGCCACTGAATTATTCCACACAAAATATCAAAGTTAATTTTTGGGCCTGTCAGCCCTGTTGATGAGTCGGGCGGCTGTCAGCCCGGCTGCTTCTGCCTTCAGTGCCAGAGAAGAGTCTGAAAGTCACGCAATCCAAACAGCGACCTTGGCGGGGACGGAGGTTAGATTACCAGGATGATTAAATGCCAAGGCGAAGGTTTCGAAGCCCGGATTTGAATACCTGTTTACATGTAGGATAACAGATAGCCACCCAGTGACAGCAAGGTTGTAACTCACTCCCCAGAGTACTGCCACCACCATAAAACATGAAGGCCCTGCTCAGGAAGTCTGCACCCTGGCAGCCAGGCCTCTGGAGTGATTTAGAACCCCGGATCCATTCAGAGACTATCTAATCTATTGTCTTTTATTACATGCACTACTCAGTCTCTCTCTCTCTCTCTCTCTTGCAACTTATTTTTTTTTAATCTAAGAAGTACCAGCAATCTAATCTCCTTTAAAGGAATGCTATTCGAAAGCGCTAGTTTGATTCAAAGAGAGTAAGGATTTTTTATGCCATAGTCCAATAAAGAAAAATCATAACTGCTGCCACTGTAGAAATATGTATATTCTCCCCACCCCTGCAGACCAACCTGGCCCTGCACCCTGTCTCTTTCCATTCTTGCTTCCATCTTAAATGCCCCTGAAACTTCCCCCTCAATGGAAGCCAGCAGGGCTACTTCTTTGCTTCCCTTCTGACTAATTGTCTTGGGCCATCTGATGTTGAAATAATCCATAATTGCTTAATCTATCCGCGTCTGTGTGGCAAGAAACGGAAAAGCACTTTGGAAAGATCAATCATCTAAAATCATTGAGTAGCATATTGGAAGCAGGGTCGTCGTCTGCTCCCAGCTGAGAAAATGATGGTGGTAAGAGATAAAGGCTCAGAGAAGAGGCTGTCTCTGTCTCCATAGCTTTTTGATTCTGAGATAGATTACCCAGAGCACTAACTGCTCTCCGTTTGTGCTAAACAAAGATAATAGCATTGGAAGTCACAGCCACATAAATGATACGACAATCAAATAAACAACCCCATGCCCCTTGTCTCCCGCCAGCACTAGCACACTAATAATTAGGCAACATGATGGGAAAAAAATCTTTGCCATTGGGACCTGGATCACTAGAGACCCAGGGAAAAGAGAAATCAGTTCCAAAATAGCTGGGGAAAAATATGCAAAAAGATTCCATATACTCTCTGTAAGTAAAAGAAATTCAAGATGGTGAAAGCTTGGTGGAATAGGGTCGGATTTCTCAACTAATACTACAGCACAGGAGGCTGTAGGGACTAGGGAAATGTAGTCCAAGATCATGCTTCTCTGGCTGGGACCATCTTCTCACCATGCGCTATCCCATCCTGGAACTCACAGTACAGGCTGCTCTTTTCCTGCTGTTAATGCTGTGACAGTGTCTACTTCCCAGAGCCCTGGTCTTTTTCTGAAAACTCATTGCTAGTTGTCCTCTACACAGGAAAGTGGCTGGAAGAAGGAATGCTGCCCACCCGAGAAAGAAGAGCCAACTGGCTGCGTGTGCCCTCAGCCCTTCAGTGCTGTTCTCCTGATGTGCAGACATGCAGTTTGGGGTACAGGGCACTGGAGAGGGGTTAGGAATGCCCTAGAAGCAAAGCTATAGTCCATCTCTCACCAGATTCCACAATCATGCAATCCTGACATATGACAATGTTGATAGATCACAGCTTTTGGTATCTAAAGAACCCAAACCCATGTTCTCCCTGCACCATGGAATTAGCCTTGTGAGTATTTCTGCACTTCAGTGTTAAAGATTCTTCACAATGATGTAGTGAAGGTCTGATCTAGTCATGCATCATTTAACAGCAGAGAAACATTTCTGAGAAATGCGTGGTTAGGTAATTTGGTTGGGCCATCATGAGTGTACTTACACACTAAGACGGCTACAATGTAACTAGGCGATCCAATCTTATGAGACCACTGGGTTGACTGAAATGTCATTGTATAGTACGTGACTATATTTTAAACAACTGATAAATTATAGGCTCTTTTATAAGTAGTTGTTGTAATCAAGTAATTGTATCCTTGAAAAAATTATGTGGGGCAATATTATTAATTTTCCTAACTTACAAATGGGCATTACACTGAGACACAGAGAAGCTTATGTAACTTGTTCAAGGACATTCAAGTTCACTTCTGTGTTATAATTATCATCATCATAAATAATAAGTGGTAGTCATCACTTCTCTCATCCAATATGATGGACTGACTCTGAATGGAAACTTCACACTTATTCTCTACATCAGTGTGACTCAAGCCACATAAAGCATTGGAGGACTTTCCAGAGCTTCTTGGAGCAGCCTCAACTGCTCACAGAGTTCAGAGCCACTATACATAACAGGTGTCCTGAGAGCCCAGCTGTTTTATCCTGATCACTGTGTCCTTATTCTCTCCTTTCCCCTCTCTTTCTCCCTCCGCCAACCCTGCCCTCAGTTGAAATCCAACTTCATCAGTTACAATCCTCACAATGCCAGTTGGACTGTGTCTAGGGGAGAATACTTGATCTACTTCAGGACTGCTAGTGTGCTAAGTATCACCAGTGACTAAAACAATTAAAGACACAGTCTCCAGGCCCAGCCCTTGGCCCCCAGCCCCTTCTTGGGGTAAAGAGGGACTGTATATAGCCAGGAAGGCAGATACATCTGAAGAACTCAACAATTCACCACAAAGGATTTGTTAACAGCCTGCAAAGGGGATAGAAGGGAATAAAATGCAATGGCAGAACATGCTAGAATCACACATTTAGACTAAAAGGTAGCAAAGTGAGAGCAGTGGGCCATGCTCTGCACAGAGCTTCAGCACTATATAGAATCTAAGCAGAGAACTAGAGTCCTGGGGTGGTGGTGTACACATTTCTTCCTCCAGCACCTCACTCCAACCACCACACACAAACACCTACACCCACACTGTACCCTTACTGGAACACAACCAGCAAGTCCTCAGTGCGTTTGGACTCAGGGTGCACTGGAGGGGTGGGGTGCTCTTTTCCTAGTGGCTGCCTGAAATATTCCTTCTCTCCTGAGACCAGTAAGCAAAGGTAAGATGGGGCCCAAGACCTCTGTTGTCCAGTGGACACACAATTCTTGACACCAAATAGGTACTCAGTAAACATTTTCTGAGTGAAATTAATCAATGGGTGTCCAAGAGAGACGTCACTTCCCAGTAGCAAGAAAGGAATAGGGAAAATGGAGCTGATAGAGGTGACTGATCCTAGTGGAGGCAGAGACAAGGTAGCAGCAAAATGGATATTAGAAAGGAGGTACTAAGACTCATAGAGTGACCCCAAACAGCATAGTCAGTGTATCTGGACAAGGTTCCTGGGCTGTGATTAGGAAACAGAGACACCCTTGCAAAGCATACAACATCAAATTGGGATCTGATGGAGGTATGTCCTGGAAAAAGATACAAAGATATAAGGACAGGAGCCCAGGGGGCCAGGAAATGGGGCACAGTGAGGGAGAAGTTAGCTTTCAAAACCCAAGGATATACAACAGGAAGGGCAAAGAGACTATGCCAGCCCATCCTACACACCACCTGGATCTAGCCAAAGAATAGGAAGGTCACAGCTAAAACAAAAATATCTCAGAGTCATAAGAAGTCCTGACAAGTTTTAGCAACTTCTCAAATTATTTGAATATGAGAAAATCTAAACACATGGTGTTTTCTCTTAATATTTTTTTATCTGATGCATAAGGGAACATGAAAGTTTGGGTTTAAATTAATGCTGCTTTGTAGACTAGTGCCAAGTTGTAGGGCAGGGAGAAATCTTCACCTCCCCTTACTCTGGAAATTCGATCTCACCTGATTTGATCTTGGACTACCAACTAATGAGGTGCATTCTTGAGAAAACTAGTTCTTGCCTTTGGAAACTATCAGATTTTCTCTGATTTCCTTGAGCTGGCCACAGTCATTAAATTTCAAATACAAAAAAAAATCTGTGACAGCAACAGAAATAATAAAATATCTAGGATATACAAACAAAAACCACACTAGATCTTCTGAAGAAGAACTTTAATCTTAACTAAGGAGAAAAAGGATTATTCTTAAAAAATGAGAAAGTATAAGAGTGAAAAAAAACTTAAATAAAACAAAGTCCTGGATGAATTAAATAGCTACATATGAAAGACAAAATTATAAATACAACTTTTTAATGGAAGAGAATATTTTTGTGATCTGAGGTAAAGAGCTTCTTAAATAAGACCTCCAAAATACAAATCATGTTGTAAAAATTTTTGTAAGTTCAAGTGTAGTATTTCTATTCCATGAAAAATACTATAGAAAAAATAATAAATGGGGAAGGAGAAAATAAAGAATATTCAATGTTAAAAATTAACAACTAGATTATTGTCAAGAATATACAAGCAATTTTCACAACCAACAAGAAAATAGGAAGCTAGCATTTAAATGGAAGAGGACACAAATAGGCAATTCACAGAAGGACAAATCTAAATGTCTAACGTGTAAAGAAATATTCGACTTCATTAATAATTAGAAACCTGTAAACTAAAATAACAGTAAGGTGCCACTTTCTGACCATCTAAATGTCCTAAATTTAAAACTCAGATAATAAATGATGGAAAGATATGGAGAGACAGAACCTTCATGCATTTTTGGTGGGCAGGTGCGCTGATGCATCCATTACGGAGAACAATATGGTGATACTTAGCAAAAGTAAAAATGCTAAAAAATCCAAAAATTCCTCAGCATTTAAATCCCATAGTTGACTAAAATAGCAAGAATTGGAGACAATAAAGAAACCTCCCCTATGGAATTGGATTATTGCAATAAATATCTACACAATATGGAACGCTATGCATCAGATGGAGTAATGAACTATAGGTACACAGTAATATAAATAGATTTTTAAAAAACCAAGTAGTGACTCCTACTTCTGGGTGGAATGCAGTAGGAGAAGGAGACACTCCCACAGACAACAGCTAGGGATATTAAAACGACAAACGCTGATGGTGCCAAGAGCCAGCAAGGAATGGAAACTCCATGTTTGTGGTAGTACAACCACTTTGAAAACATTTACTACAATACTCCCAAGTGTGCCCTCAACAGAAATGCATGTAGATGTTTACCTCAAGAATCTATAAGAATGTTCATAGCAGCACTACTCATAATCACTCTAAACTGGAAACAACCCACATATTTACCAATCAATCATAGAATGAACAAATACATTTTGGTGTATTCCCTCAGTTGAATATGACATTGCAATGAGAATACATGAACAGCATAGATTAATCTCACAAATATATATCATTCAGTAAAAAGTCAAATATACAAGACAGCATAATGCAAATTTTCATTTCTATAAAATTCAAAAACAGGCAAAATTAATCTAATTTTGTTAGCTGGGTGAAAGTTTCCTAAGCTGTGCACTTCTAATTTGCAGTTTTCTGTATGTATATTAAATTTCAACAAAAATTTACATAATATCCGGGCACCCTGGTGCACACCTGTAATCCCAGTGGCTGGAGAGGCTGAGGTAGGAAGAAGATTACAAGTTCAAAGCTAGCCTCAGCAACTTAGCAAGACCCTAAGCAACTCAGTGAGACACTGTCTCTAAATAAAACATAGAAAGGGTTTGGGATGTGGCTCAGTGGTTAAGTGTCCCTGGGTTCAATCTTTGGTACCAAAAAAAAAAAATTTACATAATAAAAACCGGAGTGCTAAGTGGCACACTAAGAAACAGAATTAATTCCATCCTATTCCTGAAGTTACCATGAAGAAAAAAAAAATCAAAAAGTAAATAAAAACATAGGTGACCTCTGAGGGAAAGCATTACAGTAAGTAAAAAGGAAAGGAACAGAGAGAAAGTCTATGTGGATTCCATCTGGAAAATCGTGAGCTCATAGGTAGAGGGCAAGGCGAGGGGTCTGTAAGAGGGGGTAAGATGGTATTGACAGACGCAAATGCTTTTTAAGCACTGGGACCTACTGCTGCCACCGCTATTCATTCTTTCTATGAGTGAATTTGATTTCACAGTGCAAATAGGAATACAAGCAAGGAAGGAAGGGTGGTGGGAGGGACAAAGAGGGAAGAGGGAGGAGGAAGGATAGCGGGAGGAAGGGAGGAAGGTCGGGTGTGGAGTGTTGCTTGGTGTTTCTGCAATCGTGCAGCAGTGTGGGCCTTGTGGACCCATTACCAGATGTAACTATATTATTTTCCATCACAAACTTCAGATCCCTTTCTTAGTGTGTAGTGGGAAAGAGAGTCCCATTGAGCATGAAACGACCTGCCCCAGGCTACAAAGTCATTGATTCCCAGAAAATACACTTCATTTTGGATGTTCAGTTTTTTGGTCATGATTTTGTTTTATTCCTTTTGACCTAGAAGATTTAATTGAAACCAAGAAGTCTCCCAGACAGACTGAAGCTGTACTTAAGAGAAGGCTATTTGCAGCACAAGCTTTCAGAAGTGGGAGCTGTATTAGTCTCTATTGTCTTTTGCTCCTTCCATTTTGAACTCATTGTCCATTTTCGGTCCATGTTCAGTCCTTTAAGACCACTTCAGAAGAGTTGAGAAGGCAAAGAAAAATATGTCTTGGAAAGTCTCATATGCCAAGATGGAAAACTCAAGGTTTGGAAGCCAAAACTGTAACCCGCAGTATACCTAAAGTGGATCATAATTCTTCTTGTTTCCTTTCTTATAAGAAGGCCTTTAAAGTGTCAAATTTATCAAATTATGTTTTGCTTCAGATATTTCCAACCATTTTCCTGGAAAATAATTGCCCATCTGATTAATTTCCTGTCCCTTCTTAAAATCCCTTCCTAGTCACCCGCTGCCCTCCTCTCCCTGGCCAAATGGGTCGTACTTCTGCACCACATTTCTGCACACATCTATCATTGTACACACACAGTTCTTAAAAGGGTGTCTCACCCACTGGACTATGAGTCCTGAAAGTAAGACTCTAACATATTTGTTTCGTAACATCCAGCACCTAACACAATAGGCAGCATTTGAAACATCTTCACCACTTTCTGGATTGATTGTGTAGTGACTATCTTTATGTGCTCTAATATACACTTGAAAAATGAAGTCCAGGCTAAAAGAGTATGTTAACAAGTTAAAAGAGTTAGAAGGTACGTTTTGCTGAGGTTTGGTACCACACTCATACAAAGGGAACTGTTTTTATAAACAGAACTGTTCTACCTCTACTCCATAACCTCACTCTCTTTTCCTCTTGATCTACAAACAACGTTTTCAGTTCTTATTCACTTAATTTCCAATTTCTTTTTTGAGTGAATACTTGGCATTTCTGAGAATTCCACTGTTCTTAAATCCCCTTGTCACTCAGCAAATGGCTTTATACAACTTTAGTTCCTATAAAAATTTGCTTCCTTTTAGAATGTCTTCTTCACCCTGTTCAATTTCATGGTGACAGAGCTAGATGGCACAATGAAGGGCTATTAGCTATTCTTATGATTTGACCAGTCTGAGATTTGCAAAGTGCTTTTATGTATTATCTCATTTGAGACTCATATCAACTCTGAAAAATAATCCTATGCTTATAAATGGGTAAATTGAGGCTCAGAGGCCTCAGTGATTGCTCAAGCTCATGGAACTAGTAAGCAGCAGAGCCAGGACTTCTGCCAGCCCAAGTCTTCTGCTAGCAAGACCATATACTACCAAATAACAAATATTCAAATAATGACTCTCACTCATTCACATAATTTAATGTGCATAGCCACAATAAAGGAAATTTTATTAAGATAATACTATAAAGTTATATGGCCTAGGTATATTACATAAACTCTATGGTATTAACTGAGAAACATAAAAACTTGGCCCCTCCCTAGTGTTGGAACCACCAATACACCCAATCACACCAATCAGACATTCTGAAAAGACAAGTTTTCTCTTCCACCCTATTCTGCCAGAGGAGAAACAGAAGCACCAGTGACTTCTTGTCCTTTGATGAAAATCTCCATTGCACTCTGAGAGATCATTTAGTCAAAATGGTTTAATGACATGCTTCTCTGGAAGTTGTCCCCAGTTTTACAAGTCAAGATGGCAGATAAGCATTCCTGTGAGGAACAAAGATTTTCTAGCTCCTCTCTCACTGGACTGTGCAGACATGCATCCTACCAAAAATATAGCTTTCAGATGCCAGTCTCAACAGGCGTGGGTGTGTTTGCTTAGAGCAGATGCTGAGTTCCATGTGGCAGAGGGAGGAAGGACTAGGCTGATCATGCTTCTGACATGATGTTTGCTGGAATCTAAACTCACTTCTCAAATCCCCAATTGAGCTGGGCTTCCTTGAGGCTCCTTGGCTTTTGGCTCCAGCTAGAGGAATGGGTGTCTTCCTATCAACCAACTCTGGTAGAAGATTTAAGACAATCAACAGCAGCCTGGTCTACAGCCAGAACATGCCCCATAAGTAGGGCCCATTCTTTGATCAGGTTATGCCAGTATCAGAAGGAGATTGAAGACACTCAATAACACAATCTTAAACCATTTATGCATTCCTACTATGAAGAAATTGCCAAGAGAGGAACTAGGGGAGATACTGATATAGTCAGCCATGTTTTCCTCTTTGAAAAATATGTACATGAATTGAACACAGCCTTTGAGTACCCATTATAGTATGGACTCTAATCAACACTGTATTTTATGCTCATTATTCCATTTAATTCTCCCAACAACTGTTTCAAACTGAACTTTATTATCCACATTTTGGAGATAAAAATTCTAGAGTTCAAATAAACAAAGAAATGTGCCCAAGGTAACATTGCTACTAAGTGGGACAGAGCTAAGATTCAACTCAGACCCATGTGGCTCAAAAGTACATCAGATTGCAGAGATATTTCTCTGTATGCATTACTTGCTGAAGGACATGATAGTGGAGTTCCATTGATGTGTCTATAAAACCAAGTCTTCTCATCTCACAAAGAACCTAGTTTTCACTTCAGGATCTATCAGGAAAAATCATGAATAGACATATGGTTGGTCCTAGTCTACCAAGAAATTGAATAACTTGGAGTCTTACTGATGCCTGAATCCACTGGAGTGAGCTAGGAGAGAGGCCTCCCTCTCCCCACAATGAAAATGATAGGAGCAATCAAGGTTTTCTTTTAATTTCATCTTGGTCTGAATCATCTTTATATTCCCCATAGCACCTTATACAAGGCTTTGCAAATATTAGGTGCTAAATAAATATTTGTAGAAGGAATAAAAGAATGAAGAATGGAGAGAATAAGTTATTTATGAAATAGCAAGGAAAAAAAGCAGGAAAAACAAAACAGTGTAGGCTGGAAAAGTGGTTCGTTACCCCTTCTGGGAGAAGTCTCCATCTGCAGCTCTGGTTCTTAGCACCTTTTCTTCTGCTACACTGTTCAGAATATAATTTTAGCAGCATCCTGTTGTCCATTAGCATATGCTAACTTATGTCTATCCAAATACTTTTAACAAATATAACTTAACAAATATAAACATAATTATTAAACTACAGAGGATATACTTTCCATTATCCTTTCATGCAATACTCTGCCTGCATCGGCCCAATTAGTACATAAGGTGAGAGGGGAGGGGAAATCTGTTTTGTTTGCTCTGTATTCTCCCTGCACGCTTAGGACAATGCCCCATTTGAAGGAAGGCCCTCATAAACTTGGCTTAAATAAGCTTCCTTCCAGTGGGCACTCTGTAAATCCTCCTAAAGACCAAGTGTCCTGCTATCCTCTGCTTGCTTTGGACATCATGAACAACACAGCTCCTGACTCAGGTACAGATGAGGTTCACCTGGTTGAATATGGAGGTGCCCTCTTAAGGGTCTCCTGAGCCTGGAAAGGTAACTTAAGGAACATACTGCCTACCCTTTACCCAGATGCCTTAATAGAGTTTCCTTGGGAGGGGCTCATGCTGGAGCGATAGCCTGTTTCCTTTAAGTGAGAGTGAAGCCTGGCTTTGAATGCAACAAGAGTTCCTTGAAGCTTGAAGTGTTCAATTTTACTTCGCCATGCCCCTAGTATAATCCATTGAAAGGGCACTGTCCTTCAGGCCTTTCAGCTGGGCTGACAGCTGCCCGCTGATTAATTGACAGGTTAAAAAGATTGATTCCACATGTCAGAGCTGTAACCCTGCCAGAACAATACAGCTGTCACTTGGGCTGTAAAACAGACGCTTACATTAGCAGGCCTGACAGAGCCGCGCACGGACACATGCACCTGCCTTTATGGAGAGCCTAAACACACGGCCACGCTGAGATTAATCATCTTGAAAGCAACGTTGGAAGATCAAATAAATGTTTCTGTGATGGAAATAGAGGTAGCAATGCCGCCTTGGCATGTTCTTGGTCTGCAGATGGTGCCCAGTGGGCATGCCAATAATGGTGCAGAGGACAAGATGGGGCTTCAAGAGTTGTGTACAATTACTGTCTGCACTTCTAAGGCCTAGTCCTTCCAACCTGCACTTTCATACAGTTTCTTACATTCATAGACAAAGCCCCACCATTTGCCTGGAACTCCATCTCTCAGCACAGAGCTAAGCCTCCAAAACAATAATAACACACATACAACCTAACCACTGTCACGTCAACATGTTTGTGGAATGATCATTTAAAACTTCAGTGGATGGGAGCCTTCAACACACCCAGAGTCAGAAATCTGACCATGTCAAAAGCAGGGAGAGACTCCAGTGGCCTGAAGACAAATATTTTCCTACCAGAAAATATTTGGGGACATCTAAGACATCTGATCAAGCATGGCTTTTCCAAAGCTGTTCAACACATCTTAATTGCCTGTGAGGAGCTTCAAAACAGAAATGTCCCAACATACTTATTATATATTTAAAATTTCAATAGCCTGAAACTGTCACTAAAATTGTCACTATAGAATTCATCAAGGAGCAACAACAGCCCATGATCAGGTTAATATCCCCACCCGGATTTGGTAAGAATACCTAACCAGGGTTATTAGGATTTACAAATTTCATGTGCTCTGTTTTAGTCAGTGTTTGTGTTGCTGTGACCAAAATGCCCAAAAAGAACAACTTAGAGAAGAAATTGTTTATTTGGGGCTCATAGGTTCAGAGGTCTCAGCCTATAGATAGCAGACTCCAATGCTCTGGGCCCCAGGTAAGGCAGCACATCATAGAGAAAGGGCCCAGAGTAGGGAAGCTGTTCAGCTCATGGAGGGGTCAGGAAGCAGAAAGAAAGGGGGGAAGATGCTGCAGGAAAGATGCACCTTTCTAGGGCATCCCAGTACCCATCTCCTCCAGCCACGCCCCATCTTCCTACAGTTACCACCCAGTCCATTCAAGCTAAGATGGACTTATTAGGTTATAGCTCTCACAATCCAATCATTTCACATTCCTGCATTATTATAGAAATTTGGGGGAACACCTCATATCCAAACCATAACAATACCCTGGAATTTCCCATACTGGAAATGGTGCTCTGAAACAAAAAGTGTCCTGTTAAAGATTTCAGTGATAATTCTAAGTCTCATAGAGTAGCACTTCCCAAAACCTATCTGCAAATTACAATCAATTGTGAGATATTTAGAAAATTCAAATACTAGACCCACAGTAAGGCTATGAATCAGAATTTCTAAGTATAGAGTCTAGACCTCTGAATTTTTTAATAAGCTCCCTAGTTGATTCTCAGCATATAGGTATTTGGTAACCACAGCTCTCAAGTCCATTCAAACTAAAGTCTCATCTAACAGACTCTTCTGTGTGAGGCTAACCTCTATTGGAAGAACTCTGGGAACATGTTTATTGACAAATTTCCCAGGGAATATTCATGTCACAAAAGACATGGTAGAAAACCATCAGTATCATCAAAATATTGAAAAGTAGATAAATAAAGACTATGCATACACAGAGAGAGAGAGCTTGTTAAAATATAATGCATTCACAGCTTCTGGATAATTACCTAAAATCAGAAAATTCAGTTACGATACATTTTTATGAATGAGGTAATGAACATGTGAACACATGAATATGTGTTCATTGTAATACAGAAAAAATATAAAAGTTATCCCCTCTAATAAAAGATAATGCTCTCTCTCTTCCTCCCCTAATCCAATTCATTTAGGTAAACATTGTTAATAGCTCTGTGTGTTCTTCCATGTCTTTTTCCATGCTCACACAATCCTATGCAAATGCATATAGACCTATATATAATGTTAGTGATTACTGTAAACTGTTAACCTGACTGGGCTAAAGGATGCCCAGATAGCTAACAAAAACATTTCTAAGCATGTCTTTGAGGTTATTTCTGGAAGAGATGAGCATTTGAATCAGAGACTGAGTAAAAACGACCAATGTGGATGGAAATCATCAGATCTACTGAGGATAAAATAAAAAGGCAGAGGAAAGGCAAACAGACTCTTCCTTCTTGATCTGAGACATCCACCTTCTCCCACCCTCAGACATCTTGCACCTCAAAGCCCCTAATTCCCTCCCCACTCTACCAACTGCCTTTGACCTCAAAGTAGTAGTTATACCTTAGGCTCCCCTGCTTCTCAAGCCTTTGGACTTAGACTTAATTACACAAATGGCTTCCTGTTCTCCAGCTCACAGTCATGTGCCATGGGACTCCTCAGCCCACATGAGCCACTTCCCATAACAAATCCCCTCTTCTGTGTTTATACATACATATATATATATATATATGTAAATTATATATAACATATATATATATCCTTTTGGTTCTATTTCTCTGGAAAACAAATATGCATTTGTATAATATGCACAGTTTATGTTTTCTTTTCTTTCTTTTTTTTTTTTTTTTTTTTTGGTGCTGGGGATTGAACTCAGGGGCACTCGACCACTGAGCCACATCCCCAGCCCTATTTTGTGTTTTATGTAGAGACAGGGTCTCACTGAGTTGCTTAGCGCCTCGCCATTGCTGAGGCTGGCTTTGAACTCGCGATTCTCCTGTCTCAACCTCCCTAAGTGCTGGGATTACAGGCTTGAGCCACCGTGCCCAGCTTCTTTTCTTTTTTTAAATGTTGTCATATTGGGCATATTACTCTGCCACTTCTTTGGGAGAACGTATTTTAAAACACACTACAAAGTCATAAAATTTATCAGTGTATTTCATCTACCAGGGTCCCTCCACTGCTTCTGGTTCCATTTTCTATTACAGAACACATCTGCTTTCCAGTGGATTATGCAGATAGAATATGTGAGGAACCCTTTGCACCAGGGCAGAGATGGCAAGTAAAGGAGAAAAATGTATTGATTCAATCTTTAAAAATAATTGGCCAATAACTAAATCGAAACAGGAAGGTGAGTTTGTAACAATGAAAAGAAAAATGACCTCTCTTAATCAATAGACAATAGCAGTACAAACCAGTGAATTTTCTGCAAGTCCCAAAAGAAATTCTTTTCATTACTGTATAGTCCCATTTCATATGTGTAGCCACATCTTGAAGAGTTACTACAAACAAGTCACTGTGTCATGTGCTGGTGTTAGGCGAGTACAATCTACTATTTACAGAACACACATAAAGCAGATGCTACTCAGTTCTATTGATCTTTCTAAGTGATACACGAGTGAAATGGATGATACCATCAGGATGAGTCATCTATCAGTGGCATCTCCACAAAAGGAAATGAGGATGCCATGTTCATCCTCAATTAAAACTGACTGAGTGCCATTTACAGCCATGTGTGCTAGAGAACAATTAAACCGACACACCTAAATCCATCCTATAGCAATCCCTAATTTGAAAGGAAACAAAAAAGCAGAGGATATCAGATACTAATCCTGGCTCTCAGCCTTTTGCCAACCGGGTTGCTCATGAGCTCAAGTGCAATCAGATAGATTCCTTTAGGGTTTCCCTTGAATTCTCCCACACAGTATCCACTTAAATCACTTCAAGTCACAGAATCACAGAACCTCTTATCACCTGGTCCCTGAATATCCTCTATCACAGGGATTGTCCAACTACTGCTCAAATCTTCAGAATGAAAAGTCTGTTACCTCGCCAAGGCATTCCAGTCTATGTGATCTCAACTTTTGACTGTGGTGTGTAATAACATTTGTATATATTATCTAATGTGATTTGCTTTCCCAGGAATTCTTGTCACCTTGTGACCCTTTCCTCTTGAGGATAGCAATCAAAGCTTTTTTTTGTAATCTTGCCCCAGGGAAGGGATGACAGAACACAAGAGTCAAATTATAACTGTGAAGTTTCAAAAGCCAATGTCTAAGCAATGAGTCAGAAACTTAAAAGAATATGAAATTGGTCTGGTTCAGATTACCTCCATCAAAACAATAAAGAAATAATTATTTCTTCTTAAACTAAGAAGAAGGAGCCCATGAGTCCAAAACAAAAGAAAGAAAATATGGATTCTGCAGAGACCCTGAGAAGGAATTCCTACCTGGGCTGATCCTGAGAATAATGATAGGCTTTCCAGAACAGAGCAAGGGCAGAAAGTCCTCTGTCCCAGCGCCAGCTCCTTCTATCTCTATAATAGAGCCCAAACATCCCAGCAAGATCCCTGAGATCTACATCCCCAAATACAGACCATTATGTTGGAACCAGGAGGAAATGTGGGGGGAAATGGGCAAGCAGACAGCCACAGAGTTTCCCAAGCCAGAGTAATGGGATATTCTCCATGCAGCCACAAGTAACATGAACGTGGCACAGAAAGCCAGCAAATGTGATGAGGCTTCATGGTAGGAAAAGGAAGACATTGCAGAAAGATGCCTGGACCGAGAGTGAAGGCCAGGTGGAGATGAGGACACCTCAAAGCATGCCAAGATGGACAGATGGTGGCAATTCAGGAGCAGCTCCCTAGCCCTCTCCAGCTTCTTCTCTCTGAAGCTCTCTACAATTTACACACTTTCCATGGGAGAGATATGTGTAAGAAGCTTCAAATTGAGATTATTTCTTCAGCTCAAGCAATGTGGTACCATAAAAAGTTTTTCTGGAAAAAAATTTTTGAAGTATATTTCTTACCCATATGAGTTAGTGGATTGAGATTTGTGTCTGCAACAACTGTTAGAAAATCTTTTTGTCCTGTTTGGAAAAAATAGATCTCTTTTTACTTGTACCCATTGCTTCTAATTATCTTCCCAAGAGTTTGAAGGCAAATAGAACAAATCTTCTGCATCAGCCCTACTCTAAGAGCAGGCTGGTCCATACACTGTTATCTGGCCTCAATGCAAGTGTGAAACTCAGAATTTACAAACTGTTAGAGCAGCTGGGCATTGACATGTCCTAAAGCACATGACTATTGGACACATCTTGTTGGACACAATTTACTATGACATTTATGGAATAAGCCAAATATGAAGTGAGCTATATGTTAGTCACAATAGTACTATGTGTCAAAGAACTAAAATGTTTTTAAAAATTAGTCCTTTGTATGATTAACTTAAGAATTAAGAAGCACTATAGTAGTCTCCCTTTATTTGTAAGGAATGCATTCCAAGATGCCAAGGAGGATGCCTGAAACTGCAGATGTTATCAAACTCATATGTACTATATTTATCATATATATACATTATCATAAAGTTTAATTTCTGAGTTATTCACAGAGATTCATAACAATAAAGCTAATAATAAAAATGAACAATCATAACAATATACTCTAATAAAAGTTATGTGAATATGCATGACTCTCTCCCTCATTCTCTAAATGTCTTATCATACTTCCACCTTTTTATAGTTCCTCTTTAGCATATTTGTTTTTAGGGGTCATTATTAAACAAAGTAAGAGTCACTTAAACACAAGCATTGCAATACTCCAGTGGTGGATCTGATGGGTAACTAAGGGGTACGTAATATATACAGTGTGGATACCCTGGATGAAGGGATGATTCACATTTCAGGCAGGACAGAATCAAGATGCATGATTCATTATGCTATTCAGAATGATACACAGTTTAAAACTTACAAATTACTTTTGAAGTTTTCCATTTAATATTTTTGGATCTCAGTTTACCACAGGTAACTGAAACCATGGAAAGTGAAACCACAGATAAAGAGTATTGGTTTTTACACAACATTACTGCTGGTTTTTACACAACATTCCAGGGTAGTGATTTTAGCCCCCTCCCAACTCAATCCATCCTTTTTTCTCTAAGTTAAACACCATAGTTCCTTTAGATATTCTGCCTGTAAGAGTTTCAAATCCCTACCAGCCTAGTCATTTAGTTCTGTTATCTAGGAAATCAGGATTGAAAAGACAGGAATCCGGTGACTACAGACATAAGATTCCTGTTTTCTCCCAGCTTTCTTCAGCTCCCTAGCCCTAGAGTTCCTCTTTAGAGAGGTTCTAACCCTGGCTGGGTAGCCCCAGAGAAATGTGATTTGGGTCTGAACAAGCTTTGCCACAAGTCTCTTCAAAGCTTTTATGGTGAGATTCAATACAGATATACAGATCAATTATCTTAAAAGCAGCAAGGAGGCCCATCAAATATTTCTAGCTTTAAACAGGTTTATTTCCATCTGCACTTATCTCTGCTATTTAAACTCCATTGCTTGCAGTTAATCTTATGTAATGCAGCATAAGAGGGCTTATTTACTTTCTAATGACATCAATTGGCCATAAATATTAGACATCCAAGGTTCGCTGAAGCTGTGGGGACAGTTTTCCATTCTTACTTGACATTTGACTATTTGCAGAGCTTTCTCTTCTGTTTGTTCTTGTGTGACTCACTTATCGGCTGTCATAGGCCCATGTTCGATTTATTTAAATTGAATGAATAAGTACATTAGGCAAGGCTGTCAGAGGGGAGAGAATGGGAACTTATTGGGATGAGTGATAAGTCAACACACTGCAATAGAGATTCTCAGCAAAACTGCACAAATCAAAATGCTAAATGGAGGTGAGGAGACAGCCTGGGGCCACCAAAGGCAGGTACGTGGAACGAACAGGCCCCATGGCTCTAAGGATGGAAGGATATTCTGAGGTTACAGTGGCCCTCATTAGAATTAGTGGCAAAATTCTTCAAATGGAGTAGACACTGAATCTACAGATGATTAAAATATTTAAAATAAATTAGCTGGTATCTGAATAGTTTTAGAGCCACACATTCCATTTTATATCATCTCTTTATTCTTGTAACAGTTACTGCTTTTTCTCCATTTTACAAACCAGGATCCTTAGGTTCAGAGGTCCTGTGGCTCACATGTGACCATAGAACCCTGGGCCCCACAGCCCCCTGAGTTCGCTCCCTCAACCCATTTTTCATCCTCTACCTGGGAGGCAAAGATCCATGACAGGCCAGCCTTGAGATTTCTCCTCTGCACAGATTCATCAACTAGCTAATCGGGTAAACTTACAGAGTAAATGGAAGCCCTTTAACTTGAAACTTTGGGGATAATTACTTATGGTTGGAGTTCCCTTCCTCATACCCCATTTTTCCCTTTGGAGACCCCAATGTCTAAGGTATATTTATTCCTCAGTAGATTTGCAGCCTCACTGTTTGAAATCTTAGACTAAAACTCAACTTCAAATTCATTTCAACAAGTATTTGTTGGTTACACACTAGGTGTCCGAGATTATGTTTTCCAAACTGCCCCATTTTCTCCTGGTTGCTAGAAAGTACATGGCCAATAAGGCATCATCTTGATTTCTCTGAAGTTCCTTATAGAAAGGAATAATGACAATCTTTGGAATGGATAATAATAGAGTCTCTCCTGGTATCCGTTTATTTCCTTGCCATTCATTCATCCATTCATTCATACAGTGCTAAGGCATTGGATATTCAATGGTGAGAGAAAACACCAAGGCCCTTACCTTTAGGGAGCTCACAACCCAGCAAGAGAGACTAACATGAATCCAACAATCACACTAGTGGATGGATAATTACAAACCACTTTTATCTTGCGGAAGCATGTGTTGAAGAGAAGAACATATTAAGGGAACATTTCTTCTTTCACCTGAGAAACAATTAACTCTATGAAGAATGGAATATTGTGAAATATGTGAAGTGGGAGAAGCATCTGGTTGAGGAGAGTTTGTGCAGATGCCCTGAGGTAACATGAGCAAAGTTCAGAAGAAGGAGACAGTGGTACCAGACGATGCTGGTGAGCTGAGCAAGAGCTAGACTTCAAAGGACCTTCCAGACCATTCAGTCCTTTGGCCTTTATCCTAAAATCAACAGGAAACCACTGAAGAGTTTAAAGCAGGGTTGCTGATGGAATCAGATTTGCATCTTGAATAAAAGAAAAATCACTGGCTGCAGTGTGCACAATGAACACAGGGCAAAGTGGACTTGCAAAGATCAGAACTGCTCATTGCAGCAGATGAGTCGAGAGTGATGGTAGCTCAGTCCTGAGTAGTGGTGTAGAGATCAAGAGCAGTAGATAAAAAGAGCTCTTGAGAAAGTAAAATTGATAGGACTTAGTGACACATTGGGCACATGGGGTGAGAGAAAGGGATATCACTACAGAAGCCAGCTGGATATTTTTTACTTAGAGTGCTACCCCCTCAAATAAGCACTAGGAAACTCTTAAGACTTCTAGTGAAGTCTTCAAGCAATATAATCATATTACTCAGAATGCAAGCCCCATGACAATACAGTCCTATTATTCTGAAGGCAGGCTAGGATCCACACCCCCCCCCCCAAAAAAAGCATTTAAGAATCCAAAAGAATGCAATGCTTGGTTCATAAGTACTCAATAAATACTTGCAGAATCTCAGCTACTTCTGGCCGCCTCTGTTCTGCATAGATCTCTGTAGCTAAAGGAACTTCCCCAGAAGTATCTATGATCTGAAAATACCATCTAAAAAATTTCTTGTCTCGAAATATTTGTGTATGCCTCCCGTTCCCTGGTGGAAATGCTCCCTGTCTCAGATGGAAAGGATTATAGACCTCCAACTAGACACCTTTCAGAGTTGCCAACTGGCCCACAATAACCTCCCTTTTCAGGGGAATATTGCAAACCCCAAGATATTGCTGACTGATAAGGGGTAGCCATCACATTTAGGCTGATTCAATACCATTCTCTTATCTATGAATTTGAAATTTAGAAGAGAGACATGTAAAAACTAAAATAGTTGGAATCAAGTCCCTTTATTATCAGCAATCTGTCTAGAATTTCCTTGAAGTCATCTAACAAGCCAAACTGGTTGTTCAAATCTTCCTTCAATTATAGGACATGTTAATTTCTAATAAATTTCATTTATTGGTTTAAAGTAGCAAAATTATGGTATTTTTTTCCTCCCTAAAATCTAGATGGGAAAATTTAAAAAGAAAAAAAATATCAGTCAAGTAGTGTCTGGAAGACTTACCCAGAAGTTCCCATTCCTTTGGTTTCCCCTTCGTTTCTTACAATCAACTATTATCCTTGACTTCAGTTGCTTACTGAAGCTTTACTGTTTAGCCATTTTCTCCCTAATGAAAGTGGGTTATAGAAGGACTGTTTTGCTACAGCTGGAGATCCTACGAACACCTGCCTGAGAGTTTTGTGCATATATTTTTGAGAATCCCTGAGCTAGCTAAAGCTATGGTTTGTCTGGTTCATGTTAAGGGAATGAATCTGTATGTTCCAAATGCTAAATGATAAAAAGACTTGACCCTGCACCCAAAAGCTTTCATAATCATGAAATAACTGAGCTAAGCAATGTTTTGCTCTGGTCGTGTTTTCTATCTTTTGCTACCTCCCCCAGCATTTAAATACCATCAACTGATTAACACCAGCTTCACTTCCTACATGAGAGACCACCAGTCACATGACAGCCTTGTTACCAGATGTACATGAGGAGGCTTCAGTTACATCTCAAAGCCAGCATGACAGCCATCCTCCTGTGTAAGGATTATTTTAGGAGGAGACACAAGTCAAACATTTATCAACAATCAGTTGTTGGGGCTGGTATCCTCCAGCATCAGGAGGAAGATTGCCATGTTGAATAGACAGTGCTGATGGCTGTGCTTCTGGGCTCAGACCTCAGGGCTGTGGGGAGCAGACAAAAGCCAGTGAATACCTCTCAGCTAGTGGCCAGGCAGCCACCACAGTGGAGAAGGGCTGGCAGGGCCAACTTGAGGCCATGAGAAATAGTCCTCAGGTTCTGCAAGAATCAGAATATGTATGAAGTAGAAGGGTGTGAAAGACTAACATGAACAAATTATCTCAGAGTGGATTGAATACAGAAGACTTTGGGGTCTCACAATGCTATTCACAGACAGATTGAGCATAAAAAGTTCCTGATAGACTGAAGTAGGATTACAGAACAGGGCACTAGGGAACCAGGGCTAGGGAGTGATCTGACCCTTTGACCAAGTGTTTGCCTGTCCAGCTAAAGCAGTGTGGTAGGGAAAGCCATGCCCCATGTCCTAATGGGAGAATGATATGAGATCTAGGGCATGAGGCTGACCTGGGGGACCATAGTAAGTGCTAAGAGTTCTTCCGTCTTCTCTACCCTCTCCCATCATTCCTTCTTCCACCAGATGCTCACCTTGCCCTTCTCCAAACTACAGGTTCCTAGTTTTCACTTTAGTAGCTGGTGACATTAGCTGACTGGGACATCCACCAAAGCCAGGAATTCCTCCATCCTTCCTCACAGGGGAAGCTGGAGACAGGAAGCAAAGGAATCCACGTGTCTTGAGCGGCCCTCTCCACACCACCTGGAAATGCTGGCGCCTCCCCAAAGGGCTGCCTTTCCAAAAGCCAAGGAAATCCCAAAAGCTGTGGCTTCAGGCCACAAACGAGGCAGGAGATCTGGCTCTCCTCCCTCTGTCCCCCTGGCTGAAATGCCCACCCGTGGCCTTGGGGCTCCAAAGACAAGAAAAGACCCTGAGCTTTTCCAAAGCCTGTCCTGGCTCACCTCCTCCCAGTGGAATGACCCCACTGACTAGGGGGCTCTTTCTTTCTAGCCCCCTGCAGGCAGCCAGGCCGTGCAAGGACGAGCCCCCCAGCAAGGGAGGCTCAGGATCCGAGCCAGGCGAGTGCAGACAATCTTGAGAGACAGATGGCCAGGCGGATGGGCCGGCAGATAGAGGCTCCTGCTCCTTGTCAAGATGACACTCAAAAGTACATCCCCGTCATCACAGGTTGTCAGTGGTGTGTCAGCGAGAGATGCCGTGTGTGTTTTTGGACACTCTGTGAGTTTGGAAGACTGAGCTGGTTCCCACTTCCATAGCAACGACAAAATTCCAGCCCCAGACACAAGTCTCCGAGTTAGTGTCAGACAACGGGGGGGAGTGGCAGGCAGAGAGGGGTGTCACTCCTAGCAGAGAGCAGCGCCGCCGCAGCGACAAGGGTGGGCAGGAGGCAGGTTTCTGGAAGTCTGTGGGGAGACTGTGTGTGGGCACAAAGTGACAGAAGGCAGGAGCTAATGGCTGAGCTAACGGGAAATGCAATCTGTCAGCTTGAGCGAGCTGGGGACTCGGGGTTTCCTGAGCCCTGAAACCTTCCAAGACCCCTAAGGGTCCTCTGTGTTTTCAGAAGAAAATTGCTCTTGGTTCAAACTTTATGAAGCACTATGGAGGAGCTAACTTGGAGTTCTTATGGAACAAAATCGAGTGTGGAAGACAGAAATACATGATTTCCCAAGGACAGAAACAAGATGCAGAATCACAAGATACATGTGTCCCTCTTTGAGGGAGCTAATTTTATCCTGACTCTGAAAATAGGTCCACCCACGCATGAATGGCAGAGGGGTTCTGCATCCAGAGAAAGAAGGTTGGGGTAACAGCCTCTTAAAAATCTCATCTTGTGTCCTCCTTTTCTAGCCACCCACTAAAGTCACTAAACCTTAGAATTTTATGGACCAGACAGCCTCTTTCTAGACTGAGCTCTGCCAACCACCAACTCTGCCATCTGAGGTCAGTCACTTCTCTCCCTGAGAAAGGGACCCTGAGACAGAGGACTGACTTGCTACATGGATTTAGCCCTGGAGGTAGTAGCAATGATACTCTTTCAGCAGTGAAAGATCAGCCTGTCCATAGTCCTTGTAAATGTGGGACTGAATAATGCCCTTGAACAACAAACATGTTCATGTCTTTATCCCCAGAACCTTCCATAGTAAAAAGTGAATTTGCAGATGTGATTAAATTCTTGAGATGGAAAAATAATCCCATTTTATCCAGGAGAGCTCAGTGTAATCACAAGGTATTTATCAGTGAAAGAAGGAAGCCGGAGAAGCAGAGATAGAAAAAATAGGATGATGGAGGCAAAAGTCAGAGTAATGTATTTATCAGGGGCCATGGGCCAAGGAACCCAGGAAGCCAATAGAAACCTGAAAAGACCAAAAAAAAAAAAAAAAAAAGACTCCCTTAGAGTATCTAGAAGTGACAAAATCCTGTAAGTACCTTGATTTTAGTCCCGTGAAATGCACTTTGGATGTCTACTCTTTGGATATTAAGATAATAAACTTATACTAAGCCACTGTGTTTGTGGCTACACCAGCAATAAGAAACTAACACAGTCCCCTGCAACATAACTTGGCCTGAAAATCCTCCTCTCTTGGCCTTATCATAAATACCATGTGTGAAAAAATGCTCAGAGTCAGTAGAGTTCTTAACATCCCCCTAGAACTTCTGGAATGTTGGGCACTGAAGAGTCATTCAATCAGTACTCACTGAGTGGATTTCGTTTACAATAAGGGAAAAAAATATTTGGTGGTCTGGCATTCCCAAAGCTCTTGAGCAATGAGTGAATCCAGTCTGAGAAGTCATCTAGTGGCAAACAGCCACTTGCTTAACGTCTTAATTGTGGAACAGGAAGGCTGTTCTCTGCCTGGGTGCTCACCTTAGGCATCCAGGAAGCACCCAAGACTATCTCTGCTGTGTTGACTTCGGTTCTCAGAGCATTCTTCCAGCAGTGTCACGTATCAGATAGAAAGAGTAACTTTAAGCACTATAAGCATTAGCCTATGGTGGGGTGGGGAGGGCGAGTGGCAAACCAGAGATTTCAGAAGAACTGAGAAGTTGAGGAATCAGAGAATATTCCTCATTCTTTCAGCAAACATTTCATGAGCACTGTGCTACATTGTGGGGGTAGTAAAATGAATAGGACAGTCTCTAAACTCAAGGAAATAGTCTGTCAGAGTACACAGCCATAAAAGCAAATAATTCTGAAACAAGATTTTCAGTACAGAGAGCTTATAGGAGGAAGAGGAAGTGACATTTGAGTTGAGCTTGAGGAAGGATTTCTTCATCCAAAGAATCAGGGCAAATAAATTTCCAGACAGAAGGGAAAATCTAAGTCAATCATTAATTAGCAGTACAAAAATTCATTAGGACATTCAGAAAACCAGGAGTATAAGAGGATGTCCCCAACATCATAAAGGGATTTATGAAAAAACAACTGCAGCTAACATGATATTTAACAGTGAAAGACTAAAGTATCTCCCTATAAGATCAAGAACAAGATATAGATATGTTTTTATCATTGCTGTTAAGCATCATACTGTAAATTCTATTCAAACAATTAGGAAAAAATAAAAACCTTTCAAATCAGAAATAAAGAAATGAAACTATAATCACAGATGTAAAGAAACTACATATGAAAAAAAGTAAAGTATATATGGAAAATCCCAAAGAATTCACAAGAAAGCTAATAGAGCTAATAAATAAATTCAGCAAAGTTCCAGGTTATAAAGTCAACCCATAAACATCAATTATGTTTCTATACAATGGACAGCCTGGAAGGAAATTAAGAAAGGGATTCCACTTGTAATAACATCTAAAAGAATAAAAATACCCCAAAATAAAAAAATACCCCAAAATAAACTTAGCTAAGGAAGTAAACAACTTGTGCACTGAAAGCTATAAAATATTGCTGAAAAAAATTAAAGACCTAAACACATGTAAATGTATCCCATGATCAAGGAATGGAAAACTTGATGTTGTTAAGATGTCAGTACTACTCATAGTGATCTATAGACTTAATATACTACCTAACAGCATTCTAACAGTTTTTTCCAGAAATGGAAAAGATCATCCTCAAATTCATATGACATTCCAAGAGACCCTGAATACTCCAAACAATCTTGAAATACAAGAATTAATTTGGAGGACCCAAACTTCTTGATTCCAAACTGAATACAAAGAATCAATAATCAAAGCTATGTGATACCAGTATGTATGAAGACATGCATATATACCAATGGGATAGCATTGAAAGATGGGAAGCAGATCTACTCATCTATGGTCAATTGAATTTTTTAAAAATTTTTTTAGTTGTAGATGGACACAATAGCTTTATTTATGTATTTTTATGTGGTGCTGAGGATCGAACCCAGTGCCTTACACTTGTGAGGCAAGTGCTCTACCACTGAGCTACCGCCTCAGCCCTCAATTGAATTTTGATAAGGGTTCCAACTTCATTCAGTGGGGAAAGAATAATGTCTTCAACAAATGGTGCCAGGACAACTACATTTCCACAGGCAGAGGCCTGAAGTTGAACCATATCTCAGACCATATGCAAAAATTAACTTATAATAGTGAACACCCAAATAAAAAGCTAAAAACTACAAAACATTTAAAAGAAATCATAAGGAACATCTTTACAAGTTTAAATTTGACAAGGAATCCTCACATATGAGAACAAAAGCATGAACAACAAAAGAAAAAACAAATAAATTGGGCTTAATCGACATTAAAATCTTTTATGCACCAAAAGATATTACTAAGAAAGTGAAAAGACAATTAATGGAATGAGAAAATACTTGAAAATCACATATCTAATTAGGATTTCATACCCAGAATATGTAAAGAACTCCTACAACTCAACAACAAAAAGACAACCCAATTTAAGAATGAACAAAGGACTTGCATAGACAATTTTTAAAGACAATATAAAAATGGCCAAAAAGCATCTGAAAAGATACAATAATCTAGTTAAAATTTAACACTTACTAGGATGGCTATAATTTTACTTTATTTTTATGGCTATAATTTTTAAAGTGAAATATAACTAATGATGAGAACATGCCACAATATGGGTGAATCATGAAAACATTATACTGAGTGAAATAAACCAGCTGCAAAAGGACAAGTATTATATGATTGCACTTATATGAAATACCTAGAATTGGCAAATTCATAGAGAAAGAAAGTAGAGGTCTTCATGGGTAAGGGGGAAAGAAGATGGGGATTTATTACTTCATGAGTACAAAGTTTCCATCTGGGGTGATGAAAATTTTTGGAAACAGTAGTGATAATTGTATCACAATGAATGTGTAGTTAATACATTTGCATGTTCTATAATTAATACTTTTGAAAAAAATGATTAAAACAAAAAAATTCGTGTTATCTATTTAGGATGATAAAACATAAAGAGAAACAGTGCTCAGGCAAAGACATAAGCAAAAGAAGTCTACAACCTGGAATAGCCAAGCATGTGCTTGGTGGTGATCTGGGAGTAATGGATGGCCCCATCAGGCTAGATCAAATTGTGAAGGAGCCTAAGAACCCTGCTGGAGAGTTGGGACTGCTGGAGAATGCAGTGCATCTGAGTGTTGTAGTTGATGTCACTGTTAGTTTAGAAAACTAATTAACATGGAGAGAAGCTACAGTCATAGAAATCATTGAACAACTATTAAAAGAATACAAATCAGAAACAGCAGTGGCCTGCTATAGGGCTCAGGACAGGGCGGGAGGGAGAGAAGGTCTGCATGAAAGAGACAGAAACTGAACCTATGTGACTTGGGGCAGAATAGAGAGGAGGGAGAGGAAGGGTGAGAGCTGAGGATGACTCTTCAAGATTCTAGTCACTGCCTTTTTCCCACTTGAACAGATCTGAGGCTCACACCATTCAGTGGGTTGAAAAACAGCAAACCACTAGTGAAAGTCAGAACTGAGACCCAAAACCAGGTGCCTGACCTTCCACTCTTACACACCACCCTGAGTCACATAATTTAAGTTTCAATTTTGTTGGAAACCCCAGGATACAATTCAATCAATTTGGGGTTAGGGAGGTCCCTTGGTTTGCTAAATGACTTACTTTTTGTAATTCTAACTCCTTTAAGCTATCATATTCCACTTGCTTGGCCCTCCTCCAGTTCAGCAAGAGCTCCAAAATCATTTACTTTTCCTCTGGTCCTTTGTTCCCCTGCCTGAAGACTCCCCATTTTCCATATCCAAAAGAGAAGAGTAGGCCAAGCAGGGTCAAAGAAAAATATGTAGATGGTTGTAAATTAATTTCCATGGTTTCCTCATTGCTAATCTTGTCTAGGTTCATGATTAGAGACCGATGACATATTAATTAACCACATAATTAGCAAGTGTCGGAGAAGATCTGGGGGCTCCATGGCTTAGACACAGGGTTTGCTTTTGATAGCAGGGTCATTCAAAGCCAGCACGCCTGCTGTCACAGCTATTATTATCCCACCCAGTATCCAACACAAGATGCATTGTGTGTGTCCTATAAGTTTTTCCCCTTCTCAGTGTAAATAAGGCTTTCCTTTTGTTTATTATACAGAAGCAGAGACAACAAATGATCTGAACAGCAATGAGTTAAATAGCAGAATATAAAATAAGAGGGCAGAGTTTTCCAAGTCCAAAGAAGCCAGAAAACCCTCCCAAGGCTGATGTGTAACTTCAGGCAAGACTCCTGACCTGTCCTGTCAAAGCTAAGCTTCTGTTGGACAAATCTGGAGGAGGGAGAGGTTTTTCTGTAGTGGTTGCTGTCTGGTGGTGTTGGACTCATTAGCTCACAGGTTTGGCATTAAACTCACTAGGTTAGGGGTTGGGGCTGTAGCTCAGTGGTAGAGTGCTTGCCAAGCAGGCTTGAGGCACTGGGTTCAATCCTCAGCACCACATATAAATAATAAATGATTAAAATAAAGATCCATCAACAACCAAAAAAAATATTTAAAAAAAAACTCACTAGGTTACCCAGTACATCCCCATGTAAAGCAATTGTATGCTTTATAATGAAGCTAATTTATACAATAAACAAGAAATTATAACTTTGCGTTCATTACTCTGCAAGAATTTTTCTTACAAATAAATATCTAATAACAAAATACCAAAAAATAACCAAACTATGTGTCTTACTTTGTTTGTTAAGAAGTAAATCCACAGGACATTATATTTGTAACCTCTATTATGATTTAGATATGAGGTGCCCCACTAAAAGCTCCTGGGTGAGACAATGCAAGAGAGTTTAGAGGTGAAATGATTGGGTTATAAGAGCCTTAACCTAATCAGTGAATTAACCCCTGATAGGGATAAACTGGTTGGTAAATGAAGGGGGTCGGATGTGGCTTGAGAAGATGGGTCATTAGGGCTGTGCCTTTAGAATATTTATTTTGTTCCAAGAGAGTGGCACCATCTCTCTGCTTCTTGATATGATCTCATGAGCCACCTCCCTCCACCACACTCTTCCACCATGATGTTCTGCATCACCTTGGGCCTAGAGTACTGGCACTGACTAAAATATCCTCCATGAGAGGCATCTGGGCAAGCTTCAGGCCTGATGATACCATTAACTTCAGGAACCCTTCCTTCATATATGCTTCTTCTGCAATGAGACAGACCTAAATGTGTTCCCCAATGTTTTAGTCAGCTTTTTTTGCTGCTGTGACCAAAAGACCTGACGAGATGGTTTCAGAGGTCTCAGTTCACAGAAGGCCAGCTCCATTCATTTGGAGCTGCAGATGAATCAGAGCTTCAAGACTGAAGGTTGCAGCAGAGGAAAGTAGCCGGGAACATCACACCAGGAAGCAGAGGGAAAGAGAGAGAGACAGACAGAGACAGAGACAGAGCGCACTGCTTAGCAAGGACAAAATATATGCCCAAAGGCACACCCTCAATGACCCATCTCTTCCAGCTACAACCTATCTACTTTCACTTACCACTCAGTTAATCCCTATTAGGAGGTTAATTCACTGATTGAGTTAAGGCTTTCATAACCCAATTGTTTCGCATTCTTGCATTGTTTCACACATGAGCTTTTGGGGGACACCATATATCTAAACCATAATACCAGTTATTAATTTTCCCACACCACTAGATGAAGCACTACAAAAGAACCTTTAAAAATCTAAACGGCCTATAAGTCTCAAATCATCTCATCAAAATCGACTTCCCTTCAGATCTATATCTGTCCCTTAGGCACATTCTCATGGTGCAAGCAGAGACTCACTTCCAGTAGTGGGCAGGAGAAGGAACCTTCTCCTTGCCCCTTTAGAGAGTTCTCTCAACCCATTTTGGTCTTGGGTGTCTTCCTCACACATGCCATTCTATTCTGAGAATGCTGCTCTGGAGGAAAGAAATGACCACTGGTTTTCAGTCTCATGCACATAGCTACTTGGACAGTGGGTGATACTTTCTTCATCTGAATGCATTCTAATTAATGCATCATGTGATTAAAAAGTCAAGAATTGCCACACCGGGTGTTCATGTCTACTGCTGCTCCTTGGCTGTCATCCCAACCCTCATCTATTACATGCCTGCTGGTAGATGCTTGAAAAGTTGATACTTCCTTTTTCTCTTCTAGAATAAATAAATCTACCAAATCATGGTAGTTTCATTTGACTACAGTCCTGCAGCATAAATAATGCTCACTATTTAGAGGGCATTTACAGAGTCAGTGGTGACCAATTTGCCACATCCAGCAAAATTCTCACCTGTTCCATTTTCACCCCTTTGCCTGTGGGATCCCTCTGCCAGCCCCAAGATCCTTGAATAAATGAGGACTTTTCGACTTACTCCTTAGGCTCAAACTTCAATTCATTCTAATGGGGCCAGTTATATTCTAAGCCTCAAGTTGGTGCTAATTCTCCAGATGCAGAAATCTTCCTTCACATGCCTTTTCCTAAGCTCACAAACCAATTCTGCCCTTTACAACCCTCCTACCCTTGGTTATATCCTCCTGTTCTATCATTTCTGTCAGCAACATAATACAGTTGCTTTTTGTCTCTTATGACATCTTTGCCATGAATTCTAATATGTCAGATACTAAGATTGCTATCTCAGCTTTCTGCTTGTGTATATTTGTCTGGCATATCTTTGCCCATTTGTTTTTTTATTTTCATCCCTCCTGGATCATTGATATGTGTCTCTTGTAGACAATACATACCTGATCTTTTTTCATCTAGTCTGAGAATTTGTCTTTTTTGTTAAGTGTGGTTAGACTCATAACATAAAATTTACCATTTTAACCATTTTGTGATGTATAGATCCATGACATTAAATACATTCACATTGATGTTCAACCATCAGCACCATCCCTGTCCAGAACTCTTGTGATTCTGCAAACAGAAACTCTGTACTCATTCAACAAAGCTCCCCATCTGTGCCACCCCCATCTATTGGCAACCACCATTCTACTTTTTCTGTCAATTTAACTACTCTAGGTACCTAGCATAAGTGAAATCATGCAGCATTTGCCTTTTAGTGACTGGTTTGTTTCAAAATGCCTTCAAAGTTTATCTATGCCATACCATTTGCTAGAACTTTCTTCCTTTTAAAAGCTGAATTAATCTTCCATTTTATGTATATACTATACTTTATCTATTCAGTCATCTATGGAATTTGGGTTGCTTCCACTTTTCGCCTATGTGATAATGTTGCTGTGACCATGGGTGTACAAATATCTCTTCAAGTCCCCACTTTCAATTCTTTTGGGTATATATTCAGAAGTGGAATTGCCAGGCACTATAGTTTTTAATCTTTAATTTCAACTCACCGTACTGTTTTCCATAGGAGCTGTACCATTTTATATTCCCACCAACAACATACAAGGGTACCAATTTCTCCACATCCTCACAAACACTTGTTACTTTCTGTTTTGAGGCCATCCCCATGTGAGGTGGTAGAGAACATCTTTCAACTTAACTCATCTAAATTTAGTACAAGAAATACTCGAAGCTGGGCATGGTGACGCACGCCTGTAATCCCAGCACTTTGGGAGGCTGAAACAGGAGAATCGCGAGTTCAAAGCCAGCCTCAGCAATAGCAAGGAGCTAAGCAACTCAGTGAGACACTGTCTTTACATAAAAACACAAAATAGGGCTGGGGATGTGGCTCAGTGGTCAAGTACCCCTGAGTTCAATCCCCAGTACCAAAAAAAAAAAAAGTACTCGATTATGATTCTTATTTTGGTTTCTGTTCCATTTGCTATTATTTTTATTGTTTCTTTCTTTTCAGCTGGCCATTGGGTAGACTAGTTTTTTTTGTTTTGTTTTTTTTTTTCTGGCTATCCTGTTAAATAACTATTGATATTTCTAATTCTTGTCTTCATATCTTTTAGTATTTGGCAAGGGAAAAATTTTCCAATCTTATGTTTTCCTATTATTACTGTCATTTTATCCTACGTGTTACGTTCTATATTTCAACAATACATTTCTTTGCACTTAATATTTCAATTGGTTGTTTTGTGGGATTTCTTTTTTATGCTTCATTTTGCTATTGTTTCCTTTTATCTTAGGCATTTATTTTGCTTATTTTAAATTCTTAATGTCAGTCTGTTCTAATAATTCCACTTTAGTTGGTATGTACCTTTTAGTTTACCATCTTTCTTTCTTCTTGGTTGTGTCTCTCAAGGGTTTTGTTTTGTTTTATTTAATTCGACCTGCAAACTTGTTTTCTCATCAAGATTTCTGTTCCCTACTTTGCATAGTAATGTGTGTTGATGACATGCCAGAGGCCAGGCCTTGTCTTGTGTTCCACTCAGACCACACTTACTTCCATCATCCCTTCACCCTGCCAGGCTGAGGCACTGCCCTGGGAGAAGCTGTAACTCTCCATTTCATTGCAGTAGGACCCGTGATGATCATTTCAAGCAACATGTGAGACAGTCAAGAGCAGATTTTAAATGAAAATTCCCCAGTCTCTCCTCCCATCTCCAACTTCATCTACTCCTTCCATATACCCCCAAAATATGCACACACACACATTGACTCACTACTGTCTTCCATATCCTTGGAATTTTCCCAGTTCCCATATGGCTATTAATTCCTCTGACTCATGCTTCCCTGAAATATGCTATTTTACCATCTTGCTAGGAATGTCCAGTGGTCTCTTGAGTCTGAATCTACTTAGCATTAACTGGAAGACTGTCACATTCTTGAACATTCCATGCACCCAAACCTAAATATATCAGCTTGTTTCACTTACTTTAGAAAGTAATGTGTGCGACTTGGGCGCCAATAGAATCAAAATATAAAACACAGACACTTGTGTGTATTTATATGTGTGAAGGTCCCAAATGCCAAGATGACTGTTTTTTTATATTCATCTACTACATTCCTACATGATCTCATGTGATCCTCACATTAACCCTGTGAGATAAGCAAGACAGGATACATTGTCCTCTTCTTACCTGAGATGAAACTGAAGCCAGGAGAAATAGGAAGCTATGCAAGCATAGCTGGTTTGTACCCTTGGCACTGTGGCATGCAGCCTCTGGGGAAGGTATTCAAAGAGCCAGGTTTCTGGCTTAGGAAATTAATTTACTAGTGCCAGGCACTGGGAGAGAACTGATAAGAGGCGCCCGTGTGCTCCTCACCTACCCCATGACATAGGTCTAGACCGAGCAAGAATTAATTGACATTACTGCAACACCTGGGTTTTACAAATGTCTCACTGATGCTAGTCTTACTAAATATTTCTTCAGTTAGCAGGAGACTTATGATATACAGTCAGGTGAATCAAATGATAGAGAAAGGAGGTATGGCAAGACTGTTGAGAAAATAGTCTTCCTTTTTCCCCTTTTCAGTAAATCACAACTCCATTATCCCAGCTGCTCAAGCCAAAACCTTTAGGTCATCCTTGACTCTTCTCTTTCTGCCACACCCCAGCCCAATCCATCAGCAAATTCTGTCAGTTCTACCTTTAACAAATATCCAGCCGCTGACTCATCACTGCTGCCCCAAGCCCTTCCCCTGGATGGTCTAACAGACTCTCTTCTGTACCACCATCTATCTATCATCAACACCGTGGCCAGCAGGATCATTTTAAACAGAAGTCAGATCACATTACTGCTAGCTAAAAACCCTCCAGTGTCTTCTCATCTCACTCAGAACAGGAAGCAGAATTCCTAACCACCAGCTAGAAAGCCCTACCTGCCCTCACTATCCATCATTTAACTCTCTAATCCGTCTGCTACCCTTTCCCTCATCTAAGCCGCCGCAGCCACTGGATCCCTGCTAGTCCTCAAATACCCATACCTCCCACCCAGGCTCTCATGTGTGGTCCAACCTGCTGGACACATTCTTAACCAGCAATCTTTGTGGCATGTTTCCTTATTTCCTTTAGGTAGGTGTCTACTCAAGTGACACCTTATTAAACACGCTTTCTGTGACCACCCCGTGTTAGTCAGCATTTTGTCACTGTGACTGAAATACTTGACAAGAACAACTTAGAGGAGGGAAAGTTTATTTGGGTTCCTATGTTCAGAGATTTAGTTCATTGTCAGCCAACTCCATTGCTCTGGGCCTAATGTAAGGCAGCACGTCATGGCAGAAGCGCATGTAGAGGGAAACTGTCAGCTTATGGCTGGGTTAGGAAGCAGAAAGAGGGAAGGAGCCACAGGGAAGATGCGCTCTTCCCCAGTCACTCACCTCCTCCAGCCATGCCCCACCTGCCTACAGTTACCATCCAGTCAGTCCATTCAAAGTAGGATGGACTGATTAGGTCAAAGCTCTCATACTCTACTTATTCCACCTCCAAATATTTCTGTATTAACACAGAAGATTTTGGAAGACACTTCGTATCCAAACCACAACATGCCCTAAACAACTGGTAATATCCCTTTACTTGCTATTTTCCTTAGTCTGATTCATTTTTCTCCATAGCTGTATCATGAATATGGCATCTGATATATTAAGCTTATTATCCACCTCTCTACATTAGAATGTAAACTCTAAGAAGCAGAGGGGTTTTTTAAAGTTTTTTATTCATTTCTATAACTTAATGCCTAAAAGAAGGCCTATGACATATAAATCAGGCAATAAATAGGTGTTGAATGAATGGATGAGTGGATAAATAAAATTCTGGAAGGCAGCAATCTAGAAATAGTTTCCACTGGTTCCTGTAAGCATTGCCTCACACTCTAAACCAAACCATAATCTTATTGTCATCCAGTATAGGAAGAATACATACAACAAAAAAGGGCCCATTAGCTGCATGGGGAAATTTATTTTTAGTTGAAAAATATTAATTTTTCATATTCATGTGGTACAGTGTGATGTTTTGACAAATTTCCATAACATAGTGGTTAACATCTTTGCCTCACATGAGAGAATTTTAAAGTTCTGGGCTTCCACACATTTGCTCCAGATGCAATCCCTCTCCTGATTCCCTCATACCCTTCTTCAAGTTTGACTCAAATGCCCTAATTTTTATTCCATTCATTGGTTTTCTCCTCTTCATCACCATCTCAGCAACTTGGCTCCATTCAGCCCAAACCAAAAAACTTCAGAACCTCTTCAGAACCTAGAAAAAGTTTCTGAATCCATGGACAATTTTCCACCAAAAGTGCAAACTTGAGATGCATGAAGTTAACAGTGCAGTCTCTTTGGGGGTTAATTTATTAAGTAGACTCTACATTCACCTTCCCAAAGAAAGTATATGCCAAGTGCCAGAAATATCAGCCATTTGCTGCCCTACTCAGGAAAAAAAAAACAAAAACAGACAATGGCTTGTAGCTTTCCCAGGAAACAGATAGTGGAAAATTAATTTCAATATCTTATAGATGGCAGTGAGCATGCAGCCAGGAAAAGGAAATGGGGGTGGACAGAGGCAGGACAGCATCAGAAGCAGACTTCTATGTAGATACAGTGGGACACTGGATCTTCCCCTCTGCAAGCATCAACCATGCTCACTGGCATAGGTGGCAATTTTAAAGCAGTCTAACTCAGTAATGGTTTCATCTTAGTGAACTCAGACCACTCCACAGTAAGAAACCCTTCCAATATTTCATTGCCTTCAAGTTCCATATGCTTTCATGGCATCCTGTAGCTATTAAAAAGAAGTTACTCAACTTATACAGTTGTGGGACAGCCACTGTTGTCTAAGATGGCTCTGCACATTTGCAAGGAAATCTTCTTTCTGGTAAATTATTTATCTAGAAGCATAGGCAATATTGAAGGCCAGGGGTGAAGAATCTAAGAAGGACGTGTAGATTTCTCTCCATTTGTCTAAGAAAGCAACCAAGATAGTGTATAAAACAAAGAAAAGTGTATACTAATTATCCATCCCATTGCTGAAACACTGCACAAATTGCCAGACACTTTTTCCACAGGCATTATTTCATTTGATATACATACAAGCTAAGGAAGGTGGAAAGATATAATTATACCCATCTTATACATAAGGAAATTGAAACTCAAAGAGAATAACCCACTTGGCTACATTCCCACACTTGAGTAGAGTGCAATGCAAATCAGGAGCAATCTAGGTCTTAAGATGTTAAGTACATTGTTCTTTCCACCATGCACAGCTGTACCTCTATACCTGACTTGCAGACAATGTGATTCCTGCTTAAATATGTTATAAAATGGTTTTAACAATGCGGTATAGATGGGGCATGAGCTGAATTTAGATGCAAATTTCGTGTTCGTTTCAAAGCAGTTTGCCAGAGAGACTTCTCACCAGTCCAAGCTGGTGACATGGCCCAATCTTTCCTTCCCTTTGCAGAATCAGTCTCTCCATCTTGTGGAAAAGGACTTGATGAATAGAAAAAGAGGCCTGAGCACCAGTCAGCACCACTGAAAACCGAATGATACCAAAAGATTCAGTTAAACCTATGGAAGAACAATCTTAGGAGTTGGGACAGATTGTCCATGCTGCAGACCCAATGTCAGGCTGGCCTGTGATGAATCCTGCACTTGTCAGTTGTTAACTGTCTGACATCAGGCACACTACATGACTCCTCAGAGCTTCAGTTTGCCCAGCTCCAAAGTGGAGTATTATTGTACAGGTCTCAAAAGCTTATTCTTTTTTTTTCCTTCTTCTTCTTCTTTTTTTTGTTTTTTGTTTTTGTTTTTGTTTTGCTACTAGGGATTGAACCCAGGGGCACTCCACCACTAAGCCATATTCCTAGCCTTTCTTGTATTTTATTTAGAGACAGGATCTCACCAAGTTGCTTAGGGCCTCACTAAATTGGTGAGGCTGGCTTTGAACTCTGTGATTCTCCTGCCTCAGCCTCCCAAGGCACTGGGATTATGGGCATGCATCACCACGCCCAGCCAAAAGCTTATTGTGATGCTTAAGAACATGATAGATAGGAAGCATCAGGCATCAGTTCTAGAATGTAGATGGTGTTTGAACAGTGATAATTTCCTTTCCTAATTTTTATGGTCAATAGAAATAGGATGGGAGCTGGCAGAATCTTGGATTCTTGTTTTCCAACATGTTAACTGGTACATCCAGTTCTTACCCTGTGGGCCTGTGCCTGAAACACAGTTTCTGTCTATGCCTGGCAAACAAATTGGTTGAAAGACTCTCCTATTTATATAATGTCTCTCAGTAGTCATCCAGTCAACAAGGGCCAAGGGGGAGCTCTTTACTCAGAGCCTTTATAAAAATTACTCAAAAAGCAGACTGCCTGTCTCTACCACATGAACAGGGGGAATAGAAAGCAATAAACTAGAATCAAGAGGCCTGGATTCCTTCTATTGGCACTACTTAGACATGTTGAGCCTCAGTTTTCTCATCTGTAAAATGGATTCTACTGTCATGTATAACTAAAAAGAACCAATTTTTAAAAGAAAAATTCAAACAAGAGTGTACAATCTTTGTCCCACTGGAGAGTGTGTGAGGAAATAGGACAGATAGGATAGAAATAATACAAGTGTGTGACACACTAATCCAAGTGATAAGGCTACTGTGTTCCCAGTTCCCGATGGGGCTTATTGTATGCCATCCTCCCCTGGGCTAGCTCCATCCCCTGCAGATGTGGGCTGTTTAGGAAAGTCCTTGGATTTGGGGCAAGGGTGTCTGAAGCATGCCAGGAGGGGTAAAAGCCCTCAGCCAGAGCTGCCCTTTCCCAAAGTGCTGCTATATAAAGCAAGTTTGTGAGTCCATCAACATGGGAATGGAGAATGGATGGATAGCAGTCCTAGCTGCCCAAACTGGGCCTGAGTACCTTCCTTGGCTCTGCATCTGGTAGTTTTCCCCGTAGGGTGAGGTTATAGGGGAGAGGAGCAGGTCTAGAACATGGAGAACCCCTCCAGCTGAATCTTGAATGCCACTCACCTCTCCTGCTGGTTTAGGGCCCTCATCCTCCACTCCATGGGAAGCATGTAACTTCCTCACCAAATGATGCCCAGAACAGGAACAGAGATTTGAGTTTCTCACCACAAAACCCACTTGGGAGGTGCTCCAACCTCCCAGGCAAGGCCCCTTCCTGCAAGAAGGCAGCATGTGTATGTGGACCCCACCAACCCAAGGCTGAGCCCTAGCTGACATAGAACCTGCTCCAAGGCCAGGAGAGCAAGGGCTCCGGTTCTTGCTCAGAGTGATGGAGCAGGCAGCAAATGCCCTACCACTGGGGCATTGCAAATTTGCAATCAGAGGCCCTGCAGGCTGTAGCTATGCTCTCAATTAAAAATACATTTATAAAACAAGAGTTGTATAGTTTAAGCAAGAGGAGGAGCTAAAATCTATATTGCTAAAAATATTTTTTCCCTCACCAAAGATTCAACCCCCATCCAGTTTCTTTAAGTGGGAACTCCCATTGTGCAATTAAAATGCCTTTTTAGAAAAATTGAATTTCTAAGCAATCTACAGTCAAGGCAGGTGCTCCTGTCATGGGGTAAGAGGTGCCCCAGCTGCTCCCACATCCACCCCTGCCTCTTCCTCAGGGCTGGGGCCTGATATGAGGGGGCTGCTAGTATACTGCAAAGGGGAGGGTGGCCATCTCCTGTCACAAGACTTCGGGGACATACCTAATCCTGTACTGCAGAGCAGGACACTCCATCACTGGAGTCAAGCTGGGGCATGGACTTGTAACACCTGCCTGTCAGCTGCCCTGGCTGGTGAGCTGAGGCCACGCATCAGATTCCCAGGATGCAACACATCTGCCTATATGTCAGCAGCAGGGGGGGAGACAGGCAGCTGATAAGCAGGCCATTTGTTCCTTTTCAGTGGAGGGAGAGGATGTAGTGTAACAGCAGCAAAATGCACGAGCCAGCAAGACTCTCTTCAAAACCTTTGTAGTCTTCAACCCATCAAATCAACATGTCAAATCCATCCTTCAACAAGCAAATACACGTTTTTCTCAGCAGCGCATGGTTCCTTCTCCAAAATAGATCATATGCTAGGCCACAAAGAAAGTCTTAGTAAATACAAAAAAATAGATATACTACCCTGCATTCTATCTGACCATAATGGACTGAAACTTGAAATCAATGATACCTTTAAAAAAAGAATCCACTATAACACCTGGAGACTCAATAATTTGCTATTGAACAATGCATGGGTAACTGAAGGCATCAGAGAAGAGATTAAAAAATTCTTGGAGGTAAATGAGAACTCAGATACAACATACCAAAATCTCTGGGACACTATGAAAGCAGTGCTAAGAGGAAAGTTCATTGCACTAAGCTCATATATTCAAAGAGCTAATAACCAGCTAATCAATGAGTTGACACTACAACTCAAAGCCCTAGAAAAAGAAGAACAAAGCAAC